>OY292373.1:9618030-10000530 GCA_958496195.1 Timandra comae | reverse complement strand
CCTATCTGCACCTGAAACAGAAATAGAAATATTATTAAAATTACAAAATTTTTGGAACAAAATTTTTGAAAATCGCAGATTTTTCAAATTTTTTCAAAATTCTTCAATAGGCGCATACCAATTTTTTCTCAAAAACAGCTTCCACTCGTCGCTCCGCATCTCCCGACACCTCTCCCGTCCGCGTACCTAGGATAAAACGGGAATACTCGAAAACATAAACAAACTTCCTTCGAACCGAGGTATAGTGGTGAGTGAATTTTTGAGAAGGAACATTCAAAATTTTCAACTAAACATTGACCTAGGTTTTCCAAATTTTGGATTTAACCCTTATTTTGCATCCCCTATCTGCACCTGAAACAGAAATAGAAATATTATTAAAATTACAAAATTTTTGGAACAAAATTTTTGAAAATCGCAGATTTTTCAAATTTTTTCAAAATTCTTCAATAGGCGCATACCAATTTTTTTCTCAAAAACAGCTTCCACTCGTCGCTCCGCATCTCCCGACACCTCTCCCGTCCGCGTACCTAGGATAAAACGGGAATACTCGAAAACATAAACAAACTTCCTTCGAACCGAGGTATAGTGGTGAGTGAATTTTTGAGAAGGAACATTCAAAATTTTCAACTAAACATTGACCTAGGTTTTCCAAATTTTGGATTTAACCCTTATTTTGCATCCCCTATCTGCACCTGAAACAGAAATAGAAATATTATTAAAATTACAAAATTTTTGGAACAAAATTTTTGAAAATCGCAGATTTTTCAAATTTTTTCAAAATTCTTCAATAGGCGCATACCAATTTTTTTCTCAAAAACAGCTTCCACTCGTCGCTCCGCATCTCCCGACACCTCTCCCGTCCGCGTACCTAGGATAAAACGGGAATACTCGAAAACATAAACAAACTTCCTTCGAACCGAGGTATAGTGGTGAGTGAATTTTTGAGAAGGAACATTCAAAATTTTCAACTAAACATTGACCTAGGTTTTCCAAATTTTGGATTTAACCCTTATTTTGCATCCCCTATCTGCACCTGAAACAGAAATAGAAATATTATTAAAATTACAAAATTTTTGGAACAAAATTTTTGAAAATCGCAGATTTTTCAAATTTTTTCAAAATTCTTCAATAGGCGCATACCAATTTTTTCTCAAAAACAGCTTCCACTCGTCGCTCCGCATCTCCCGACACCTCTCCCGTCCGCGTACCTAGGATAAAACGGGAATACTCGAAAACATAAACAAACTTCCTTCGAACCGAGGTATAGTGGTGAGTGAATTTTTGAGAAGGAACATTCAAAATTTTCAACTAAACATTGACCTAGGTTTTCCAAATTTTGGATTTAACCCTTATTTTGCATCCCCTATCTGCACCTGAAACAGAAATAGAAATATTATTAAAATTACAAAATTTTTGGAACAAAATTTTTGAAAATCGCAGATTTTTCAAATTTTTTCAAAATTCTTCAATAGGCGCATACCAATTTTTTCTCAAAAACAGCTTCCACTCGTCGCTCCGCATCTCCCGACACCTCTCCCGTCCGCGTACCTAGGATAAAACGGGAATACTCGAAAACATAAACAAACTTCCTTCGAACCGAGGTATAGTGGTGAGTGAATTTTTGAGAAGGAACATTCAAAATTTTCAACTAAACATTGACCTAGGTTTTCCAAATTTTGGATTTAACCCTTATTTTGCATCCCCTATCTGCACCTGAAACAGAAATAGAAATATTATTAAAATTACAAAATTTTTGGAACAAAATTTTTGAAAATCGCAGATTTTTCAAATTTTTTCAAAATTCTTCAATAGGCGCATACCAATTTTTTCTCAAAAACAGCTTCCACTCGTCGCTCCGCATCTCCCGACACCTCTCCCGTCCGCGTACCTAGGATAAAACGGGAATACTCGAAAAGCCCAATATCGCCTAGCTATCAAGGGTTGGGTGTAAGAGGTCTCCAAAAAAAAAAAAAAAAAAACCTTGATTTTGACTATTTAAGACCGCGGGTGGTGTCACAGCCGTCATCTATATTGACCTACATGACCTTTTCCCCCCTTTACAGGGAAAAGTAAAATTGACAAAAAATATTTATTTTACTACTTATTATTTTACTATTTTTATTATTTTATTTTATATCGTATTTTCAATCTCGTTTACAACTTTTACAAATTTCAATTTTATAATACTGCCGATTTGTTCATTTTTGACGAAAGGTTAGGTTTAGGACAATGTTCCATTCACCAGCTCACAAAACATTTAAGGCAAGTGAGGACAGCGGCGAACTGACAGGGGCAGGACCCCGAGCAGGGACACAAACCGCTGAACTCATTAGCCTGACCAGCCCGGACAGGGCCGACACTGAAACAATGACACTTCCTCAGAGAGTGAGAAAAAGCGTTGACGCCATAGAAAGGGCTTCTCCCAATACCACCTTCACAAAGAGTGAAACGCCAGCCCCAAATCCAACAGCGGAGGCCAGGAGGTTGTACCAGTCGGCCATTGCCCAACTAGACGCATCTGGCAACATAAAAAGTACCATCAAGGCCACGGTAAAGGGTACCCTCAAAAAACTTTACGAATTGGTGGCGAAGTTGGACAAGCCGGGGGAAGGGAAGAAAGAGAAAACGAAACAACATACACAACATTTAGAACCAGAGAAAGTAACAAATGAGGACATTTTAAAAGAGATAAGAGCGGTGAAAGAGGTTTGTATAGGGAACGTAGGAAGACAAAAAATTGAAGAATTAGGACAAGGACAGAAGAAGATACTGGAAGAAGTTAAGAAGAATAGTATTGAAACAATTAAAGCCAAGGAAGAGGTAAGACTAAAAATAGAAGAAAAACAGGAACAAGTAAGAAAGGACATAACGGAAATGAAAATAGAGCACAGCCAAAATACATCCTACGCCGAGGTCGCTAGGCAGGCACCAAAACTACAGAAGGCCCTGCACTCTATAATCGTGTCGTCAGAAGACGCCATCGATTCCAGCCAGGACATTATAGGGAAAGTCAGGACAGCGGTAGATGCCAAGACCTCGGGGATAAGAGTGGACAAAGTAAGGAGAGCCAAAGATCAGAAGGTGGTGATAGGCTGTGAAAGGAAGGAGGAATTAGAAAAGATAAAAGAGAGAATAGAAAAGTCTAAGGAAAGGCTTAAAATAGAGGAAACCCGGAATAAGGACCCACTGGTAATCCTGAAGGATGTGATGGCCGACATGACTGACGCGGACATAACAACAGCGCTCAGAGTCCAAAATCCACACATCACGGAGGGCATTCCGGAGGAGGACAGCCGAGCAGAAGTGAGATACAGGAGGAAGACCCGGAACTCACTGCAGGTTCATGTGGTATTGTCCGTATCGCCGGAAGTGTGGACCAAGCTGGTCCGGGCGGGGACGATCCACATGGACCTCCAGAGGGTGAAGGTTGCAGACCAGTCCCCACTGGTACAATGCTCGCGCTGCCTCAAGTTTGGACACGGTAAAAGAAACTGCACCGAATCCGTGGATCTGTGCGCGCACTGCGGAGGGCCACACCTGCGAGCGGAATGCGAACATTATAAGGCATATAAACCGCCGCAGTGCCATAACTGCTCTCTGGCCGGGCATGATAAGTCGGACCATAATGCGTTCGACGCAGCATGCCCAATAAGAGCCAGATGGGACAGGCTGGCCAGAACGTCAGTGGCCTACTGCTAAAGGCGCGCCACGGATCCACACGTGCACCGTGTCTAAACCAGACCTCCACAGAGGCATCGAAGAGGTACCCTTGCCTACCGACGAAAACCTAGCAGTGGCGAAGCTTAATCCGAGTACGTGGTCAATTAGCATCAATGCGATCTATTCTGAGGATAGAGCACTAATTGAACCATACGTGGACAGAGGGAAGCAAAACGCGAACACGCTAGGAGTAGGCAGGGTACGGACTGGAGGTGACGGCGATGATGGGACGGCGTGCGGACCCGAGCTGCGTAACTCAATCTCGGAAGGGAAGTCAGACCACAATATTAGATCCAAAATTAAGCTATTCAAAATTAAAGTAGGGAAAAAATTTAGAAAAACGCGCAATAAAAATTTAAAGAAGAAAATTAGGATTAATTTAGTTAAAGTAACATTTAGAAGAGAAAATATGAAATTACATATAGAAGAACATATCAAAAAGAAATACACTAGAATAAAAATATCTTGGTGGTCCGAAGAGTACGAAACCATGACGAAGAGATTGAGAATACCCTCGCAGGCGTCCGCAAGTAGTCCAACAAGACCTGAAAAAAAAGGAAAGAGAAGATGAAAGAAAAGAAGGTATACATGCACTATATAATAGATATATAGTGCATGTATAAGCAGGAAATTCTAAAAGTTTTTAAATTTAATAATTTTATCACTAACACAACGATCTTAAGATCTTTGTTCTAATTAATAATAAACTGTAAAAAAGACTCTCCTACCCTCTATATAGGAGAAATAACTGAAATGACCTTAAAAAAAAAAAAAAAAAAAAAAAAAAAAACCTAACCTAACCTAACCTAACCTAACCTAACCTAACCTAACCTAACCTAACCTAACCTAACCTAACCTAACCTAACCTAACCTAACCTAACCTAACCTAACCTAACCTAACCTAACCTAACCTAACCTAACCTAACCTAACCTAACCTAACCTAACCTAACCTAACCTAACCTAACCTAACCTAACCTAACCTAACCTAACCTAACCTAACCTAACCTAACCTAACCTAACCTAACCTAACCTAACCTAACCTAACCTAACCTAACCTAACCTAACCTAACCTAACCTAACCTAACCTAACCTAACCTAACCTAACCTAACCTAACCTAACCTAACCTAACCTAACCTAACCTAACCTAACCTAACCTAACCTAACCTAACCTAACCTAACCTAACCTAACCTAACCTAACCTAACCTAACCTAACCTAACCTAACCTAACCTAACCTAACCTAACCTAACCTAACCTAACCTAACCTAACCTAACCTAACCTAACCTAACCTAACCTAACCTAACCTAACCTAACCTAACCTAACCTAACCTAACCTAACCTAACCTAACCTAACCTAACCTAACCTAACCTAACCTAACCTAACCTAACCTAACCTAACCTAACCTAACCTAACCTAACCTAACCTAACCTAACCTAACCTAACCTAACCTAACCTAACCTAACCTAACCTAACCTAACCTAACCTAACCTAACCTAACCCGGGAGTCGGAATGTATCGGAGGACACCACGCGGCTATGCAGGATCACTTCCAAAATGACCACCAATGACATTGTAATTGGTGGTGATGTAAACGCGAGTAGTATGTGGTGGCACTCAAAGAGCGATGACGATAGAGGAACAGAAATTGTTGAGACACTAGCAAGCCTGGAAATGTACATCCTAAACACAGGCAATGTGCCAACCTTTCAGGTTTACAGGAACAGCAGGCTGTACAGCAGTATAGTAGACATTACAGCCTGCACTACCTCGCTCCTGAACAGGATCAGTGATTGGCGGGTGGACGAAAATCTCTCAACTCTGTCTGACCATCGCCCAATACTATTTGTCCTAAGCGCTAGTGCCGCCGTACAGCGGGACCAGGAACGACCCAGCACAAGAGTTTACAACGCGAAGAAAGCGAACTGGGCAAGCTTCCGGAGTGCGTTAACCGAAGCCATTCTGTCCAATCGGATAGCTCTGGAGGACATAAACACTATCCGGAACGCAGAGGAGCTCGACCTGGCAGTTAGCAAGCTATCTAGCAGCATAAAGGAGGCCGCAAATCTAGCTATCCCTAAAATTCTCGCTCGGAAACCCACTCTATCAGGGACATGGTGGAATTCAGACTTAGATCAGCTCAAAAAGAGCATGATCCGATTACGGAGTCGAATCCGCCACTCTAACCCCAGACGCAAACCCTTGGTCATCCAAGAATATCTCGAAGCCAGGGAAGCATACAAGGAGGGTATGGAGAGAGCTATCACCAAGAGCTGGAAGGACTTCTGCACTACTGAAAAAGGGGAGAGCATTTGGGACAGGACCTACAAGGTAATAAAAAAGTGCACCCCTTTTCAAGAAGACAAACTGCTAAAAGCCCCCTCAGGCCAGACTCTCTCAGAAGACGAATCAGCAGGTCTTTTAGCCCAAACATTCTTCCCTGATGATGACCAGCTTATGGACTCTGCGAACCACATCGCCATCAGGAGAAGGGTAGCAAGCACCAGAGTTGGACTGTTCGACAATCAACACCTCCAAAGTGACACAATGCCGTTTACTGACCTTGAGGTCAGAACTGTGCTCGGAAACATGAGTCCAAGGAAAGCTCCGGGTGCTGATGGCTTCACGTCGGACATATGCCAGGAAGCGTATTCGTGTGCTCCTGACATCTTTCTGGCTGTTTTCAACAAATGCCTATTCCTCGGACACTTCCCATCACTGTGGAAAACTGCCACCATCAAAGTCATCCCCAAAACTGGCAAAACCGACTACACCAGCGCCAGGGCCTACAGGCCATTAGGGCTACTACCAGTACTCGGCAAAATTCTCGAGAAAATGATGACGAATAGGATGCAATGGCAGCTCTGTCACGACAAGAAGCTCAACAGCCGTCAATATGGGTTCACCAAGCAAAGAGGTACCGATGACGCACTGTATGATGCCGTCACGGTAATTAAGCAGGGTGTCCTCAACAAAGAGATGGTGGCTGTGGTGTCCTTGGACATAGAAGGCGCGTTTGATAATGCTTGGTGGCCAGCCATTCTGGACACGCTTGAGGCCAAGGAAATTGACGCTGCCGTTTTGAGATTGGTTCACGGCTACCTTAGTGAACGCACGGTCACCCTCAACTATGCTGGCAAAAGCGTTACCAGGTCAACCACAAGAGGCTGTATCCAGGGCTCTACTTGCGGGCCAATTTTGTGGAATGTCCAGCTAGACCCGTTGCTGGACAAATTGGAAGAGCAAAATATCCATGTCCAGGCATTCGCTGATGACATTCTGCTGGTGGCCCGAGCTCACTGTGCTAGCGACCTTAAGGCCATTTTGGAGAGAAGCCTAGCCGCTGTTTCGGAGTGGGGCTTACTACACAAACTGCGGTTCGCGGCCCAAAAGACCCAGGCTATACTGGTTGCCAAAAAGCTCAAATTCGAGGTGCCCCATATTGTTTGGCAGGGTAGCCCCATTGTCTTCGGCGACAGCATCAGGGTGCTGGGTCTCAATATTGACAAGAACCTGAACTTCCGTACCCACCTTGATGAGGTCTGCCGAAAAGCCATTAACATCTTCCAAATGGTCTCACGTGCGGCGAGGGCACAATGGGGTTTGAATTCGGCTATAATCCGCACCATTTATGTCGCGGTGGTAGAGCCCACCATCTTGTATGCCGCGCCAGCATGGGCCCATATTACCACCAAAGCTTACGCCCGAAAGCGCCTGGATGGGGTTTTTCGCAAGTTTGCCATCCGCATAAGCAAATCCCACCGCACAGCTCCACTCACGGCGTCTGCTCTCCTGGCTAGAGTGTTCCCCCTGGACATCAGAGCGAGGGAAAACCTTAGCCTATTCGAGGTCAAACGAGGCAGGCCCTTGTCCGAATTACCCGACAGAAGTCTGCAGACACCAGCCCCGGTCTCCAGACTCCCGCACCCGGCGAAGAGGGTCGAACTTCATTTCAGTCATATAAATGACCAGGATGACCTTGCCGGTGTTCAACCAGAACTATGGCCTCAAATATATACCGATGGCAGCAAAATTGAGGGGAGAGTAGGCGCAGGGGTCTCTTTTTCGCAAGAAGGCCTGGAGACTCGCTCAGCCAGCTTCCGCCTGGAGAACTATTGTTCGGTCTTCCAGGCTGAACTCTGTGCCATACTCCATGCCGTTAAAGCCATGGTCCAGCATAAGGCCTTCAGACGTGCACACATTTTAAGCGACTCCCGTTCAGCGCTTGAATGCATCCGGGATCCAAACTGCTTACACCCCATAGTGACAGACATACGGGAGACCCTGGATGTGCTGGAGGACCTGAACGGTGAAGTCAAGTTGCACTGGGTGAAGGCCCATATTGGCTTATTGGGCAATGAGCGGGCTGACGAACTGGCCAAATACGCAGCGCTGCACAACAAGCGCAGGCCCGCGTACGACAAGTTCCCTCTATCAATGGCAAAGCATATTTTAAGACAGAGGTCCATTGCGGAGTGGCAGGACCGCTACACAGCGTCGGCCACCGGGCAGGTTGCCAAGATGTTCTTCCCTAATGTCACGGAAGCCCACAAGATCCTGGGAAAGATCAATGTGACAAACATCGAGGCACAACTGTTCACGGGCCACGGGGGCATACTGCATTACCTGCACAGGTTCAAGCTGGCCAGCTCCCCGGAGTGCCCGTGTGGTTCCGGCGCTCATCAGACCACGGCCCACCTACTTCTTGATTGTCCAATGTTTGGTGGAGCGAGGCTCGACTGCGAGAATGCCATGGCCACCAGGCTCAACAAGGAGTCCTTGCCGGGGATCGTGGCCGGGGATGACACAAGAAGAGCATTCATGAAATTTGCACTGCATGTGCTGCGCAGGGTTGGAAAAGAAAATGGGTCGTATAAATTATAGTATATAAATTAATTAATTGCAATAGATATTACATTATTATAGAGTATATTTTATTTAGTAAAAAAAAAAAAAAAAAAAAAAAAAAAAAAAAAAAAAAAAAAAAAAAAAAAAAAAAAACCCTAGTACTTAAATATAGAAAAATTATATAATCAGGCAAGAAGGTTGCCACATTATGATAGTGGCAGAAATATAATAATAAAAAAAAAAAAAAAAAAAAAAAAAAAAAAAAACCTAACCTAACCTAACCTAACCTAACCTAACCTAACCTAACCTAACCTAACCTAACCTAACCTAACCTAACCTAACCTAACCTAACCTAACCTAACCTAACCTAACCTAACCTAACCTAACCTAACCTAACCTAACCTAACCTAACCTAACCTAACCTAACCTAACCTAACCTAACCTAACCTTTTTTTTTTTTTTTTTTTTTTTTTTTTAACGTTGGGAAAATGCGTTGAATCGCATACCACCGGAGCCGAGAACGGGAGGTGACTCCGGATGGTTATGTGGGGCTCTCCCCGCCTGAAGGGCGAGGCCTACCCACTAAAAACCCAACGAGTTCCGTCCGCGTCTTGGATGGAGCGCCGCAGGATCCCTAGGGATTTCGACTGCAGGCGCCCCGACGCAGGACCCACACCGTGGCGCGGGCCCCAGACCGTACCGCTGGCGGACGAGGATCCCCCCAGACCCCCGCCCACGGTATTGGGGCATAGCCCCCAACCAAGGCCCCCCCCTCGCAAGAGGGAGGGCCGCGCGTGGCGCACGCGCATTCGGGCGATCCCCGAGGAGGGTGCCGTTCGCCGCCATGTCCTAACTTCCCCGTCTATCCCTGTGTTCCCCGTCTTTCGGGCCGTTCCCTGCGTCGCCCGCTGCCCGGCCCAAGGCTGCGGGGAGCGAGTACTAGGCCGTACTAAACCGGGTACTGGGAGGAACAAACGGGTACTGGGCGGAACGACGGGTACTGGTGGCCCCACTCCCGTGCAATGGGGATCGTCGGCCGCAGCCGCAACCCATGGGCTTACGCCCCGTCCTTACGGACCAACGCCCGCCCGTCACTGCCGTCATCCCGAATACGTCGGGGACGCCAGCCGGGCCCGCCCCGCCTAGCAGTTGCCCGGATTCTCCGGGACCCCTAGCCGAGGCCTCTCCTCCGCTGACTTTTAGCCGTCGGCGAGCTAGTCTCAGTGACATAGCCCGCCGCCGTTGCCCAGGACGCACCACGAGGAGGTAGTCAGCATAGCGCCCCAACCTAACCTAACCTAACCTAACCTAACCTAACCTTTTTTTTTTTTTTTTTTTTTTTTTTTAACGGTGTGAAAATGCGTTAAATCGCATACCACCGGGAGCCGAGAATGGGAGGTAGCTCCCGGTGGTTATGTGGGGCTCTCCCCGCCAGAAGGGCGGGGCCTACCCACTAAAAACACACCGACTTCCGTCCGCGTCTTGAGGGGGTGCCGTAGGATCTCGAAAGAATTCGACTACGGGCACCCCGACGCCGGGCCCGCATTAAGACGCGGGCCCACTCCCTGAAAAGGGCATCCCCGGAAGTGAGGACGCCCCCCAGACCTTACCGCTGATGGGCGAGGGCCCTCCCAGACCCCCACCCACGGTACCGGGGCTTAGGGGAGGTTGATCTCCCCCAGCCCCCCTCCCAGGCCCCCCTCGCAAAATGAGGGGGCCGCGCGCGCCAGAACATAGCGCGCGCAATCGGGCGATCCCCTTTGGGGTCCCCGATTATGTCCCGACGGGGCATAGGGCCGCCCTGTCTAAGGCACAGGGGGAGGTAGGGCGTAGCGCCTTCTCCGCCCCCCCGGCCTCCTCATCCGTCGCGGGTCCGCGGCGTTTGCTTCGCGGACCCTTTCATTTGCCTCCTTCTGCGAAATGACATTCTCGCAGAAGGAGGCTACAGCTTCCCACTTCCTCTCGCTGTCTAGCATTGCCGCGACTACGGCAGACAGCGAGAGGTCCCCTCCTATTTCCGCCACCAGGGCCCGTCTTTCGGGGCCCCAGGCGGCACACTCCACCAACGTGTGGCGCGCCGTGTCGGATGGCGCGCCACACTCGTGGCAGGCCGGGGTGTCTTCCCGGCCCGCAATCCGGTGCAGGTACTCCCCAAAGCACCCGTGCCCGGAGAGTACCTGCGCCAACCTATACGTCACCTCTCCATGACGCCGGTTCACCCATTGCGAGAGGTGGGGGCGAATGCCCGCCACAGTCTCACGGCCGGCGACCGGCGTCAGGAGTAACCCCTCCCAGCGTTCTATCAGGGACTCTTCAGCGGAGTCCCTGAATCGACGCAACTCCCCCACGCTGGGCCGGTGACCGCGGGCTCGGGCGTCCCCCCTGAAGCGGTGGACCGCCGCGAGCACCTCCGCCTGCAGCTCCCACGGGGGATCCGCCGCCAGGACGGTGGCCGCTGTCCAGGACACCGTCCTGTATGCCCTGATGGCCCGCACCGCGATGACCCTCTGCGGCCCATGCAGAAGGGTCTTGTTGCGGGCGTCCAGGGCATCCACCCAGATCGGGGCGCCGTACATTGCCATACTCCGGATTATTCCGGAGTACAATCGACGGCACCTCGACCCGGGCCCCCGCACATTTGGCAGTAGTCTTGCCAGGGCGGCGGCGGCTGCAATCAGCTTCGGGGCCAACTGGGCAAAGTGGGCCCCGAATCTCCATCTCCCGTCCAAGACGAGGCCCAGATATTTCATCTGGGCCCCAACCTCAACCCTTTCCCCGAACAGGGAAATAGCGGCCCCCCTAGGCGGCCCCCTCCACGGGGCGTGGAAGACGAGGGCCTCCGTCTTGTCGACAGAGACCCTCAGACCCAGGCTCTGGATCCGGTCGATCACCACGGATATCGCGATGGTCGACCGGAGCTGGATCTCGCCCCAATCCTTCCCCCGGGCAGTGACGAGGGTGTCGTCCGCGTAGCAAAGGACACCAATGCCCGGGAGGAGTGGGCCGCGCAGGACCCAGTTATAGCCCACATTCCAGAGGATCGGTCCGAGGACCGACCCCTGTGGGACTCCGCACCTCACCTCATGGCTGTGGAGGATGCCATCTCCCCCCTCCCAAGACACGGTGCGGTCTCCTAGATACGACCGCAACAGCCTCCCAAGGTAAGGAGGCACTCCATGATATCGGAGCGCCTCCAAAATTACCCAAAATGGGAGGCTGTTAAATGCGTTTTTTATATCTAGGGAGACCGCAAGAACCGAGTCACCCTCCCCGACCGCCTCCGTTGTGAGGTCCTTCAAACGTCCCAGGGCGTCCATTGTGGAACGGCCCGCCCTGAACCCAAACTGGACCTCTGACAGAGGCGGCCCAACCCTTTCCAGATGATGGACGAGGCGGAGAGCGAGAACACGCTCGAATAATTTCCCCGCCTCGTCCAGCAGCACTATTGGCCGATACGCCGACGGCGAGTCCGCCGGCCGGCCAGCCTTCGGCAGGAGGCAGAGTTTCCCCTGCTTCCACAGCTGCGGGAACCTTCCAGTGCTGATGCACGCATCGAAGAGTTCCCGCAGCTCTACACCCATGAATTCCGAGGCGAGATACAGAACCCGCCTCGGAACTCCGTCCGGGCCCGGGGCCCGACGGCCACCCCTGATGCGGTGGAGCACCATCTTCATCTCCCCGTCTGTGACGAGGGGAGGGGACTCCACCGCAGCCTCAACATTCTCCGTCGGGGGGCACATTGAGAACGGGGCATACGTTCCCGCTCCGGTGGCCGACCCGACGGCTGGGGGACTGGGAAACAGTTCCCCCACAACTCTCCTTAGGAGATCCGGCGGAAGAGACTCGGTGGCGGGAAGGCCCAGGGCTTGCAGTTTCTTCCGCGCCGACTTGTAGGGCCTCCCCCACGGATTTCTGTCCAGCTCCGCCAGGATCTCCTCCCTCGCCAGGGCCTTCGCCCGACAGATCGCCAGCTGCAGGGCCTTCTTCGCCTCGCGATAGAGGCCCCGCAGCCGTTCTTCGAGGTCGGGGTCCAGCCCATTGCGCCGCCTGCAGCGCACAAATTCCCGACGGGCCCTGTTGGCCGTCACCCGGAGTTGGGCAATCTCCGGGGACCACCAGTAAACGGCCCTCTTCCGGCGCCACGGACGCGCTCTGGGCATGGCCGCGTCGCAGACCCTGGTTAGGGCCTGCCGCATGCGACGTGCCAGCGCGTCCGGGCACAGCTCTTCCGGGGCGGCGTCGGCGGCCCACTGCTCGATTATCGCCGCTTCCTTCGCCATCTCCCGGTCGAGCTTGGCGAGTGCCCAACGCGGGAACTGACTCGGACCCCTCGGGGGGGCGGTATCGTGGAGAGGGGGAGACACCTCGAACCTAATGTAGTTGTGGTCCGAGAGTGTCTCGATGTCCTCCTCCACTTTCCATCCACGCACCCTGTGCGCGATCGCGGGGGTGGCGAACGTTAGGTCCACCACGGACCCCCCACGCGACCGCACACAGGTGTGCACCGCCCCCCTGTTCAGAAGGGACAGCCCAGACTGGATCGACCAGACCTGGACTGCCCTCCCTCTCGGGTCCGTGGCCGGGTTGCCCCAGGCCACAGACTTGGCGTTAAAGTCGCCGAGGACTATGATAGCCCCCGACGACTGCCTTGCCATCGCCGCCCTGATGGAGTCGAGCCAGACCTCGAACTCCACCAGGGGACGATTGGGGGAGAAGTAAACCCCGATTACGGTGTACTCCCCCAGTGCCACCACCACGTACCCAGATCCCCTCTCTTTGACTGAGAGGGGTGGGCCGTCCCCATCCAGGGTCGTCACTGCCACCGTGCCGTCCAGGTCCCCCGCCCAATGAGAATGCGGGGGGACGTAGTACGGCTCGGCGGCCACCCCCACTGACGCCTCCCACTCCGCCATGGACTGCAGAAATACATCTTGCGCCCCGGCGGAGTGGTTGAGGTTACCCTGTAGGACTTTGAGGTGTCTTGTATTACTCATTGTGACACCTCAAAGTCCATCTGCGCCTGTTGTGAGCGCCCTTCCCTGGTGGAGGCGACAGGGGTGGTCCAGGCCCCCGTTTCACCTTTCCCCTTCATAGCAGGGGGAGAGCAGTTCCTCCCCCCCATAATGTGGCCTGATGGCCGTCCAGCCTCAGCGCAGATTGCACAGTATTGCACAGTGAACTTTCTTCACTGTGCAGTTGGCGCCACGGTGTCCCTCCTCGCCGCACCGGTAGCAAAGATTGCTCCGGTCGGCCTTTGAGGGACACCTCTGCATTGTGTGGCCCAACCCCATGCACCTATGACAGCGCATGGGGCGCCGTTCCAATACCTGGACCCTGGCCGAGGTCCACCCGACCAGGATCCTTCCCGCCGCCGCTACGGCCTTAGCCGCAGGGATTGGGCACACTGCGAAACAGGTGCCCAGACCCCCCGGGCCCTCGTTGATGGCCATGACCTTTACCTCCTCTATTGAGCAGGCTCCGGTCTTGGCGACAGCGGCGGCCACCATCTCTTGGGTGGCCGAGTCGTCGAGCCCCACCACGCGAATATCCGCGCATTTGGTGGGGCGTGCGACGCTGGCCACTCCATCCAATGCCGAGCGCAGCTTGGCGGCTAGCGCATCGGCTTTCGCCGTCCCTTGTGCCTTGGGCACCTCAATAATCCTGGCACCCGTCGCCGCGCGGCGGATGCCTAGGCCGGGACCAAGACCAATTTCGGTCAGGTCGACCGCCTCCCGAGCGTGTTTGAGCACCTCGCTGTAGGTCACCCCTTTGGCAGCCGCCTCCGGCTGTAGGGTGACCACCACCGCGACACTCTCCGCCTCCCTCAGTTTCGGCTTGGCCTTGCCGGCTTTGGCCGGCACGGCAGCCGAAGTAGCACGAGCCCGGGGAGCGGGCGTCGGCGCAGCCTTGGTGGCAGCGGAGGGGGAAGATGCCTTCCCCTTCCCTTTGCCCTTCCTCACCACCGTAGCCCAGGTTTCCGGTACCGGTGCCTGAGATGGCCCAGCAACCGGTTGCACCGGTGGTACATTCACCGCGGGGGCCACGGGAGGACGGGTGGGCACGGAAGTGGAAGGCGTTGCCTTCCCCTTGCCTTTTCCCTTCCCCTTGCCCTTTCCCTTGCTCTGGGCGGGCTGAGAGGGCTCAGAGGGCACCGGTTGGGAGGCCCGAGGGGCTGCCACCGGCTGCTCCTGCGCAGCTCTCTTCTTATCCGCCGCTAGAGGCGGGCGGATGACCTTCTCCGGCAGGAGACGGTGGTCGATGCCGTCGATCCGGGCATCGACCCGGGCGTTCACCATCGCCCCCACCGTGGAGGCGATGTACGCCTTCAACTCCTCCAACATCTCCTCGGGAGACATGGAGGAGCCGACGAAAGCGGACGTCTTAGACGCCTTCTTGGCCGCCGACGCGTCTTTCTTCATCGCCGCGAACTCGGCTCTGAAGGCCTTACTTTCTTCGCGCATGAGCTCGACTTCCCGTCTAAGCCGGGCGTTGTCGGCCCATGCGCGCCTCAATTCATCCGATTGGTTCCGGGCAGTGAGAGCGTCTACGATATCGCCCAATGCGGCCACGGCATCATTTAGGGCCCGCACATGCGTGCCCTTTAGATTCCCGGACTTTTGGGCGACATCCTTGATGGCCGCCATGCTTGCGCCGGCCATCTTCCGCAATTCCTGCGCGTCCTGGCGCGTGTCCCGGACCTCCAGCGAGCAATAGTTCTTGCCCGCCGGTACGACCGAGACTTTCCCCCCTTCACCACCATCTTTCGGCGGGCGCGGCTTAAGGAAGGTGAGTCGGAGCCCCTTCGAGGTCCGAACACTCTCCACCGAGCTGTCGCGCGAGCGCGAACCAATGCTCGGGGACTCCGCTCCGCTTTCCACTGATAAACCCCTTCGTTTTACGGAGGCCTCGGTCTCCGTCTCTGATCCGCTGTCCAAAGACGGCGGACGCGACCTTTTAGGGCGTTCTTGCCCCCCCTTGCCCAAATTAGTGGGAGTGGGGATCGCTCCCATATCCCTTCCACCCAGAACCACAGAGCATGGCACCAAATCGTCACAATTCGACGCCGAACTCGCCAACCCAATTTCCGCCCTAACTACCGGAGCAGAACCGGTTTCCCCCCCCTTCCGCGGCCGAAGCCGGCCACCCATACCCCCCCCTGGAGGCTCGGAGTCAAGCTCCATCACCCCTGATAGGACTGGTAGCCCTGCCGATACCCCGACTTACCGGTCTTGGACGATTTCGATGTCTATTATAATACTAACAGCAACGAAATCATCCAAAACCTAAAATCGGGATATCTTCAAAACTACAAGTCCTAGACCCGTTCTAAAAACACCACAATACTCAACTCGCCGAACACAACAAATCACCTTCTATTACTTTTTTACGTAGCTCGCATCTAAACACCCACTAAGACTCCTAAACACCCACTAAGACTAAACACCCACTAAGACTCAACCTAACCTAACCTAACCTAACCTTTTTTTTTTTTTTTTTTTTTTTTTTTTTTTTTTTTTAACGTTGGGAAAATGCGTTGAATCGCATACCACCGGAGCCGAGAACGGGAGGTGACTCCGGATGGTTATGTGGGGCTCTCCCCGCCTGAAGGGCGAGGCCTACCCACTAAAAACCCAACGAATTCCGTCCGCGTCTTGGATGGAGCGCCGCAGGATCCCTAGGGATTTCGACTGCAGGCGCCCCGACGCAGGACCCACACCGTGGCGCGGGCCCCAGACCGTACCGCTGGCGGACGAGGATCCCCCCAGACCCCCGCCCACGGTATTGGGGCATAGCCCCCAACCAAGGCCCCCCTCGCAAGAGGGAGGGCCGCGCGTGGCGCACGCGCAATCGGGCGATCCCCGAGGAGGGTGCCGTTCGCCGCCATGTCCTAACTTCCCCGTCCATCCCTGTGTTCCCCGTCTTTCGGGCCGTTCCCTGCGTCGCCCGCTGCCCGGCCCAAGGCTGCGGGGAGCGAGTACTAGGCCGTACTAATCCGGGTACTGGGAGGAACAGACAGGTACTGGGCGGAACGACGGGTACTGGTGGCCCCACTCCCGTGCAATGGGGATCGTCGGCCGCAGCCGCAACCCACGGGCTTTCGCCCCGTCCTTACGGACCAACGCCCGCCCGTCACTGCCGTCATCCCGAATACGTCGGGGACGCCAGCCGGGCCCGCCCCGCCTAGCAGTTGCCCGGATTCTCCGGGACCCCTAGCCGAGGCCTCTCCTCCGCTGACTTTTAGCCGTCGGCGAGCTAGTCTCAGTGACATAGCCCGCCGCCGTTGCCCAGGACGCACCACGAGGAGGTAGTCAGCATAGCGCCCCAACCTAACCTAACCTAACCTAACCTTTTTTTTTTTTTTTTTTTTAACGTTGGGAAAATGCGTTGAATCGCATACCACCGGAGCCGAGAACGGGAGGTGACTCCGGATGGTTATGTGGGGCTCTCCCCGCCTGAAGGGCGAGGCCTACCCACTAAAAACCCAACGAATTCCGTCCGCGTCTTGGATGGAGCGCCGCAGGATCCCTAGGGATTTCGACTGCAGGCGCCCCGACGCAGGACCCACACCGTGGCGCGGGCCCCAGACCGTACCGCTGGCGGACGAGGATCCCCCCAGACCCCCGCCCACGGTATTGGGGCATAGCCCCCAACCAAGGCCCCCCTCGCAAGAGGGAGGGCCGCGCGTGGCGCACGCGCAATCGGGCGATCCCCGAGGAGGGTGCCGTTCGCCGCCATGTCCTAACTTCCCCGTCTATCCCTGTGTTCCCCGTCTTTCGGGCCGTTCCCTGCGTCGCCCGCTGCCCGGCCCAAGGCTGCGGGGAGCGAGTACTAGGCCGTACTAAACCGGGTACTGGGAGGAACAAACGGGTACTGGGCGGAACGACGGGTACTGGTGGCCCCACTCCCGTGCAATGGGGATCATCGGCCGCAGCCGCAACCCATGGGCTTTCGCCCCGTCCTTACGGACCAACGCCCGCCCGTCACTGCCGTCATCCCGAATACGTCGGGGACGCCAGCCGGGCCCGCCCCGCCTAGCAGTTGCCCGGATTCTCCGGGACCCCTAGCCGAGGCCTCTCCTCCGCTGACTTTTAGCCGTCGGCGAGCTAGTCTCAGTGACATAGCCCGCCGCCGTTGCCCAGGACGCACCACGAGGAGGTAGTCAGCATAGCGCCCCAACCTAACCTAACCTAACCTAACCTTTTTTTTTTTTTTTTTTTTTTTTACCAGGGGAAATCCATTGACGGATCTCCCGCCGCTTGTAAAGGGAGCGGCGAGAGTATGTGGGACTCACCCTCCACCAAGATGGAGCGGTGGAGGTCCTACCCACTAAAACCCCTGGGGCGTTGCCGCCTCAGCGTGTTAGGCCGAGGTCACGGGTCCCGCATCTGCATGACTTCCGCGGCCCCGGCCACTCACGCATTGTCCGTTGGGACACCATCTCCGGACTATGTCCGAGGGCATCAATAGCCCTTACTCTTCAGAGCGCGATTGCGCACCAACTCCAGGTCGCCGCATTGACAGTAAGCCTCCCCAGGCATACTGTCGCGACCGGTTTTATGGAGGACGGGAGGGATATATGTCTCTCCGTCTTCGTGCCCTCCGGCTGCGGATGGGATTCTCTGAGGAGAGTTCCCGATCCCGTTCGGCAGCCTCCTTTCTGGACATTACAGCCTCGCAGAAGGATTTCATGGCGAGCCACAAATCCTCATCAGCGACCATTTTGCTCACAATAGTGGAGAGCGACAGGTCTGTTCCAATAGCAGCGGTCAGGATGCTGCGTTGTTCATCCCAGGCTGGGCAGACGGCCAGTGTGTGCTGCCAGTTGTCAGCACTGTCGTCACAATGATGACACGACGAGTTGACTTCTCTTCTGGCTATACGGTGCAGGTATGTACCGAAGCAGCCGTGGCCAGTCAATATTTGGACCAGCCGAAAAGTCAACTCGCCGTGCCCCCTCTCAATCCATTCTTTAAACAGAGGCCGGATAGCCTCTATGGTAAACGTACCAGCTCTAGGACTGGCGAGTCTGGTGTTCCATTTCTCGAGCATGGTTTGCCGTGCTCTGTCCCTTAGCGTCTCTATCTCTCTGACAGCTAGACGTTCGCCTGCCGAGCGACGTTCTCTGCTCCAGTAGAATACTGAAGCCAGAGTTTCCGCCTCCAAATCCCATGGAGGCGACCCTGCAAGTAAGCAGGCCGCCTCGTAAGACACCGTCCGGTATGCTCGGATGGCCCCAATAGCCATCACCCTCTGAGGACGTCTTATGAGGGCGATAGTTTTTTCCGTCAGAGCGCCCGCCCAGACGGGGGCTCCGTAGAGGGCCATCGATCTGACTACTCCGAGGTAGAGTTTCCTACAGCTGAGGTTAGGTCCGCCAAGATTTGGCAGCAGCTGTCTCAGGGCAGCAGCGGCCCCGGTGAGACGGGGGGCTAAGATGGTGAAGTGCTGCCTGAACGACCATCTACTATCTAGAGTGAGCCCAAGATATTTGAGTGTGGACTCAACCTCTATCCTCACTCCACCTACAATCAGGTGAGTGCCAGGAGGAGGCGCTCTTCTGGGACCGTGAAAGCAAATAGCTTCAGTCTTATTGAGCGCCACCTCCAGACCCAGCCTCCTGATCCGCGACACAGTGTGAGCCACGGCAGCCGTAGCTAAGCGGCAGGCGTCCCGGCATGTATCGGCCCAGGCCGCGACAAGTGTGTCGTCGGCGTAACAAACAAGCTCCGTATTGCGGAGCATAGCGCCTCTAAGCGCCCAATCATATCCTATGTTCCACAGGAGTGGTCCGAGGACCGACCCCTGTGGAACGCCGCAGGTCATTTGTCGCCGTTGATGACCGGCAGTCGTCTCGTAGACTATGTACCTCTCCGACAGATAAGCACTTATTATGCTGCGGAGGTAAGACGGCACCTGATGGAAGCGGAGAGCCTCGTGGACGCACTCCCAGGGCAAGGTGTTGAAAGCGTTGGCGATATCAAGAGATACCGCTACAACGACCCCGCCCCGGTTTACTGCGTTTTCCGCTAGGTCCTTCACCTTCAGGATTGCGTCGATGGTGGACCTGCCTTTCCTGAAGCCGTACTGATTGGCCGCCAGGTCGGGCCCTACAGTGCCTAGATGGAGCGTCAAGCGGGCAGCTATGACGCGCTCGAGCAGTTTTCCCACATCATCCAAAAGGACGATGGGTCTGTAGGCCGATGGTGTATCTGCAGGGCGTCCCGGCTTGCCAATCAGTACTAATTTGCCAGACTTCCACGACGAGGGGAATTGGCCCCGTTCTAGACAGGCACTGAACAAGCTTAGCAGTCTGGACCTAAAGTCGTCTACCCTTAACGCTTGTGTCCAGGCCCGTCCAGGAAAGCCGTCGGGGCCGGGGGCAGTGCATTTTGACCGAAGTCTCATCACCGCCCCCTTGAGCTCCTCCTCAGTCACCGGATCCGGTGGCTCTTCGGCTATTGGGGCTGCTGAGGAAGGTGCCATTGGCGGTGGTGTGTGACCGATTCTGTTGGGGAACAGTACAGTCAGCACACCTTCAAGCACCGGCGGCCGAAGACTCAGCGTGAGCGGGGGGGCCCAAGGGCGGAGCTTGTTACGCACCATCCTATACGGGCGCCCCCACGGGTCGCTGTTTAGCGTCTCCAGCATGGCCTCCCTCGCCTGCGATTTAGCCGCCTCAATCGCAGATTGTAGCAGCTTTTTGGCGGCTCTATAAAGGTCATATAGAGCTGCCTCTCTCTCCGAATGGCTGGGTAGGCGGATGCGCAGCCTTCTGCATCTCTGGTATCGGCGTCGGGCAGTTATGCAATCAGCTCTGAGTTGAGCGATTTCTGCAGACCACCAATACACAGACCTTTTAGTTCGACGGGACCGAGCGCGAGGCATTGCAGCGTCGCAGATGTTCGTCATGGCCCCGTCGAACCAAGCCGCCTCCTGCTCTACGTTCACGGGCCTGTCTGGCGCCGAGACCCAAGTCTGCACAATGGTCGCTTCCTCCAAGAGTTGGCGATCCAGAGCCTTGAGTGCCCATCGCGGTCGTTCAGGACCGGAGCTTCGGCTTAGGCCGGGGTCCGAGGTGTGGGCGGAGACGTCGAATCTGATGTAACGGTGGTCAGACAACGTCTCCACCTCCTCCAGGACCCTCCAGCCTTGGACACGGCGCGCCAGGGCGGGGCATGCGAACGTGATGTCCACTATGGATCCGCCCTGTTGTCGCACGCACGTGTCAACCGTGCCCCGGTTCATTACGACTAGCCCCTCCGTAACAGCCCATTCTTGAAGGACTTCCCCTCTCGCATCTGTTCTCGGGGAGCCCCACGCGATGGACTTCGCATTGAAGTCCCCGAGAACTAGAGTAGGATGCGGGCGTCCACGTCTCACTACATCAGCTACCACGTCGAGGAAATCCTCAAATTCCGCAAGAGGACGGTTCGGAGAAAAATATATTCCCGTCACGTATATTTCTCCCACCAATGCCGCGACGCAACCACTTCTCCTGGTGACATTTCGGAACGGGGAAGATCCTGCCACCGTTCTGGTAAGAATACCCACAAGACCATCGAGGTCCTCAAGCCATGTGTCCCTGACAAAGACACTCCGGTACGGCTCTGCAACCACCGCGATATGAATCGACCACTCCGCCAGGCTCTGATGTAAAAGGTCAAGAGCTCTGGCAGAGTGGTTGATATTCGTTTGCAATATCCTGGTCGTATTATTCATTATCGACCGGGACATCTTGCACCTCGTCCATCGCCTCAACGGCAGGGACAGTACATGGGACCGAGCCTCTGGCTCCAGGTCCACCTACATTCCTTCTTGAGCGGGGGGGAGCACATGCCCTCCCTCCCACTCTATGGCCAGCTGGTTTGCCAGCAGCTGTGCACAGGCAGCAGCAGGGCGCAGCGCTGCAGGTCGCTGCGAAGTGTCCCGCTTGACCACAGCGGTAACAAAAGTTACTGCGGTCGACTGTGGAGGTGCACTTTACCTTCACGTGCCCTCCTTCCTGGCACCTGTAACATCTGAGTGATCTGGGCTGCAGAAGCTGTACTCTAGCCGCAACCCATCCCACCAGAAGTTTCCCCTTCTCACTCAGCTTTTTGGCGTCAGCCACAGGGCAGCGCACCCAGATTGTGCCCAGGCCAGACCTATCCATGCGGATTTCCCCCGTTTTGACTGAATCGGTAGAGCAACCTGTCTCCTTCGCGATTGCTTCCACCACTTCCTTAGTCGTCACTGAGTCGTCCAAGTCAGTGAGGCGCAATTCAGCGCACTTCATTGGTCTGGAGACCCTAACATCATCCTCGCCGAACACTTTTTTGATGTTTTCGGCGAGGGTGTCCGCCTGCGCCGAGCTCGTAGCTCCTGGCACCTCAATTATGCGGGCTCCCGTCGCCGAGTTGCGGACCTTCAATCCCGCCTGGATACCAAGGCTGGGAAGGTCGATCTTGGCCTTTGCCTGGGTGAGGATGTCCCTATAGGACAGGCCTTTTCTCTCTCCCTCCGGCTGCAGCGTGATAATCACTGCCGAGGACCGGGGGGTGCGCAGCTTCGGCTTGCCCTGTTTCGGGGTGTTAGCCGCCTTGGACGCTGGCTGCGCAGGTGTCTCCTTCGGGGCCTTTTTACCCCTTTTGACAACCTTGACCCACTCACCCTCAGTGGGCGGGGTCTTGGTTGACTTTTCCTGGGTGGATGGGCCAGCAGATGTTGTTGCTTGGCCTCCACTTTCCTTCTCCTGAGTCTTCTGACTTTTCTTGTTCTTCCTTCTCCTCTTGTTCTTCTTGCCCTGCTGTTCTTGTGGGGCACTCTTCTTCTTACCCTGTTTGGGTTTCTCCCTTTGGGACAACTGGGTGTCTTGCACCACGATGGGAGTTTCTCTCTCCGTCCTGATCGGCGTCTTCGGCGCTTTGTCCGAAGCCAGGGGAGGCCGCACACGCGGAGCCGGGGGAAGACGTTCCTCTATGGCTTCCCACTTGGCGTTGAACATCGTCCCAACTTGGACCATGATCCTCCGCATGTCTTCTTCACTTAAACCCTCCGGTTGACTGGCTGGCCGTTGGATGGCTGGCCTATCGACCGGCTGCTCCGGTTGTCTCGAGGTGGAGGGGCGACTTTCGTCGCACAGTTGGCGAAGATTGCCTTGCTCCATCCTCAACTCCTCTTGCTAACCTAACCTAACCTAACCTAACCTAACCTAACCTAACCTAACCTAACCTAACCTAACCTAACCTAACCTAACCTAACCTAACCTAACCTAACCTAACCTAACCTAACCTAACCTAACCTAACCTAACCTAACCTAACCTAACCTAACCTAACCTAACCTAACCTAACCTAACCTAACCTAACCTAACCTAACCTAACCTAACCTAACCTAACCTAACCTAACCTAACCTAACCTAACCTAACCTAACCTAACCTAACCTAACCTAACCTAACCTAACCTAACCTCCAAAAAAAAAAAAAAAAAAAAACTTTAAATCTGACTACTTAAGACCGCGGGTGGTGTCACAGCCGATATTTATATTGACATACATGACCTTTTCCCCCCTTTACAGGGAAAAGTAAAATTGACAAAAAAATATTTTAATTATTTTACTAATATTCTATTTTAATTCATATTATTTTATATCGTATTTTCAATCACGTTTTACAACTTTTACAAACTTATTTTTAATAATACTATTGATTTGTTCATTTTTGGACGAAAGGTTAGGTTAGGACAATGTTCCGTTCACCAGCTCACAAGACACTGAAGGCAAGTGAGGACAGCGGCGAACTGACAGGGGCAGGACCCCGAGCAGGGACACAAACCGCTGAACTCATCAGCCTGACCAGCCCGGACAGGGCCGACACTGAAACGACGACTCTTCCTCAGAGAGTGAGAAAAAGCGTTGACGCTATAGAAAGGGCTTCGCCCAACACCACTTTCACAAAGAGCGAAACGCCAGCCCCAAATCCAACAGCGGAGGCCAGGAGGTTGTACCAGTCGGCCATTGCCCAATTAGACGCATCTGGCAACATAAAAAGCACCATCAAGGCCACGGTAAAGGGTACCCTCAAAAAATTGTACGAATTGGTGGCGAAGTTGGACAAGCCCGGGGAAGGGAAGAAAGAGAAAACGAAACAACATACACAACATATAGAACTAGAGAAAGTTACAAATGAGGACATTTTAAAAGAGATAAGAGCGGTGAAAGAGGTTTGTATAGGGAACGTAGGAAGACAAAAAATTGAAGAATTAGGACAAGGACAGAAGAAGATACTGGAAGAAGTTAAGAAGAATAGTATTGAAACAATTAAAGCCAAGGAAGAGGTAAGACTAAAAATAGAAGAAAACCAGGAACAAGTAAGAAAGGACATAACGGAGATGAAAATAGGGCACAGTCAGAATACATCTTACGCCGAGGTCGTTAGGCAGGCACCGAAACTACAGAAGGCCCTGCACTCCATAATCGTGTCGTCAGAAGACGACATCGATTCCAGCCAGGACATCATTGGGAAAGTTAGGATAGCGGTAGATGCCAAGACCTCGGGGATAAGAGTGGACAAAGTGAGGAGAGCCAAAGATCAGAAGGTGGTGATAGGATGTGAAAGGAAGGAGGAATTAGAAAAGATAAAAGAGAGAATAGAAAAGTCTAAGGGAAGGCTTAAAATAGAGGAAACCCGGAATAAGGACCCTTTGGTAATCCTGAAGGATGTGATGGCTGACATGACTGACGCGGACATAACAACAGCGCTTAGAGTCCAAAACCCACACATCACGGAGGGCATTCCGGAGGAGGACAGCCGAGCAGAAGTAAGATACAGGAGGAAGACCCGGAACTCACTGCAGGTTCATGTGGTATTGTCCGTATCGCCGGAAGTGTGGACCAAGCTGGTCCGGGCGGGGACGATCCACATGGACCTCCAGAGGGTGAAGGTAGCAGACCAGTCTCCACTGGTACAATGCTCGCGCTGCCTCAAGTTTGGACACGGTAAAAGGAACTGCACCGAATCCGTGGATCTGTGCGCGCACTGCGGAGGGCCACACCTGCGAGCGGAATGCGAACAATATAAGGCATATAAACCGCCGCAGTGCCATAACTGCTCTCTGGCCGGGCATGATAAGTCGGACCATAATGCGTTCGACGCAGCATGCCCAATAAGAGCCAGATGGGACAGGCTGGCCAGAACATCAGTGGCCTACAGCTAAGGGCGCGCCACGGATCCACACGTGCACCGGGTCCAAACCAGACCTCCACAGAGGCATCGAAGAGGTACCTTTGCCTACCGACAAAAACCTAGCAGTGGCGAAGCTTAATCCGAGTACGTGGTCAATTAGCATCAAAGCGATCTATTTTGAGGATAGAGCACTAATTGAACCATACGTGGACAGAGGGAAGCAAAACGCGAACACGCTAGGAGTAGGCAGGGTACGGATTGGAGGCGACGGCGATGACGGGACGGCGTGCGGACCCAAGCTGCGAAACTCAATTTCGGAAGGGAAGTCGGAAAAAGAGATGACGAATTCGGAGTACAATATTAGAGTTAAAATAAAATTAGTCAAAATTAATGTAGGGAAAAAATTTGGAAAAAAGCACAATCAAAATTTAAAGATAAAAATTAGCATCAATTTATTTAGAGAAACATTTAACAGAAAAAATTCGAAAACACAAATTGAAGAACATATAAGAAAGAAAAACATTAGAGTAAAAATATCTTGGTGGTCCGAAGAGTATGACGAAGAGATTGATAATACCATCTACAGCAGCTCGCAGGCGTCCGCAAGTAGTCCAACAAGACCTGGAAAACAAGGAAAGAGAAAATGAAAGAAAAGTAGGTATACATGCACTTTATAATAGATATAAAGTGCATATATAAGCAGGAAAATGTTGAAAGTTTTTAAATTTAATTGCTTCAAAACTAACCATACACAACGATCTTAAGATCCTCTGTGCTTATGCAAAAATGTAAAAAAGAATCTCCTACCCTACATATAGGAGAAATACCGGAAAAAAAAAAAAAAAAAAAAAAAAAAAAAAAAAAAAAAACCTAACCTAACCTAACCTAACCTAACCTAACCTAACCTAACCTAACCTAACCTAACCTAACCTAACCTAACCTAACCTAACCTAACCTAACCTAACCTAACCTAACCTAACCTAACCTAACCTAACCTAACCTAACCTAACCTAACCTAACCTAACCTAACCTAACCTAACCGTGTGAAGTGTCATCAAATTTTTTGGACTCAATATAAGACCTAGATTCCTGGATTTTTGGATTTGGGCTTCTTTCAATATCCCCTGTCGGCATCTGAAACAAAAATTACAAAATTATTAAAATTAAAAAAAGGTTTTGAAAAATAACCGACATTTTACAATTTTTTTTCAAAATCTTTCAATAGGTATTGTGACTTTTTCCCACAAACAGCTTCCACACGCCGCTCCGCATCTCCCGACACCTCTCCCGTCGTCGTATCTGGAATAGAACGGGAACTATCGAACAAAAAATTGACCGCCCACCCACCCAATATCGTCTAGCCATTAAGAGTTGGGTGGAGAGTCAGCAAAAAATTTCTATATCTAAAAAATGTTGCGAACACCGCCAACCGACCCTCCGACCCAGGAAAAAATGACTGGCTCATTCTCTTCAATTGATGACGTACCACTTATCGATCTGGACAAGTTCTCACCAAAAAGGGTGAGCGTGGAATCGCTTATAGCGATCAATGAAATAGAAAGATCACCGACTCAATCCAAACCTCCCCAGAAAGCAAAAGCAGCGGAGGTTAAGAAAACTGGCCAAAGGATACCTGCTGCCAAACTTACGGACCTCGGACAAAAATCTCGCAAACAGAAAGAGTTGTTAAGCCCAGTGGTAATGGAGGCAAAAGTGATCCTGGAGGAAGGGAAGGCCCACCTGGCAAACTCTGGAAACATAAGGAGGGACATTAAGAACGGGTTAGGCGAATGTCTGGACCGTTTTTATAATCTGATAAAAAAGCTAGAGAAAGAAAAAGGGGTAGGAAACGATAAGGGGATTGGAAAGGAAGAACCCTGGAAAGACGAAATTAAAAAGTCGGAGATCAAAATGACAGAGATGATGAAAGAAATCAAGGAGGTTAAGGACATCATAATCAAGGACCGAGAAGAAAGGAAAACTTACGCTAAAGCAACATCTTCCACACCCGCAACACCCCAGCTTTTAGAAGCTGACAACTCTTCTCCGTGGTATAAAGTGACTAGAGGAAAATATATTCCACTCCACTCAGTGATAGTGTCATCAGAAGACGGAACCGATACTAGCGAGAAGGTAATAGAAAAAGTAAGGGAAGTGGTGGACGCCCGCCAGACAGGCTTGAGAGTGGAAAGGATTAGGAAGGTGAAGGATCAGAAAATCGTTGTAAGTTGCGAAACGAAGGAAGAAAGAACTAGGTTTGCTGACAGAATAAGGAAATCCGGAAGTAAACTTATACTAGAAGAGAAAGAGAACAAGGACCCACTAATCGTGCTGAGGAACGTTTTGTCATACAACACTGACGACGACATCATCCGAGCGCTAAGGAACCAAAACAAGCCACTACTAAAAGATATACCAGAGAGTGATATAAGAATGAAAACAAGGTACCGCAGGAGAGCAAGGAACCCAATGGAATGCCACGTGATCATGGAAGTGTCCCCGAAGATCTGGCATAGGATGACCAACGCTGGAAAGGTCCACGTGGATCTCCAGAGGGTCCGTGTAGAGGACCAATCACCACTTACTCAATGTACCAGGTGTCTCGCATTTGGACATGGAAAAAGAATATGCACCGAAACTATCGACCTTTGCTCGCACTGTGGAGGCCCACATCTAAGAGCGGAGTGTGAATTGCGGAAAGAAGGACAACCACCAACTTGCAAAAACTGCAACCATTCCAAGCTGGACCTCACGGAACACAACGCGTTCGACACTCAGTGCCCGATAAGGATAAAATAGGACCGACTGGCTAGAATGAAGATCGAATATCAATGCTAAAGTCCAACCACAGAACACCGAAGAACAGACCGAGCTAACGGCAACTCCTGCCATCAAGTACCGACTAGTGCAAGCTAATCTACAAAGAAAGAAGCTGGCTCTCCAAGAACTGATTTACACAGCCACTAAAGAGAAAATAAGCGTAGCCCTAGTGCAAGAACCATATGTGGGAGCAGAGGGAGTGATCGCACAAAACTCAGCATACAGAGTGTATCAAAAGACAGGCAAGAGAAACAAACCGGTGAAAGCAGCTATAATGGTTCTAGACGAGGAAATTGATGTTCTCCAGAATCTAGAATTCACCACAGAAAACATAGCTGTAGTCACTCTTAGACCAACTCCTGGGAAACAACGCTAGTCTCTGTCTACTTTGAAGACACTCAACCTATCGATACTTACCTCAACCAACTCAGGAACATCAATAGAAAATTAGGAAAGAGAATGATAATAGGTGGGGATATTAATGCATGGAGCCCATGGTGGGGAAGTGCGAGAGAGGATGATCGACGAGAATCAGCAGTGAGTGCGTTTAATGAAATGAACCTACACATACTAAACGAGGGCGAAAATCCAACTTTTTACACCATTAGGAACGGTAGGGAGTATACTAGCACGGTTGACGTAACGGTCTGTAGCCAGGACATGATGGGAATTACTGAGGATTGGCGAGTGAGGACAGACTATACAAGCTCCGATCATAACACTATAACTCTAGCCATTAGATTAAACAAAAGTATAGTCCCTAATAAAATTAAAGGAACAACGAGGAAATATAATACAAAAAAAGTTGATTGGGAAGAATTTACACAATTAATAAATCTAAAAATAGCTAATGAAAATATTACAGTAGATAAAATAAATAAAATTAATAGTAAAGAACAGTTAGAACAAATAATAATAGAATACACAAACATAATAGATAGTACATGCAAAGAAAAAATGAAAGAACCAAAAAAGAAAAAAAAATTACTTACCTTGGTGGTCGGAAGAGCTGCAGTCGTTGAAGAAGGAAGTCACCACGATGAAGCGAAGAATCCGATGGGCTGCAAAAAAAAGGAAAATATATGTGATAGAACAGTACCTTAAAGCAAAGAAAACCTACGAGAATGAAGCAACAAAAGCTCAGACGGAAAGTTGGAAAAAATTCTGCACAAAACAGGATAGAGAGAGTCTGTGGGATGGTGTGTATAGAGTTATTAGACAGTCAAGCAAAAGACAGGAAGACCTCACGCTGGTCCAGGGGGGAAAACACTATAACGGACAGGAATCAGCCGAACTGCTAGCAAACACGTTTTTTCCAGAAGATGACATCGGATTAGAGGGAGAAGACCATAAGAGAACAAGACAAGAAGCAGACAGAGAAATAACAACACTGCAAAACTCAGGCGATGATCCTCCTTTCACGGAACGGGAGCTCGTCGATGCCGCACAGAGCTTCAAACCAAAAAAAGCGCCAGGGGGAGACGGGCTAACGGCAGACATCTGTTGGAACGCAATAAACGGCAACAGGGAGATAGCGTTAACACTTTTTAATAAGTGCTTAGCGTTATCGCTTTTTCCCAAGCCATGGAAAGTAGCAACAATAGTTGTCTTAAGGAAACCCGGAAAGGATGACTATACAAGTCCAAAATCATATCGCCCAATTGGTCTTCTCCCTATTATGGGGAAGATCCTGGAAAAGATGATGGTTCGCAGAGTGAGATGGCATATTCTGCCGGAATGTAATCCAAGGCAATACGGGTTTGTCCCTCAAAGGTGTACAGAAGACGCCCTCTATGACATGATGCAAAAAGTCACTACGAACCTGGAAAGCAAAAAAATCACACTTCTCCTTTCACTTGACATAGAGGGCGCTTTTGATAACGCATGGTGGCCAGCAATAAAATGCAGACTCAAGGAAAAAAAATGCCCCGGGAACCTCAGAGCACTTATAGACGACTACCTAGCGAACAGAGAGGTCCACGTCAGATATGCTAATTGTACCTTCATAAAAAACGCAACAAAAGGTTGTATACAAGGGTCGATAGGGGGACCGACTTTTTGGAATTTACTGCTAGACCCTCTGCTGAACGAGATGGACGAAATAGGAGCTTACACGCAGGCATTTGCAGACGACGTGGTTCTTATAATATCCGGGCACAAAACGGAAGAGCTGGAGACAAAAGCGAACAAAGCTCTGCGACATGTATACGACTGGGGCAAAAGGAATAAGCTCAAATTTGCACCGCATAAGACCCACGCAATGATCATCACTAAAAAACTAAAATATGATCCCCCAGCCGTGTACATGGGCGGGGAGCGCATAGCTTTTGTCGATAGCATTAAAATACTGGGCCTAACAATCAAATCGACAGGAAACTGTCTTATGCAGAACACACAAAAAATATCTGCCAAAAGGCGACCAATGTGTGTAAGCAGCTTACAAGGACAGCTAAGTTAGAATGGGGTCTAAACCCGGAGATAATAAGAACCATCTACGTCGCAGTAATCGAGCCAATCATCCTATATGCAGCGAGCGTGTGGGCACACGCGGCCAGGAAGAAGTCCATCCAGAAGCAGCTGAACACAGTGCAACGCAGCTTCGCACAAAAAATTTCAAAGTCATACAGAACGGTCTCCCTAAATGCGGCGCTTTTGCTAGCTGGAATTTTACCCCTAGATATAAGACTGAGTGAGGCAGCCGAAATATACAAAGTCAGAAGAGGAAAGCCGATACGGGAGCTCTTAGACAGGGAGATAGAAAACAGAGTTTGCTTCCTTGAGTCACCCCACCCCGTAGACGAGATCTCCATTGACTATGCCTGCCTCACAAGCGAAGTAGAGCTTAACAGCAAGGACAGAAATATCCCGGATCTTCGAATTTTTACGGACGGGAGTAAAATAGAAGGGGGAGTAGGGGCTGCCTATACATGCCAGCGGAATGGAAGGGAGCTAAGGACAAAGAGGATGATTCTGGATGACAGGTGCACGGTATTCCAAGCTGAGCTCTACGCTCTCTACCAAGCCACAGAGCTGTTACTCAAAGAGCCAAGACATGAAGCAGCTGCAATCCTGAGTGACTCTAGATCCGGTCTTGACTTAGTTCGCAATGCAGGAACCTACCATCCACTGGCATACCAAATCCGCAAAAATTTAAGAGAGCTCAACAAAAACCACCAGGAAGTTCGACTCTACTGGATTAAGGCGCATATAGGAATCCCAGGCAATGAGAGAGCAGACGAACTTGCTAAATCAGCGGCCAGAAACAGGAAAACGGCGGCCCACTATGATTCGATCCCAATAGCTCACGTAAAGAGAATGGTAAGAAACCAAAGCATTTCGAAGTGGAATGAGCGTTACAAGACCGGCACCACAGCTGGTACAACAAAACTGTTTTTCCCCGAGGTTGGCCCAGCACACAAAATATTAAGAAACATCACTCTCACACCCACACTTACACAAGGACTCACAGGACACGGTGGCTTTGCAGCCTACCTAAATAAATTTAAATTAAAGGACGACCCAAACTGCGATTGTGGAACTGGAACGGAGGAATCTGCCACACACGTCATCCTGGAGTGCCCTAAACACAGCCTTCTTAGACACGACCTTGAACACCAAGTTAATTTGGAATTAACCGTATCCAAACTACCGGACTGGATGGCGAACAGTGAATCAAGGTCGCGGCTAATAGAATTCATAAAAAGAGTTGTATAAATATGTAACAAGAGAAACAAATAAATGATAGATAATATTAAGAAATAACATCAATAACAAATCGTAAAATTATAAAAATATACAAATTAATAAAGCAATAAATTAAAACCAAGTAAACAAGGTCCTTAGCTCCCGCTGAGGGAAAATAAGAAAAAAAAAAAAAAAAAAAAAACCTAACCTAACCTAACCTACCTACCTCCTACCTTACCGAAGGTATAGCTTCGAAACGACGTTTGGACTATAGTAAACGCTGGAATAAAACGTAAGCGTGTTTTAATTTTTCCAGTGGCGCCATCTCTTGGCACGGGTATGAAAGAAAGAAATCATTAGTAGTACTAGTAAATTTATGTTTACCATATTTCGAAATTGGTGTTTTTTTTTTTTACAACATATTTGAACGGACTCGATGATGTCTTTCCGCGAGAACCGTCAAGTGCGCATAGTGACACGCGCAGTGTGACTTGTTTTACTGACGCTGGCCTCAGACAGGAGTGGTCCCGGATGTGTCCGCGGACCGCAGTGTGCGGTGTGCGTTCGAAATGTCAACATACGAATGTGTCCTGCAGCTGTTCGTCATTGACGTCCAGCGCATTTTCCACTGTACATCGACAGCGAGATAATTGTGCCACCGCTCAGGGTAATAATTTAATGTACAGTTTTAAATAAAATTCAACGACAAGTGGCATAATATCTCAACCATATTTTGCCACCGTCACGACTCGGGGTGTGGATTTCCACCCGTCTAAATCCTATGGACGGAGAGCGAGACAGGTCTCCCTCAATCAAGCTCTCTTGCTATTAGTGTTGACATCCCCTTGTGACCCACACACATGGGGAAACACTTTTAGATATATAAAATCAGTGGTCTTTGTTTAATCATGCCATGCTTTATAGAGTTCATAAATCATTCTGTTAATAGTGCCATCTAGTGGTAAATGGCACGTCGATACATGGACATTTTGTCCATTAAAAAAAAAAAAAACTTCATCTACGTGCCACTAGATGGCGTTGTGCGCCCAAAGTATTTAAGAATTCGCATTATATCGGAATTCTTGAAGCTATGTTTTGCATTATTGTTCAAATTGACATAATTTTACAGTTCTCGTTCTCGTTCTCATTTATATAAACTTTTCAGTTTTTTAATTAATGAATACATTAGTGCTATTATTATTTACCTTTTATACGAGTATACGTGTTTACTTTATCGTCTGAGACTAGGTGACAGGTCTTCCCTCATTCAAGATCCCTTGTTGTGGCCCACACACAATGAGAATTTTATTATTCCACTAAAATAGTTTTGGTGTTAAAGTGGTCATGCCATATTTCTGTATGAACACTTTAGTACGATTCCATATTTCATTAAAATGATCAAGAAACAATGTAATGTTCAGGCTCCCCTCACGTCACCGTATCATATAATATCTGATGACGAGACGAGGTCCGCCGCTTCACGAGCCGCTACCTCGCACTGAAACTGGTCCATGTACTCGGTACTTCGCTCGTCGACGGTCACAGCAACAAAAATTATTCAAACTAAAAATTCCAAAATTGTTAATAATATCTTCTTGTGGCAAGATAATAATTACCCTTGTATCCGTAATAATTTAAGATATTATATCCTAATCAAATTAAAGTAGTGGTGTATTGTTAACGTGACCATTTTTTTTTTTTTTTTTTTGTCAGAGCGGGACATCTGAGGACTTAAGTAATAAAAAAAGTTAGGTATTAGTGTTGTACAAGTTTTTTTTTAATATAGAACATAGAATAACTAAAAATAATCAAAGCAAATAAGTAGTGACGTGAATTCTAGTTTGTATTTTTATATTTATCGGCTGAACAAATTTGTTTTAAAATATCATTTCGAGCGAGAAAAATACATTTTAATTATTGTTTCGTGTGTTTGCAAAAGCGGGACAATTTCAGCCTCGCGGGGGACACCGGGACAGACTGCCTGAAAGCGGGACTGTCCCGCCCAAAGCGGGACGTATGGTCACGTTATGTATTGTTGAATAGGTTTCTCGCTTGGATATAATACATAATATGGGTTTTTTATTTTGTTAAGGTTTTGCCAAAACATCGGTAACGAGACTATCAAATGTTATGTTAACCGTTCAAGTGTACTACCGTCAATGTAACTCTCAGCGCGCGTCGCTCGTTGCACGCGTCGCGTCGTCCCGTGTAGTATTAAGTTGCGATGGCTTGTCGGCCGCCACAGTACATCTGTTCGCGTACACACATTTATTATTTTTGGTATTTTGTATATACGAATAGGTATCTCTTTTTTTATTATTTTCTGGTAGATGTTATTGTTCAAAATTAAATAAAATAAATAACCTCTTTTTCTAAAAGATTTAATCGACGTTTAATAAATATGTTTAGATGAGTAAATAAATACATGGGATTCCTAATCCAAATTAATGTGAGACCAAATAGGCGTAATTTTGTGAGTTGTGAGTCGCGTAAAATGAGTCACGAAATTTATGTTCAACTGAAATTCGGTTAGACTGCCACACGGACGGATGTATTTTGATTTGTAATCCGAAACATTTGTACGGATCCTTGTATCTTAGTAATTTATGATCCGTGACTCAACTCAGTCAAAACTTATCACTTTACATTCGTTAGGTTGGTACGCAGAGTAACTCAAAATCGAAAGAAACCGTCTCCTTGTACTAACAACTAGGTACTAGCAACATTTCAAGACGAGCAATCCGACGACGAAAATCCATAATGTCCAACGGAGAGATATCTATAAAATAAGAATGCATAGTAAGTTGGAATAATTGAATACATAGTGATATACCTACTCGTAGACATAAAGAGAGTGTACGATGGACCGAGCGCACGCTGAGCTGACGGAGTGTCCGATGGACCCGGCCCGACACGACCACGTACGGGATGTTTGATCGCCAGGAGACGGTCCCGCACGGCGGAACTCGCAGAGTGCGAACCGGCGCTACAACTCTACCAGTCGCTACTCACTACTTAACTAAAACAACAAACTTAAAAAAGCGTCGTGTAGAGATTGTATCGGTAGTGTTGTTGTGGAGCGGGCGCGCGGCGCGGGGCGGCGCTCGAGGGCGGGCGGACGGGACGGCCGTCAGTCAGTCCAGTCACAGTCAGTACACCGCGGGTCGCGTCGACGGCCGCACGCGTCATCGCACAGCGCGGTAACACGAGATCGTCACGCACAGATACACCGACACACTGTTACCAAATCATATTTACACTACATTACACATTGATACTGTTTCATAGTGAACCGTCGTCGCCGGTGACCCTCGGCCCTCACACAGTGCAAGTGAATATGATAATAATATGTTCTCGTAGGATTGCATTCGGCTGCATCTCAATATCGTCCTACGTGAAATAAGGTTCGCTGTTTGTATTGTATCGCAGTGTATAGAAGGCGCGCGTGGTGTGTCTCGACACTCTCGACTGGCTCGAGGTGGTGTCGGACTCGCTAACATTGTTATGTTACAGTTGTTATTGCCAACTTGAACTTTTACTTACTGACATAGGTAGGTACCTACATTACGACAATGAGCTGTCGCTCTTGGCAAATATCTGACTGAGTGGTTATAGAATATATATTATACTAATAGGTACCTGTATTGCATACATAGTCGAACATAGTGCCGTGTCCCGGTCCCGGTCCCGGCGCCGGCCGGCGGCGCTCACCGCGTACAGTCCGTCTTAAGGACTACCCCCATTCAAGTGGAATTTTTAATAGCATAATTTTAATAAATAGGCACCTACTTACCCAATATTGGTACATACCTATATTGCAATTGGCTTAGAGAGAATAACAAATCTTAAGGTATCTAAGTATATAAGTATAGAGTAGGTAGAGTATCGATAGTAGTGCGGGACGCGCAGTGCGTGCAGTGTGTGTGTGGCGCAGGCAATGGTGTAACATGCGGCGCTGGGTGGCGCTGGCGGGCGCGCTGGCGCTGGCGCTGGCGAGCGCGCCGCCGCCCTGCGAGGCGCCGCGCGGGTGCCGCTGTCACGCCGCGCCCGCCGCGCTCGCGCTGCACTGCCGCGGGGCGCACCTCGACCGACTGCCGCCTCTCTCACCGCATCTCACGCTCCTGTGAGTATACATACACACCAACACCAACTACTACACTACACTCTTACACTTTCTAATTAGTATCAATAGGTACATAATACTAAGTTAGGAGATCAATAGGTATAGAGGCAATAATGAAATTACACATCGACAAACTAACGTCTGGTCGTGTGGGGGACCAGTAGAGTTCAGTTTGAGTAGATGATAAACAATGCAGCGCGTGCGCCGCGCAACGCGTCGATGTCTTTTGTACTGTAGTGTGTTGTGTAACTGTCGCGATGCGCCGGAGCCGGAGTCCCGCGTGTGTCGGTCTCGGTGCATGGTCAGTAGGTACATTGTTTGAACACGACACGACACGACACAGAGGCGAGTACCTGCATATAGGTATCAACTACCCAAAAGCGCAAGCGTGTTTTGTGCGAGCTCGCAATACATTTAAATCTGCTGCCTTTTAAGCTCTTTTGCACATACATAAACTGTGGAAATTTATGTTTTATTTCAATAACAAGCTATCTTCTTTTTCTTCCGAACTTTTATCCCATGTCTATTTGGGGTCGGTTTTCAGTTTAATAAGCCAACCAGATTTGCCGGAATGTCAGTATTTTACGTGAAGCGACTGCCATCAGACATTCACAACCCAGAGGGCTATACGTCATTTTTTGGTTGAACCAAATGTTAGACTTGTGTTGTGAGGACTCTAACTACCCGTAACGATGTCGATGATGTTAGACAGCATTTCAATAACAAGTTATAATTTTAAAATTGCACATCTACTTATTGCCTTAGGCAATCGGCGGTCGGTGGTCATGCGGTGAGCGCTAGTCCTCCCAGACGAGGTGAGGAACTCGGGGCGTAATTAATCCCGTGAGGGGCTCGGACGGGACCTCCTTGTACGAACAGAGGATCAGTGAATGACTCGAAACGGTAACGTGCGGGTAATGTGCGGCGGTCGTCGGCGCGAGCAGTCGCCCTCCCATAGACAGGTCGGGATACCGCACGACCGTATCTAATTTGATCAATATCACAGAATAATAGTACTAGAGTACTATATGAAACTTTATGGCGAATGGTACCACGTTATTTACACCTGTGCCTGGCGTTCAAAAGTACAAACAAGGGCAGCAGTGTTCAACAAGTAGTGTAAGTCTTTGTATAGTAGATGTCTTCACGCGAGCCGCCGGCCCCTCTGTTCCTCGTGTATGGAACCGGTGCAAGACGGTGGTAGTGGGCGCTCGGGGCGCGCTCGGAATCGGCGAGTCGCAGCTCAAGGAGAGGACACAACTCGACACCAGATCTGTTCTATTTATACACTCAATACGAGGACGAGGGCAATTAGTTGCATCCCCCCCCCCCCTCCCCCGCCACCCCGCGCCTGCACCGCGCGCGCCTCAAGGACGCCCTCTGATGCCTCTCGAACTGTCATTTACGTAGGGGATATAGAATCCTGTTTCAAATCAGCTAATCTTCTTTGCTTTGCTGATGATATGAAGATCTTTTCTGCAATCTCTTCACAAGTTGACGTGATGTCTATGCAGGCAGATCTTAATCGGTTGGAAGAATATTGCAGTACTAATAAGCTAGATCTTAATACATCTAAATGCTGTGTCACTACCTATACCCGTAAATTCAATGTTCTAACTTCTAACTACAGTCTACAAGGTAAGGTCTTATCTAAAACTTCTTGTATGCGTGATCTTGGGGTTCATCATGACTCTAAACTGCTCTTTGATGTTCACATTGAAAAAATCGTCAGCAAAGCTTTTAAGTCATTGGGATTTATTACTCGTTTGTCTAAGAACTTCTCAAATGTGAAAACTTTTAAAATATTATATTGCACGTTTGTAAGGAGCCATCTAGAGTATGCGTCACAGATTTGGAACCCGCACTATCTCACGTATATTGATAGAATTGAAGGAATCCAAAGGCGCTTTCTTAGATATTTGTGTTACAGGACGAGAACTACATATGAATCATCTAACTACATTAATTTATGCAAAAAATTCCACTTCTTACCACTGAAATCTAGACGTGATATAGCTGATTTTATATATATATTAAAAATTATTAATAATAATATTGATTGTCCGGACTTACTTTCCAAACTTAATTTTAATGTACCTAGTAGATCGCTTAGGTTCAATCCTCCAATTTGTGTCTCGAATACCTTGACTAATTACAGACATAATTCTTTTATTGTTCGAGCGAGTAGAACAGTGAATGATTTTTGTAAGAAATTTTCAATTTCAATTTCAATTTATTTAATAAACATTTTGTTACAATACAAATACATTTAGCGCAATTATCGAGACCTTACCTCCCATACTAGTTTAAACTGTATCATGGTAAGGTAATGCCTCTCAAATTACGCGCACATATAAAATATCATAACAAAATAAATAAATACACATACATAATATTTTACATAAATACCTTACAGACTAACATAGATACAAATTATAAAACTTAAAACTAATGTGTTCACGTTGTGACGGCGACGTGAGGCGCAGGTCTGGCGTGGCCCGGAGGTCGTCGACGTCCCCGGTACTTCCGGAACAGAACTCCCTTCGGCCACAGCTCCTCCCTCAGGAAGGTCGATAGCAGCTCGGTCGGCACGCGCACAACAAAGGAATTGAAGTTCACACTGTTGCGCGACTCCAATTGCTCGACCGTCAGACGGTACTTCGTCTTGGCCACCAGGTACTCCACGATGTCAGCGGCCTTCGTGGTGTAGTGGAGGCGGGACACGTACACGTACGTCATCGGGATGGCGGGACGCAGGAGGTGGTTGTGTCCAGTCGGTGCGGTGCCACATAGGTTGCGACAAAGAGGCTTTTTCTTCTTCCGCTCTACTTTGATGAAGCCGTCTTTGTCGGGTAAGCTCTTCTTAGAGCTCAGTGACTCCACACGTCGAGAGGGTTCAGCGTGAGACTTCCCGTTACCTCTCTCCTTGTTGTTGTTTGTCCGCGCGGCGGGAGGCTGGCGGGCTGCAGCGGTGGCGTAATCACGGCGAGGTGTCGACGTGATTGAAATATGACATAGATCTCTTTAATACAAGTGTTATCAAGGCAAGGCGGTGCTTAACAGAAGAATTCTTTAACCTATAGTAGTCAATATATAGTTCAAGTTTTTTGTATTGATTATTGTGTTGTTGTAAAAAAAAAAAAAAAAATCCTTTTTTCATTACCATATTTTGTTTCAACTTTTTGGCAATGTTTTTATTTTATGTTTCTATATTTTGTTAACTAGAGAATTTATAAAATGTATGTACTGTAGCTATAAGCGAGGACCTGTAATTGGCTTTCTGTATCTATTCATATTTTTTGTATAATTGCATTAGCTGTTGGTCTTCCGAATTAAATAAATAAATAAATAAAATAAATATAGCGGCGCCCCGCGATTTCACACGCGTAGTTCCCGTTCCCGTAGGAATATGGGGATAAAATTATGCTAAAAACTTTTCCACTGAATCACTCTATCTATTAAAACAAACCGCATCAAAATCCGTTGCGTAGTTTTAAACATCTAAGCATACATAGGGACAGAGAAAGCGACTTTGTTTTATACTATATGTAGTGATAACACTGTTGGTTTAATTAAAACCCCTGATTATTTGTGGTCATTGCTGCTGACGGCGCGTTTTGTCACCGCGTCGTCTCCATCACTCACGGCACCCGTTGGTGCGAGGCGTCCCACGTCCCGCCCGCGCCCCTCGCCGCTCCCATAATCACGGGTCGCGGCGAGCTGTCCTTCCCGCTAATTCTCCGTGTTGTCGTGTCGAGCCGCATGTATGAGACACACTCCGCTCAGTTCACATTCACACGCGCCGCACTGGAATGCATCCACACCGCAAACACATTACACGTCCGACATGCACTATTAGGTCACGAAGGCCGCCCCCCGACGGAACCTCCGCAACACGCGATACAGACCTTTTCTATAGAGCTACCACCACACTCATATCAGTAAAGTGTGTTAATAACAACCCGGCAACGGTTAGGAATGTTTTTACTTCCACGAGGATTTTACAGGCCGCATGAGGTTGTTTATGACCGGTTTCTCGGATATCTGTACGGTATGTAAGTCGAATGAAGAACAAAATTGTAACTGTACGGGAGGACACACACGGTAGCAGCAAATCTCTCCCCCAATTCCTCACGTGTCCCTGTCAGAACGGAAAACGAAAAACTACTTCTTAACGGACTGACCGCTGTTGGTAAGAATCAAAAATATAGGTAGGTACCTATTAGACGGAAGTGTATGTGTGTGAGTACCAGTACCTAGTAGTGGCGACTGGCGAAGCGCGTGTCGTCGCGGGCCATTAGCACCTCGCTCCAGGTGGCGGCCGTCCGTCGGTATCGACAGCGCGCTCGCGTACGCACCAGGCGGTCGGCGGGTCGGGGCCGCGCCGCACTATTTATAACCGTAAGGGGTCGGCCGGCACCGGGCCCCGACACTCGCCACCGGCGGCCGGCGGCTAGTTCTCACTAATGGCCCAATAATAGGGTTTATGCCACTTCAGGGGCAATAACATTTTACAAGCATTAAGGGTGTAACGTAGTGAATTAATTATCCGGTCGGTCGGGGGTCGTTGCCCGCGGCCGCCCGCCCTGAGGGTCGCCCCCCCCCCACGACCCCGCTCGCTCCCCCCCCCTCCCCACGCCCCGCCAGCGCAGCCTCCGGTGCATGCCGAAACATCGACTGAATATCGTTGATCTAATCACACGTAAAGATTAAAGTTTTAGAAAACCAAAGCAGTGTTTGGTTAAAGTAAGACTTATTTATTCTAGCACAAAATAATCGTATTATTATGTAGGTATAATAACATAACATAAGCATTCACTACATCATCTCATTATAGTAACTGACCCCTAACTAAGCTCGAAGCTTATCTAGGGTATCAGAAACTACGCAGACACTCATTCACACACACACCCAGACCGAGACAAACATTTGTGGTTCACACAAATATTCACCCACACGGGAATCGAACCCGCAACCTTACGATGGCAGTTCGGCATGGTGACCACTCTGCCATCGAGGTCGTCAAATAACTTTATAACTACAAAATTATTGCAATAATGTAAATAACCTTTTCATTCCGAGACTGTACGTGACGTACTCGTATAACATCTGATCTCCCAAGTATTGTGTAGTGATTGTTTTAAATTAGGTTACTTTTATTATTTAGACTCAAAGTTCAAAGATGTTCAGCTCACTGTTACATGTTCGCTAAGTGTCCGGTGCCAGCCATTCTATTCAAGGGATTGATGTTCTTTCTAAATGTCTCTAGAATACAAATATTAAATCTCTTGGTGGTTCGTGCTCTATTATAGTTTAAAGTTGAATAAGTGACAACAATATAGGTGAACGTTAGTCACGATAACGTAGTCACGATTGAATCGATTGACTGCGACCGCCCGCCGGCAGCCTGCGACATCTGCGCTGCACTCTCTCAATGTTGTTTGCATGGACATGGACCTCTCATCTCTATCGCAGTTGGGAGAGCGAGTGACACTCATCGCTCGTAGTTCGTGTGTTTCAGCGATTTGTACTATTTACATACTGCTACATTTCTTGCAACCTTTTGTTGACCTTAGGACCCGCCCGCGACTTCGTCCGCATGGAATAATTACTTCCTGCAGAATTTGAGTTTTTCCCCTTTTCTCCGCCAAGGGAGGGAATTCCCAAAAATCGTCTCTTAGTGGATGCCTACGTCATAACATCTACCTGCATGTAAAATTTCCGCCAGTGGTTTGGGCTGTGCGTTGTTAGATCACTATGTCAGTCACCTTTGAGTTATATATATTTAGATAGTGTTCTAAATTGTGATACGAGCATGCAGTGGGTGCTAAATGAAAGTTTTAGTCCAATATTATGATGCCAAGGTTGTTTATAACGCTGCATCGTTACAGTACAGTGTGTTTCGCTCATTTCGCCCGATGCTGTTATCGTTATTAACCATAACATTATGGAATTGTATAAAGTAGGTACATAAATATTATACAGGGTGGCGCAATAGAACGTGCATATTGCATCATCTTTTTTTGCGTGGTAGAAGGGGCGTGGGCGGGGGGAGAAAGATATCGTTGGGTAGCGCGGTTCATAAAGTTTTAGTCACTATGAGTCACTTCGACGGGAAGCGTCGCGCATTTTGCGTGCGCGCATTTTACGAAAACTCTCGTTCGTACGTAGTTGTCAGGCGACTATTTTGTTCTGAGTATGGTGTACGGCAAATTAGGGAGGCTCCGAGTGCTAATTTAATTAAAATCTGGATAAAGCGTTTTGAAGAGACTGGATCGACGTTTAAACCACACGCGAAAGGTCGTCCACGCACATCTAGGACCGAAGACAATATTGAGAGTGTTAAGCAGTCGGTACGAGAAGATCCACAAATGTCTACTCGCAAGAGATCGTCTGTCCTAAACATATCGCGACGAAGTTTGCAACGAATTTTAAACTTGGATCTTAAATTGCATCCATACAAGCTGCAATTAACTCAAGAATTGAAAGACTCTGACTTCATAGCACGGCTCACATTTGCTAATGAAATGCTCAATCGGTTTTCAAATTTTGAAAACATCCTTTTCTCTGATGAGGCACATTTTCATATGAATGGGTTCGTAAACCGCCAAAATTGTCGTTATTGGAATAGTGAAAATCCCAGACTCAAACATCAAAAACCGTTACATAGCCCTAAAGTGACAGTTTGGGCCGCAATATCTGCCAAAGGAATAATTGGTCCTTATTTTTTTGAAAACGCACGGGGGCAAAACATCACTGTTAATACCGAACGCTATGTTGCGATGTTGGAAGGTTTTTTGAAGAACTTGAAAATTCAAGAATAAAGAACTCTAGGACTTGGTTCCAACAAGACGGAGCTACCAGTCACACATCAAATGACTCCATGGCGGTTGTGAAGCAGATGTTCCCTGGCAAACTGATTTCGAAAAGAGGTGATATCCCATGGCCTCCGCGCAGTCCAGACTTGACGCCTCCTGACTTTTTTTTGTGGGGATACCTCAAACACAAAGTCTACACCAATAATCCGAGAAACATCAGTCAGCTCAAGGAGAATATTCGTGGTGAAATGGCAGCAATCACACCAGCACTACTTAAGAAAGTTTTCGGTAATTTCCGTTTGCGGTTAGAGGAGTGCCAACGTAGAGAGGGTCATCATTTAGATGATGTTATTTTTAAAAAATAAACTTCAGTTATCACTTAATAATTGCTTAGTTTTATTTTAACTATACCTTTTGTATTTATTTTTTAATAATTATTTTAAAAATGCACGTTCTATTGCGCCACCCTGTATAACATATAAATAAATAAACACGTACATATAAAACGTATAGTTATTGAGAAAGATAGTATTCCTTTACTTTTGTTTTAAAGATATTGATAGACGGACCAGCGCGTACGAGTATAGAGTGAGGTTGGGAATTCCATAGTTGGACAGATCCACTATATTTTGTTGAGGAGTGAGGTGGGGTTTTCAGTAGGAGGCTCTCTGATACCTCTATCTCATTAAATACTTCAAATGGTATCGACTAGTTGTAAGTTTTTTCTCGTGTGTTCATTGACATTGTGTAGTTGCTATTTGGTGGTATTGGGTCGGTAGTAGGGTTCAGAACCGGGAAATCCCGGAACCGAAAATCCCGGGATTTCCCGGTTCTTTAATAGTAATCAAAGAACCGGTTCTCAATGAATAAGAACCGGGATTTTCGGTATTTTCGGGAAATAACGAATCATGTTAACTATATAATCATTTGTTTGATTTTAATCTTCTATTAACAGCATTTATTCTTTTTATACAAAATATTCAAGCTAAAACCATATTCTCATTAAAATGTTGTATCTGTAGGTAAGTGGTAGATCATTATTCCATCATAAGACAAAATGTGGTACTTAAAAAGCTTACGAACACCTTCTCACAATTGCAACTACTAGCGTAGAGCCAGAAAAAAAATTCTCCTCAGCTGGCCTTTTTTGTAACAGAATTAGATCTCGATTAGGTGATGCAACTTTAGATGCATTGATCTTTTTGAAGACACATTACCAAGAGAACAAGAAAGTTTAATTATAATGTCTTATGTGTACAACTTTATCAAAAGTGAACTGTATTTTAAACATCAACAGCCTGTTTACGTCCACTACTGGATTTAGGCCTCTCCTAACATGCGCCAATGTGCCCTGTCGGCGGCACGTCGCATCCACTCTCTCCCGGCTACCCTGCGCAGATCATCCCTTCATCTAGCCCAGGACGTCCAACACTACTTTTGCCGAGTCACGGTGTCCACTCGAGAACTCTTCTGCTCCAACAACCATCGGTTCTCCTACAGATGTGGTCAGCCCACTGCCACTTCAGAGAACTAATTCCTTGAGCTATGTCGGTCATTTTAGTTGTCTGTCTGATCACTTCATTGCAAATGCGATATTTCAGAGAAACTCCGAGCATAACCCTCTTTAGAACTCTTTGAGTGAATTTAAATTGGTGGTCCAGCCACGTGAGTGTCCACGTCTCGGCACCGTAGGTCATCATTGGTAGGACGCACTGATTTAAAACTATTGTTTTTAGGCACTGTGAAATATGCGATGAGAAAACAAATTCGAAACCCGGCCTGTTCGAGGGGCTGAAATTCGTCGAGTCTTCTTGATAGACGAATTGAGACAACCCTCGAGAACAGCTTGTAAACAGGGCTCAAAAGCGAAATGGGTCTATAGTTCTTCAGCAGGGTTTTATCCCTTTTTTTGAAGTAGAGCACCATCACGCTTCTGTTCCATGCTTTTGGAGTTCTCCCGGAGAGATAACATCGTAAAACAGCTTTTGCAGGTTCCGCAGCACTGGCCTGCCTCCTGCTTTAAGAGGCTCAGTCGTGATGCTATTTTAATGTGTTAAAGCAATCAATGCTTATCTTGTCATGCCAGATTGCGCAATATGTGTTATTTAATATAAATAATATTTTTAGACTATATTTACCTCCAGAACTAAAGAGAAGAAAAAAATCCCGAAAATCCCGGGAAATCCCGGTTCTGATTAGTACTGGTACCGAAAATCCCGGTTCTGATATTTATACCGGTTCTCGATACCCTAGTCGGTAGTGTGGGGAGTGTGACGCGCCTACTGTCAGTGAGCGCGGCCCGGCCCGTCCGTCGGCTGGCCGCAGTCCGCAGCAAGGCATCGCACCTCCAAGGATACATACCTACATTGTTACAGAGGATCTACTTGGATTTCATTTACCTATTATAGGTACGACGATATCAACCAGAGGAGACCACGTTCTGACCGTAACAAATAAATAAAAAAGCGTTTTCGATTTATATTAAATAATAATACAAAAGTGATGATCACTTATTTATTTATTTATTCAGACACTTCAAGAACATCTTCACAGTAAATACAAATAATAAACTTAATAGTAATCAGTTCAATTTGTTGCGTACATATAAGTAAGTCGCTTGAACAAGTTGAAACAATAGTTAGAGGCGCGCGCGGTGTCAATCACGGGCACCGGGAGTCAGACGGGGCGCGCGGAGATAGCGCGCTGTGAATGGGGTTGGAGTGGGGGAGGGGGGACGGTGTCGCCGACCGCGATGATGGATGGCGGCAATAACGAGCCAGCGGCTGCGTCAGCAATCCTTCACCCCCACGCCTCCACCGGGCCCGCTCGGATACAAATAAGATGTATCAACGTACCACGAATACCGGACCCTGTCCTTGGGCCTGCCGCCTGCTGCTCCGATTACAATCATCGACACACGTGCTATAATGTGTTAGTATTACCCACCAAAAACATTCTGTAAAAAACTAGCCAAGTCTCGATGGAGCTGCTTGTTTATCTCTAAAAAGTAATGAAATCTAGACAAAGTCGTGCCAAGTGTAAGGTTCCTTACTGCGATTTCTTTATTATTATAGTTAATGTTGTGTGATTTGGCCATTGAAGGGTACACATGTACACAAGGGTACAAAACTAGGTGCTCCATGACACTATTGCACCAATCTGTCGCCAGAACCGCTACCCATTAACGATAGAAAATTGCCACTTGAAAAACGTTGATTCAATATCTAGTCAATTGTAGGCTTGATAAAGCTGCGTATTTTAATAATGTTACAACATTACGTGTAAACAAAATTGACTTGTACCCACTACTAACGTTTTAAACAATGTTCAACGGCCAAGTCACACAACAATAACTATAATAATAAAGAAATCGCAGTAAGGAACCTTACACTTGGCACAACTTTGTCTAGATTTCATTACTTTTTAGAGATAAACAAGCAGCTCCATCGAGACTTGGCTAGTTTTTTACAGAATGTTTTTGGTGGGATTTCATTTATTTTTGTTGAAACGTGTTTATATTGTTTTTTTTATTAGATTTTCTTATTCGACCTATTTTTTTCTTTTTAAGAGTAGTATTTTATTACTAAGCGCCCCGCAATTTCACCCGCGTAGTTCCCGTTCACGTTTCCGTGGGAATTTCGGGATAAAAAGTATCCTATATGCTTCTCCTGATTCTAAGCTACCTCCCCACCAATTTTCAGCCAAATCAATTCAGCCGTTCTTGAGCTATAAATTCCCGTTCCCAATCCCGTGGGAATTTCGGGATTAAAAGTATTCTATGTTCTTCTCAAGGTTTTAAGCTACCTCTCCACCAATTTTCAGCCAAATCAGTTGAGCCGTTCTTGAGTTATAAATTCCCGTTCCCAATCCCGTGGGAATTTCGAGATTAAAGGTATCCTACGTCCTTTTCCTGGTTCTAAGCTACCACCTCACCAATTTTTAGCCAAATCAGTTGAGCCGTTCTTGAGTTATAAATTCCCGTTCCCAATCCCGTGGGAATTTCGGGATTAAAGGTATCCTACGTCCTTTTCCTGGTTCTAAGCTACCTCCCCACCAACTTTCAGCCAAATCAATTTAGCCGTTCTTGATTTTTAAATTCCCGTTCCCAATCCCGTGGGAATTTCGGGATTAAAAGTATCGTATGTCCTTTTCCTGGTTTTAAGCTACCTCCCCACCAATTTTCAGCCAAATCAGTTCAGCCGTTCTTGAGTTACAATTCCCGTTCCCATTCCCGTATAATTCCCGTTCCCGTTCGATTATCCTAGTTTTTATAGTTTTCCCTTTATGTGGCCATTAAACCCTAACTCTGTACCAAATTTCAGCTCTCTAGGTTTATGGGAAGTACTAGTTCTATTTTGATGATCATGAGTGAGTGAGTGAGTGTCTAAAATGCGAAACTTTGCTTTCGCTTAACTTGGGAACTAAATGACCTACAGACTTGAAATTTTATTTTAAGTATGTGATTGTATAGCTTACTGGATGACGAAAATTTCAGCGTTCTGGGGTTATCCAAAGGTTCTCAAATAGGGGCCTGAAAATGCGGCGAAAGGGTTCCTGTAAAGGATGGTACGGCAGTGTTTGCTTCGCGCTCGACTTGGCGGGGGGCACTGCCGTGCCCCCAGATCGGTGTCGGGTGCGCGCGTGACGCTCACCGCCACCCGTCCACTCGGGGCCCGCGTGTTGACGTCGCGTACTTACACCTCGAGAGTCACGCCGGGACCCCGTGAAGGACAACCACAACATAACGCATTGCTAACTGCAACATGCGCAAGCAGCGCGGCCTCACGGGACCCGAATTGAAACTAATTCATAAATACGAGTCTCGACTCGACTCGTATTCACACCAGTTATCGGAGTACCGCCACCTCGGGCCGCAAGCATGAGGCGCATTATTAACAGATACATACTCGTCTGATGCTTTCGTGTGTATGTTGTGAAGCGGCCGACGCGGGCGTCCCGCGCCACCTCCGACTATTGTTCCGATGATAGGGTCTTTGTGAACTTTGGAACTCCTCGTTAGCTCGCTATCCCCACCACTCGGTAGCGGTCACATAGTTACGATCGGTTGTAGTCGAGCGATGCATTTGAGATCACCTCATATTATGGTACGTTACGGTTACGGCTGTGAAATCTAATAAGTATAGACAAAAAAGAACTGTAACGTTATCTAATCTAGTTTAGCATTATCAGACACAAAGGGCCCAACTTGTGAGGTCTAATAGCGGTAAACTGCCCACTTACGACTACAATTATTATTATTATATTAATAGCTATGTACGATTTGATGTAACCGCACAGTGTCTTCAATGATGTTGATGTGCTTTGTTTAAATGAAACGAGAATAGAATAATTTGTATTGATAAATTGATATAGTAATTGATGAATGATATGATATGGGCACGCGGACGCGGTAAGATCCAGGTGAGTCGCGGATGCCGTAGTAGAAATCCCCCTCGGGATCCTACGGCACCCCAATATAATGCGGACGGAAGTCGCTGTGTTTTTGTGGGTAGGCCCAGCCCTTCTGGCTGGGAGAGCCCTACATGCCCCGGGGGACCTCCCAATATCGGCTCACGGTGGTATGCAGGTCTATGCATTTTCACCTCGTTAAAAAAAAAGGTGAGTCGCGGACGGCTCGCTCCGAACTGAATCGTTTTACAATAAAACTATAAATGCTAACTCGCGAAATATACAAACATGTCACAATGTCTAATTATAATTATTATAAATATGTTGAAATAAAATGATGTTGATGTGTGTGTTAGCTGTATGTTTTGTGTCCTCTCTGTACACGCGGGATGGTCTGAGTAGTAGTGTGTGCCCTCGTGTACTATTGTATTGTAACGCGGCGTGTCTGTTCCAGGGACGTGTCGAGCAACAACATCACGTCACTGCCGCGCGACGCGCTGCAGCCCGCCGCCGGCCTGCGCGACCTGTGAGTACACCGCCTCGCCTCACCGGCCGCCTGCCGCACACCGCTATGTCTCCGCTTCATCACTCGTCCCCTCAATACGATTGATAGTGGCACTGGCAGCGCCTCGTCGGCCCATACCTAATACGTTTAATTTAACTGCTACTTTATGAGTCCCTGAGCATCATTAGCGTCTCGTTTTCCATTAATTGGTATTGGATAGCGTTTGAACGTCGAGTGAAACCGTTTAATGGAGTAGAGACTCGCAACAACAACCCGATAACTAATGACCGCCTCCGGTCCGCGCCCGCCAGCCTGCCGGGGTGAGAGCGCGCTCGGCTGGCGCGTGCGGCCGCGAGTTGTCTCGGTTCCGACGCAGTACGGTGTAGTGTAGCGGCGCCTGCTCCCCAGGAACCTGTCGTCGAACCGGCTGCAGTCGGTGTCGGCGGGCGCGCTGAGTGGCGCGGCGCTCGCCCGCCTGTGGCTGGACGGGTGCGCGCTGCAGCGGCTGCCGGCGCACGCACTCCACGACCTGCACCACCTGCACTACCTGTGAGCACGCACACACACACACTCTCTCACACACACACACACACATCATCCCACCGACTCCCCTGGTCATACGAACAACGGTCGTAACTGAACACCCTACCCGTCACATGTATGCCTTCTTGTTTTCCGCTAAAAGCAGTAGTAGCATGTAAAGTTGTAAACCAATAATTCTGTTGTGATTGTAAGCGGATCTCTAATGTGGCCACTTAATATTCAATAAGAGAGCGTGGGGCGGGCGGCGGGCGGTCTCTCTCCGCGCGTCTCGTCTGTGTGCCGGTGTTTGTTTGCGATTCCTTTGTGAAAGTGACGCGAGTTATTTATCGCGCGGGCGGCGTCTCGTCGGGGACGGCGGGCTAATTTGTGCGCTCGTGATTTATGTAATCCTCCCACTCCCCCGCCTATCTCGGACGGTGTCCTTTGAACACGCACGCTCTGCAGTATGTCCCCAATCGGTGTCCCATTATCTGGTCTACATGTATTATCTCTTGGTCCTCGTGCTATCTCTCCGTATCGCGCGTCTCGTCTCAAGTAAAGGGCGTGTGATGCAACGCGCGCACTCCGCGTGCCGCCCGCGCGCCTCACAACGCGTTCCGATTGGGGCCTGCTGTTAGGATGTAACTTTCTACACAATAAATACAACAACTTATTAAATGCATTCAATAATACCACCATTACGACTACAATCATGTACTAATAAGAAACACCATAAGTTGGCATCACATTTATCTATGTGAAAGTCAAATCAAAGTTACTTATGAAAACATATTTGTGGTGTGGTATGGTACATTATAGAAAGTAATAGAGTGTGGGACTGTCGACGTCGTATTATTTAATGAAACATCCGCCCCAACTTTAAATTCAACTTTGTAACGGAGTAAAGTCAGTTTGTGACAAACAAACGTTTCAACTGTAACAAATAACATTCCGTGTATTGTTTCACGTCCGGGAGTCCGGGAGCGGGTGGTGCATAGTGTGATGTCACGCCCCCCTGCTCCTGTTCTCTGTGCGAACTCGTCGCGTCCCATCGTCACCGAGCGATATGTGATGTTCCGTCGACACCTGCCGCCACACTACTCTCCCGGCGCGGGGCGTCCGAGTGAGGAGCGACGCCGGTGGTGACACGGCGACGGCTCGCGGCGCCCGACATGTTCCCGATGTGACGCTCTCGACGCGACGTGTTATTAATGTTATTATAAACGTTATTTACAATACGAGTGCGGTCACAAATAGCCGGTGCATCAGTAGCGGGCGACCTCCGCGCGCTGCCCTCGCCCCGCCCGTCCCGCCCGTCCCGCCCTCGCCCCGGGCGCGCACTCTATACTTGTTATGAAACTGTAATGTGTGGCAAATGACCGCGTTTTTTTTTGCTCGTGTAATTAATGAAGTATGTGCGGGCGCACCTGATGTTTGGCGTCGCCCGCACCCGCCGAGGGAACTCGTTTGTCATGTCAGTGAGCCGCGGCTGCACCAGGCGCAGATACTGCACCAGTGGCCTCCGCCCGGTCACCGGGTCGCCGGTCGCCGAACGTTCGCGCTCTCCGCGAACGTTCTAGACACTGTCAAAAGGCGTGCGAACGTGCGATGCAACATATTGCATTGCATCGCACGTTCGCGCGCCTTTTGGCACTCTCATACACAGCTTTACCTGTTTAATGTGAATGAGCACATCAACAGGACGAGACCGAGGTGGCGCGTCGTCGGTCGCCGGTCGCCGCCAACATCACTAGAACGTTTCGCGATTGCGGAACGATTCATGATCACATTGATCACATTGCGTCGTTTGATTGCAACTAGTTTCCAATTACGGCCGTGGACTATTTACTTACATTAGACGTGTTATGTGGAGGTGCGGTAAGCGGCCGGTGAATGAGATCCTTTCAATGTCGAGGGCCGCGTCGCACTCGCATGTCACATTCACTTAATGCGCTCCACCGCGCCTCCACTCGCCGCCCCGCGCCGCCGCCGCCCGCGGGCACATCACTACAGCACAGCGCCGCACGTCATCAGTATGCGGCCGCGCACTCCGCTTACGGAACTTTTTGCATAGATCCCAATGCCGACCGTGTGATCGATACACTATGAGAATAATGAACACAGAATTGCGTTATTTTCCTTCAGTTCATTTCATACAAAGTAGACATTTAGTAATCGCTTTGCTCCACTCGACACCAAACCGACTTTATGAACCGAGACATCGATAACGTGTGACACTCGATATACTGTACATATGGAGCAGGCGGATCTCGTCATTCTAAGAATGTAAAAAAGTTAGGTTGGTAAGACTGCTGTTTTAAGGGGGTGATCCATTGGCGAATAAAACCGTTGGTAAGTCAACGCGTGGGGTAATATAAAGTTCATATGATGACGTGGTGTGTGTGTGTACAGGTCTGCGGAGGACAACCTGATCTCGAGCGCTGAGGGCGCGGGCGTGGGCGGCGCGCGCGCGCTGCGCACGCTACGGCTCGCGCGCAACCTCCTGCGCGCCGTGCCCACGCGCGCCCTCGAGCCCCTCGAACACCTCCAGACCCTGTGAGTACACGACACCACCACTCGTACACCGCACCGTCTCGGGACTCGCAATGCCTTATTTATATTATTGTTATCTCAAGTCCTCGCTGAACTTTTGTGGGTCAAACAAATACTAACAAAGTCAGTCGTCGGACTCACTCCGCCTGAGAATCGTTCTAAAGATATTTATAACTCACTTAGTCCAAGTTTACATTCCGCTTTAGCGAAATCGAGTCATAAACACGTTCACGTTAATTATCTCTTAAACTATTAATCCCTCCGTTCGCGGTAATCCGAAATACCTACTTAATTCCGGTGTCGACGCTCGAGGATAAACTATTCCAAAGATCGCGTTCATATCGAGGCCAAAATTGTGTATTGTAGTGGCATCGAGGAGTATCGACCGGCGCCCGCTGCACTCGGCGGCACTCCCCCCCCGCGCCCCCTCCAGCGCCCCCGCGCCCCACGCGCCGCTCCGGGACGTTGTGCAACCGGACAGAAATATCTTTGATTCGAATGTTATCACCTGATGAGCCGACTCCCCCCCCCCCCCCCCGCGCCGCGCGCCGACACCCAGCCCCCGAGCAGCTCACTGCTCCCTAATCACTGGATATCCATGCACTCGTGTGCTGGAACCGCCACCGATTCATATCAAGTCTGCCTTTACCCCTCGACGAAGAACTTGCAATGTACTCGTAAACGAGTATTGACCTACCCACATTTGTGACGCAGCCCTACGTCATCGTATCTGTTCAATGGGACATGTTTACGGCACAAATTGATTTAGTGGATGGATTCGTCGTTATCTACTGAATAGATGCGTCTACAAATAAAATGATCTCGGATTACACACTCACCTAATTATACAGCACGAAATAATGATATCTAAGCACTCTAAAAAAATTAAACGAAATTTTGAAGACACACCGGCGTCGTGTTGTCGGTGGACGGTGATGGACATTGCTCTAGTTCGTCACTCAGTGGCCACAATGGCGGTCGCCCGGGGCGGGACTATATCAGCTCATTACTGTGGTACTAGATCCTCGGGAGTTCATCCCGAACGTAAACTTGAGACGTTTACTAAGTTGGATGATATTAAAGGATTTGTGACGTAGAAATGAGTTTGTTATTCAGGACTGTGCGGCGCGCCCACACCCGACACCCGACACCCGGCGCCCCGCGCTCGGCCGCTCTCCTACTTCCACAGTCACCACGTCCTGTTAACACAATTATATTAATTGGACTTTACGCACGTACGTGGGCCCGTTCGGTCGTATCGTTAATATTATTTCATTGGCGGTGACACGGCTACCTCTAACAGGTTCACATCGCTACACACGGCTCACGTAATGTTTCTCGAGCCAGTCAATCAATAAGTTAAATAAAAAAGGTATTTTCACTTATTCGCGGAAAAAACACGATATAAAATAAATTGATAGATCGTAAATCATGAGCGGGTAACGAGGGGGAGCCCTCTTACGTACAGAACGCGCCGCCGCACACGACACGACACACGACACGACCACGACGCACGGGACGGGTCGGACACGATACGACACACTACTAGGAGTTCATGTGGAATGTAGAGTCGGACCCAATACACTACACTACACATTCGGTTCCAGGGATTTAAATAATAAAACCTTATAGGACGAAGGATTTATTGCATTGGTATCCTACAAAATACATTCAGTAACATGCCAAATACAAATTACTTATAGATCTCTATCATTCGAGTTATTTTATTACATTACAATATTTGAAAAAATTAGTGGTCGTGGTCGAGGAGCGAGGTGTGCCTGGAGTCCCACGCGTCTCGCTGGAGTCAGTCAGTCAGTCAGTGAGTGAGCGGGGGCGAGAGGGGGCGGTCACCCACCACTCTCCGACACTTACAATTTATTGTTGAAATGTTATCGGTTAAAATATGAGCGGAGTGGCGAGTTCGCGAGTCGCCGGCTCGTTACGGGCCGAGCGCCGAGGTCAGACGTATAAACCGCGAGATATCCTTGATTTACTCGCCTAGTTTTAATTAAACATTTCCATCGCCCTCCATCTCCAGATTAGGAACTGGGGCTCGTGATAATCTAACTTTTTATACTTATTCTAATGAGAAAGTCGCACGCAAGTCTGCTGTAACTTAATGAGAGCACAGTGCACATGGGAAGTACCTATAGTGAGTGCCCGCGCTGACGTCACACCTGGTGACGTTATCAGCGAGCGCGCCTCGTCCTTGATCGATTGGCTGATAGCGGTGACGTCACCCCGCACTCTCACACGCACCGCTCGCGCTCGTGGCCCCTGTAACGTGCTGTTGTTGTTGCAGGAGCCTGTCGGGGAACCTCATCACGGAGGTGGGCGACTCCTGCCTGCCGCCGCTGCCCGCGCTCCACACTCTGTGAGTACCCGCGCCGCGCGCCGCCCGCCGCCCGTGACGCCACCTGCATCCCACGGCCATACACCATGCACTACTTCACCTGAGACGCTTTCCCAAACCAAAAATGATTTGTTTCCTATCATTTATTGACGTGTGATTGAATCAGTATTTATTTATTCCTAATTTAGAATTCAATTAAGCCAACGTATGTTCGTATGTTCGGTGCTGATGCGGGTAGTTTCCATGTAGCGATTGCGCAGTACTCTGTGTCAGAAGTGAGTAATACAGTTAGTTAATTAAAAAGGCGATTGAACGAGGTGCGACCTGAAAGCGGCCGCAGGCGCGGTCGCCGGCTCCGGGCGCAGCCAGCTGGTGGAACTACCGTTACTGTACTCGAGTGTACTACACGTGTACGGAGCGCCGCCGCCGCCGAGAGCCGCCCGCGCCCGAGAGAAAGTCGCACTCCTCTGATTAATGGACTATTGATAACGACGCACAGCCGGCGGCGGTAATCGACCCACCGACAACACTACACAAGGACCGGCCGAGTGCGAGTCGGCCCCGTGCGGACACAGTTCCGCGTTGCCTCTGTTTCAGTTTTATTGATATTTCAGTGATCTGAAATATACCTATTTGAATTATTCGGAGACAGAGTAGGTACCCAAGCGGTCTCACCTTGTTACTGTGGGGTGACGTGTACACTGGTAGACTGGTACGGAGGTGCTCACCACTGAGGCACCAGCTCTCAGGGGCTCCTTCATCCCATAAACACATCATGACAAGTAATGTGTCTGTCCAATGCAAGGTCTCGGTGACCTCGTGTCAGAAAGTGCTCACAAACTAGCGACGTCACTCGCCGGCGCGGCGGCAGCGCGGCCCGGCGGGCTCTCTCGCAAATATTAACACAATGTCATGAGGTGCACTGTCATATCATAACGTGCGGCGTGCGGCGTGCCTATACCCTCGGTCGGTGCAGTGCGGTGTCAGTGTCCGCTCCCGCCGCACTCGGGACCTACCTACCTACATCTTCATATCGTACATCAATACATTGATCTTTTTACAGTCACGTCAATAGCTATCGTTACGGATGAAGTTATATACCTAGGTACCTATATACTCGTACCTACATAGGTAAACCTACCTAAAGGTAGTTTTGACGAACATCCGCGGAGACGTTTGTTGAAACATACCTACCTAAGTGCCTACCTATCTACTTCCTAATAATTATGTTCTTATACCTGTTTGTTTGTTTGTACTATGAATGACCTAACATCAAGAGGCGGTGGGCGCGGCTCATCTCTCTTCCTGTTTACCGGCTCGCGCTCGCCGCGACCCGCGAATCTCATTAGGTACTATTCACACAGTTACCTTGACGAGGCGTTCACTCGCCCTATTAGCTCATTCAGTACCTGAGTCCCCACGCCCCGCGCCCCGCGCCTCGCACTCCGCCCGCTACACACCTCACCTCACTGCACTCACACCCCCGCACTAGGGACATCCCGATGTGGTGAATTGTTCATCACCCGACACTTACACTCGTGTAATTAATTACAGGCTAAATACCAACATTGTTAAATCTGTGGTAGGTATGTGATCAGGCACTGGCACGTGTCCTCCACCGCCGCCCTGTTTCTAATGATCGTATTCACATTCATGCAAATCATGTCGACCTGTCACATTGGTGCGGCGTTATTCAATATGTGTCGTGTGTCGTGGGGCGAGGAGTCGAGGAGATCGACGAGTACAGGGAGCGCGCGGACTTATCGCCCTTCCATTTCTGCTTTGAATAATGAGGGTCGGCGTTAGTGGGCGCGAGCGGTCCGCGCCGGCCGGTGACCTCGCGCACACCGCCATGATCCATCCGCGACCTCCGCGCACTCACATCACCACGCGATTTCCTATAACGAGATTAACTAGCTAGCGCCGTCGGCAGACTGTGGACTCTCAGTGAAATAAATAGTTCCCAAGACGTTGGTAGGTATATCGTCGGCACTTAGTCACACGAGGATAATCCGAGAGAGCCGCACAGGTCGCGAGTCACGAGTCGACGCACCCCCGCCCAGGGCGGGCGCCCTGGGCGGGGGTGTGGGGCGCTCGCCCTCTGCTCTAATGTATCCAATCGACATACCTATTAATCTGCGGCTCTCACTCAATAATACATTCGGTAAACAAGCCGGAGGTGCCAATAACAACATTATTATCTCTGAGACCGTTCGCGGGTAGGTACCTATTACGGATCGACCACAAACAAGCACCGCAGTACAAATTACTTCAATAAGAGGTAATTAGCGTCGACTGCAGCTCCATTGAAGCGATACGACACAATAAATCACAATAATGGGATATCTAACTAATGTTTGTAATGAGTTGAGCGCCGCCCGCGCCCTGCACCCCGTACACCGCGCCCCGCGCCCGCTCTGCGGTCGGCACTCGCGGTAATTAACGCCGCCTGGAGTCATCGTTACACCACCTAATTGTAGTTATTACATTACACATTACTTTTCATAACAGGGCTTTGGACTTTATTGAATCGTTTCCCGGCCGCAGAGCTTTACACTTATGAAGACAAATTGGATCGGAAAGGTACCGTAAGGAACTTATTTGGGAAGGTTGATGGTTCGTTAGTAGTATCTGCAGTCGTTCTCCCGCGGGAACATGACCTCCCTCACTGAAAAGCTACGGGTTATCGCCGTATTTGTATAAAACACGAATGTTCGAAGGTTCTTTTTGTAATAGTGATTGGTGTGGGGAGTACCTACGAGTGCGAACACACACCGCGGAAATAATTAAGTTACTTATATGCTAATGAAACATTAACGTAATCGTAAACGATTGCTTACTATAAAAACAAGAGCAGCCTCGAGCCGCGGCCCTCGGAGCCGGCAGTGCGTGCGGCCGTGACCTCCGCAGTCCACACCGCACGCCGCGACATTACGATAACACCGCGGCGGTAATGGCGCGTCACATGTCAATAATAAACAATAGCGGCGCGAGAGCCGCGCCGGCGCCGCGCGCACATTACTCATACAGGCAGACAATGAGCTAATGCCCACTGGCCATTACGCGCGTTCATTACCTGCCACCACTACAACATTCCTACTTATGGTATAGTATTCAATGTTTACAACTACCTAGGTATTTATAAATTACTTTTAGTGCGGTCTCCAGTCGTATCTACTGGTGTCGTATCGTATCGGAGGGGCGGCGTCCAATTTGCTCGTCGAGTGGTTCCTCCGCGGCGGATCGTGGAATCATTAATCATGATGATCGCGTCGGTGATTAATGTGTTCCTGCGTGTCCTGTCGCCGGCCTCGGCTGGGCGATAGCGTCGCACTCCACTGCTCCCTCGCATTACATCGTGCACTGAGGCACACTGCATGTCGTCTGGCCAGCGGGAGCCGTCCCCGGGCCCAGTCCTGGGCCCGGCAGCAGGCGGCATTAGAGCGCCCATTGAGGCGCGGCGCGGCGCCGCGCCGGTGAATGAACGCGCCCCGCGCGCGCCCGCACCGCTTCGCCCGCCTCTCTCTCCGAAATAGACGGATGACGCCGCGATACAATTCTTCAAGTGTCGGTTGGCAACATATGAGTATTATGATTTAATAAATAAACCGTAGTGCGGTCCCGTTCGGCCATTGACCCGACACGCGACATTCCCGCGTAGTCCCGGGCGGGGGCGGCCAGTCTCTACGCAGAGAGACACCGGTAATGAGAGGACAAGTCAACCAGAACATAATAACAAACAAACTCAATCAACCAAACTTATATTATAGGTGTCTCCCGTCTGACAGATAATGGAATCATCATCTAGTTATTAAGTGTTCAATAATTCGGCAAAAGTTTAACAAACACGTTGCGGTGGGGGCGTGTTGTTTGTCAGTCGGTACGACTCGACTCGACACCAACTTTATATGACAAGTTCGGAACAAGTGAAATCAGCGGAGTTGGGCGTCATTCAGACACTAGATACTTCTCTATTAGTGCCCATCACATCCCACGGTTGTATTGTGAAGATGGTTACTGTGTGTGTGTTGCAGGGTGCTCAAGAGGAACCGCATCACACACATCGCGGAGCGCAGCTTCCTCAACACGCCCAACCTCCGGATACTGTGAGTACATACACACACACACACACACACACACACACACACACACACACACACTTAACTACAGTGTAATATCTCGCATAATTTATGATCGATCTATGAATGAATCCCATGGGAATTTCGGGATAAAAAGTATCCTATGTGTTATCCTAGTTAGAAGGAACATCTGTACCAAATTTAATCTAAATTGATACAGTAGTTTTTGCGTGAAAGAGTAACAAACATCCAAACTCACAAACATACAAACTTTCGCATTTATAATATTACTTAGTAGGATCTATACATATACATATTTACATATTAATTGTACAATATTATTAAGCTGAAGAGCTTGTTTTGTTAATCTCAGGAACGATTGTTCTCGTTCAAATTTAAAAAATATGTTTAGTAATATTGGAAAATTCACTGATCGATCAAGGAAGGCAATACGCTACGAGATCGAGTTATAGGAGCGCGGAACACGAGTAGACGAGTAGCGCGCAGACGTACACCGCGGCACAGCTATTGCTTCATACAATATGTTGACTACTTTCATTCCATAAGTACTTATAAGTAATTACTTTCTTACATGAATTTTGAGAATAATCGAACTATTACTTATTTATGTAATATGTCGCGGAGGTAATCGCTGACCGAAACAAAGTGATCCCCAATCATGTATAGCACTCCAATCGTGTGGTGTGCCCGAGCCGTGGTCGCACGTGCTCTGCTCGTTCATCAATATCCCGTTTGACCCGCGTATCGGAGTTGAAACGCGCGAGCCCGCGCTGCCCGTGTGTCCCGACTCTCGACTGGGCCGGCCGGCGGCCGTCTATAGTCAGTCTATACACCACTTGGATCCGTGAGTGAGGCGAGCCCTGACCGCCTCGTGCACTCTACCCCATTAGCACTCGGCCGATGAGCCGCGAGCCGGAACCCGCTGGTGGACCCGCCCGGAGGGACGCGGATCTATTAATGTTACTGTTATTACTTAAATGATGACACTTCATATAATTATTGTATATATGAATTAGTAGTATGCACACTAGTGTTAGATTAGAATGCATACTTTTTCGTATAGAACTGCAACCGGGGCGGGCGCGCGGCCACTTGTAATGATCTACGAAGTGGTCTCGAGTGAGGCGAGGCGAGTAACGATATCATAAACCTGGTGCGGGGCCGGGACTCGGGTTGATGTCCGTCTGTTTGTGAATCGGCTCTCTCGCTACTAACTGCCTCGTTGGAGACACTTTTACTGCTTTGCAAATAGAGTTACGTCTAGTTGGAGGGTCGGTCGGGTGAGGCGAGGGGGGGGGGAGCGCTCCATTGGATCACAACACAACAATATGTCACCAGCGATGTTATCGCATCCATCCGAGTGAGTCGCGACTCCCGACATTGATTACGTCTCTGAATCATACGTCATATAGGTACTACTACTTCTCTTGGAGTTACTATCTTAGTTCACGTTCGTTCGTGTGTTAGTGTTCTGGTCCCGGGGCTCACGGGGCTCACGAGGTGGTCGCCGGGTTAATCAGGTCACGTGGTCGTGGTCTAAATACAACCTTCACAGTGTGAGCGCACAAACAACGGAGTACCCCACCCCGTAACCCGTAACATACCCCCTACAATAGACAACAGTATAACTAAAAAGCTTAAATATCGAAGCACAAAGATACCAAATAAGTAATTAATCTGGGGGCACGGCAGTGCCCCCCGCCAAGTCGAGCGCGAAGCAAACACTGCCGTACCATCCTTTACAGGAACCCTTTCGCCGCATTTTCAGACCCCTATTTGACAACCTCTGGATAAGCCCAGAACGCTGAAATTTTCGTCATCCAGTAAGCTATACAATCACATACTTAAAATAAAATTTCAAATCTGTAGGTCATTTAGTTCCCAAGTTAAGCGAAAGCAAAGTTTCGCATTTTAGACACTCACTCACTCACTCACTCACTCACTCACTCACTCACTCATGATCATCAAAATAGAACTAGTACTTCCCATGAACCTAGAGAGCTGAAATTTGGTGCAGAGTTAGGGTTTAATGGCCACATAAAGGGAAAACTATAAAAACTAGGATAATCGAACGGGAACGGGAATTATACGGGAATGGGAACGGGAATTGTAACTCAAGAACGGCTGATCTGATTTGGCTGAAAATTGGTGGGGAGGTAGCTTAAAACCAGGAAAAGGACATAGGATACTTTTAATCCCGAAATTCCCACGGGATTGGGAACGGGAATTAAAAAATCAAGAACGCCTGAATTGATTTGGCTGAAAATTGGTGGGGAGGTAGCTTAAAACCAAGAAAAGGACATAGGATACTTTTAATCCCGAAATTCCCACGGGATTGGAAACGGGAATTTAAAAATCAAGAACGCCTGAATTGATTTGGCTGAAAATTGGTGGGGAGGTAGCTTAAAACCAGGAAAAGGACATAGGATACTTTTAATCCCGAAATTTCCACGGGATTGGGAACGGGAATTTAAAAATCAAGAACGCCTGAATTGATTTGGCTGAAAATTGGTGGGGAGGTAGCTTAAAACCAGGAAAAGGACATAGGATACTTTTAATCCCGAAATTCCCACGGGATTGGGAACGGGAATTTAAAAATCAAGAACGGCTGAATTGATTTAGCTGAAAATTGGTGGGGAGGTAGCTTAGAACCAGGACAAGAACATAGAATACTTTAATCCCGAAAATCCCACGGGAATGGGAACGGGTATTTATTACTCAAGAACGGCTGAACTGATTTGGCTGAAAATTGGTGGGGAGATAGCTTAGAACCAGGAAAAGCACATAGAATACTTTTAATCCCGAAATTCCCACGGGATTGGGAACGGGAATTTATTACTCAAGAACGGCTGAATTGATTTGGCTGAAAATTGGTAGGGAGGTAGCTTTGAACTAGGAGAAGCACATAGAATACTTTTAATCCCGAAATTCCCACGGGAATGGGAACGGGAATTTATTACTCAAGAACGGCTGAACTGATTTGGCTGAAAATTGGTGGGGAGGTAGCTTAGAACCAGGAGAAGCACATGGAATACTTTTGATCCCGAAATTTCCACGGGAATGGGAACGGGAATTATAATTCTAAAACAGCTGAACTGATTTGGCTGACAATTTGTGGGGAGGTAGCTTAAAACTATTTATGTATAGATACTTTTTATCCCGAAATTCCCACTGAAACGCGAACGGGAACTACGCGGGTGAAACCGCGGGGCGCTTAATAATATAATACTACTCCTAAAAATTAGTGTGTCAAATAAGAAAATCTAATAAAATAAATCAATATAAACAAGTTTTAACAAAAAGAAATGAAATCCCACCAAAAACATTCTGTAAAAAACTAGCCAAGTCTCGATGGAGCTGCATGTTTAACTCTAAAAAGTAATGAAATCTAGACAGACTCGTGCCAAGTCTAAGGTTCCTTACTGCGATTTCTTTATTATTATAGTTAATGTTGTGTGACTTGGCCGTTGAAGGGTACACGTGTATGTACACAAGGGTACAAAACTAGGTGCTCCATGACGCTATTGCACCAATCTTAAAAAATCCAGAACTTATCCATTGACGATAGAAAATTTGCTTAATTATAGCCACTTGAAAAATGTTGATTCAATATCCAGTCAATTGTAGGCTTGATAAAGCTGCGTATTTTAATAATGTTATAACATTACGTGTAAACAAAATTGACATGTACCCACTACTAACCTTTTAAACAATGTTCAACGGCCAAGTCACACAACATTAACTATAATAATAAAGAAATCGCAGTAAGGAACCTTAGACTTGGCACGAGTCTGTCTAGATTTCATTACTTTTTAGAGTTAAACATGCAGCTCCATCGAGACTTGGCTAGTTTTTTACAGAATGTTTTTGGTGGGATGTAATTATTCATCATCATGGGCCATTTACGTCTACGTGAGATGATTTTATGTAGCGTCCGTTGGAGTTGTAGGGTTTGAAACGCACCTACGGAAGTGACTGTACATAGTTATTTTACTCGTATACAAATTAGAGGGTGTAATCACTGAAAACTGCCCACTTACGAGATCATTAGGTACCCGTTAACAGCCCTCGACACAACCTGCCGTCTCGCGCGTCGTTAATGAACCAATAAACTCCAGCGCCCGTTTTATGATTTTGATGACAACAAATTTTAGCCCTATCTATGATGTGTTGCCCTATAACAGTGGTGGGCAAACTTTCATGGGGGCCCAGAAAGTTCAAGAAATTTTGGAGATAGGCCGGATTATGGGATATTCAGAAAAAAAAAGTTTTATTTAAGTATTTCATGAATTACCCGCAACACAATCATGCAATACGCGGCTTGTGCGGCCTTACCATATGCGTCTATTATTCAACTAAGTAGGTAGAATTTAATTTATACTTTTGAACCGTCAACATATTATAAGTATCGACCGTCGGTCGGTGGGCCGCGCCGGATTAAATGGTTTCGCGTCGCGGGCCGTAGTTTGCCCACCACTGTCCTATAACCTCATTGTATGGCACCTCCAGCCCCGAGTGCCAGAGAAGTATCAGCTAGGGGGAACCATTGGCCCGGTGGAGGGGTATAACGCTCGGTGTCTGTCCACAGGCGACTAGAGGAGAACCTGCTGACGGAGGTGCCGCCCGCGGTGTTGCTGCTGCCGCTGCTCGAAGACCTGTAAGATATCAGTATCTACCAACTTTATGGTGTTTATTGTTAAATGATAATTTATATATTGTGATGTCGTGTGTAGTTCTGTGGCGAGCAACCGCGTGGAGGGCGTGGGCGGCGGTGGGGTGCTGGGCGGGGGCGCGGGGGCCGCAGCGGGGGGGTGCCGGCGGCTCGCGCGGCTCGACCTGCGGGCCAACCCGCTCACCCGCCTGCACCGGCACGCGCTCGCGCATCTACCGCACCTCACCACGCTGTCAGTATACCAGTACACACCCGTACCCCCTATTCATGTACTTACCATTTATAAATACGCACTAGGTACAGGTCAACCTGCACACGTTTCTTCGAATGATGAGGTGAGGCAGGCGGCGGCTGGCGACATGTTCCAGGCGAGTAGATGCAGTACACGCCGTGTGCCGGCCGCACTCGCCGACCTTACCCCAAACGCGGTCGTGTCGTCGTGAGTCAGACGCACACGCCACACGCGGCGGAGGTCACGCGCACGCCCCAAACTGGTCACTTCACTATGTATTCTCCCGCGAGTGGTTCGCCTTCATAACGTTGTTTTTCTCATTTTGCGAGGGCATGATTTGTGTAACGTCACGCGTGTCCGTCCGGTGTCCTCGGATAGCGGCGGACTCGGGTCCGGAAACATTCCGGAACCCTCCGGCGCCGGAACTACACAATGTGTCAGATAGCGCCCCACTCGGTGATAAGCAGTAATGGGCACATGCTCCCTCAGCCGTTCATTAACACTTTACATTAGAGCCGATGCCGACCTCGACATACCGGTGTACCACTACTCCGGGACGGGTACGTAACAACGTGAGGCATTAATTGTACGTGGATCACTCACTAAACGAAGTACCATTTGTGATTATGATACGATGAATGAGTGTTGAGTGTGTGGAATGCGTCCCCGAAGGATTGTCTTGTGATGAGAGCGCCGCGCGGCGGTAGTAGGCCCGAGTAGAGGACGCGCCGCGGGCGACCGCTCGTAAAGGGCACATTACTGTCGCCGTTTATTGCAGTCGTATTTTTACAGCGCCTCCGTGAAAGTTTAATCTGTTATTGCTCGTCGTCGCGACCTTCGGCTGAAACACTTGAAATTTATCGTTTGACACAATTTTACATAGAATCATATTTTATTGTCTCCCTGACACGATTGTGGAGCCGTCAGGGGCGTGCGTGATGACCGTGTCGTGTTGCAGCGAGCTGTCGGAGGCGCGCGGGCTGCGCGAGCTGCCCTCGCTGAACGGGTCGTCGCGGCTGCGCGCGCTGCGCGTGCGACACGCCCGCCTCACGCGACTGCCGCGCGACCTCTGCGCGCACGCACCGCAACTTAGGGATCTGTGAGTACACTACACACACCCGGCTATACAGTATCAGTATAGTAGTAAATCTACCTCTACCTGCAACAGGCGGCGGACAAAGGCCTCAATCACACTGATGATACTATAATACTACTACAGTGAGGAATAGGTGGAACACAAGGGCCGGATTCAGGGGAGGGCCACCAGGGCTACAGCCCCCGGGCTCAACAAAGAGGGGGCCCCACACTTGAGACCGGAAAAAATTGTACATAGGTATTCCGACTTGTAAAAACCTGTTTTTCTTTATCTACAGTACCTTGCACATACCTACATGAATACTTAGTACATATATGGTTCAATTTATTAGTAAAATTCTAAACAGACCTCTAAAGGTCTGGCCTGGGGAATCATCCCCTTTCCTAATGTGACCATATCGCTCGTTCTGAGTAGTGCATTACATGTGACCCAAATAAAGAAACAACTTGATGGGTTAAATAAAGGCTTGTAAAAATAAACCGTTAAGCAGGTAAGTGTGATGTCAAGGAGATGCCATCATGCGGTAACCTCGTATCGTGCGTGTCTGAGTGACCGGACGCCACACACCGCCTGCCAGCCGCCAGCCGCAGCCGGCTCTCAACTACTGACACATTAAACTTAGGGTTTTAAACTTACGAACCTTACAAACGATTTTAAATTTCCAAATTCGGTGGATTATTATTACGAGTACAATCAACAAACATGTGTTCTGATCATTTTGAACAACAATGTGCTTTCATTTTAGTCTATGTATCAATATTGTCAAACATGGCGCGAAGTTGCGGGCTAAAGTTAGTTACACCTGGCCTGGACACCTGTGTACAGTACGCTGACACCGACACATTACCATAACTAACAGTCCCTTTCCGTGACCGAACTATACGTCGGCACACATCCACTTTCAAAGTTTTCTCCGCATCGAGATGTCTTTTATTCTATTGGGTGAAAATTATGTAAAAAAAAGTATCATACCCCATGTGATGGGCCCCGTGGGATGAATCTATACCAAGTAATATTATAAAGCGGAAGAGTTTGTTTGAACGCGCTAATCTCGGGAACTACTGGTCTGATTTGAAAAATTCTTTCGGTGTTAGATAGCCCATTTATCAAGGGCTATTTTAGCCCCGTATTCCCACAGGAATGAGAACTACGGGAGTAAAACCGCGGGGCGCTGCTAGTTAATTAATAATATTCAAATGAAATGTGTTCCATATGAATGAGCGTGCGGTGTTTGCGTATCGCGTGGCGTTGGCGTTGAACCTCTCGTGGTGGTCGCAGGCGAGCGGCGAGTGCTTCCAAATCGAAAACCGATTAGGGTTTAGCGGCCGATACAGCCGTGTCCCATTAATCTGCGGTGCGATTGCCTCCCTCACCCTCACCCCGCACACCCCGCCCCCCGCCTCCCGCCTCCCTCCCACAGTTCTCAGACAAAGCTACTTAATCCCAACAACACATCGTATCGCTCCCGATTCCTAAACTAAAAGAATGAAAGAATCATATATTATGTTTAATTCCCGGAAAAAAGGAACACCTGTACCAAATTTCACCTTGATTGGTCTGATAGTTTTATGGCTCATTCAATACCAACAAAAACAGACATACAGCTGAAGCTAATAAAAAGCGTGTAAAAATATAATGTTACTTCTTTATATCTCTATATTTAAGTATAGTGTAGGTAGGTAAACAACTGAAAATGAAAAGTAGTCAAATAAGAATAAGGAACGGACGCGACGGCCTAATGAACTAATTAAATCGAGGAAAAAATGAAGGCGAGCCCCCGCAGTAGGCCCTGGGGCGGTCGGGAGTCGGGACTCGGGTCACAGTCACTCAGGGCCGGGTAGGGTCCGCTCGTGAACTTGACGCGATGTCATCTATAACACTATTATGTGAAACCGAATGTCGAGTAGTCGCGGGGAGGCGATCGGGCGCCCGCTCTCCGCCGGGAAATTACGCATTCAGCTTCACCTAATGGACTTACTTTGGACGTTGTACCGTCACCGACGCGCTTCCATTTCACGGGTTTACCTGAACCCGTGAAATGGAAGCGTATCGGTGCGTCAGCCTCACTGTTATTATAAGAAGTTCGGTGAGTGGCGACTACCACCTGACCTGGCTCCCAGTCTCACGTTGACATGCCACATCACATACTTACCGTTGTTAGATATTGAGATATTTATTTATTAGATAGATTAGATAGGTGAGGTGTGTCATTAATATTAATAAATACTTATATTTTTTGTCCCAGGGATGTGAAGTATAACTTCCTGGACCGCGTCCCAGATCTGCGAGATTGTTCCGAACTCCGAGTGCTGTGAGTGAACATCTATTACATAATAGTAATCTAGTGAAGTAGGTATACCCATTAGTATGAAAGTGAGACCAGTCGAACCACACCGAGTCAGTTGGTATTGGTAAGGCGTCAAATGTCGATGACGGGGCGCGACGGAGAATATTGATGGTAACGACCGTCGTATGGATATATAGGGATGGGGGTATTCCCATTTGAAAAGGGAGGATCCTCCGACCAGACGGGTGTTATGTCTGGTGGGCAGCTGCCCGACGGTTGTAGTCGGGCTCTCGTATACATAGTCAATTGCGCTGTAAATTTCGCTTGCGCGATTCAGGACTCGTCAGTTTTTTCCCACAGTTGCGGATAGATGTCGCTGTTAGTACTTAATTCCTATGTGGCGTGCAGATGTCGCCACAGACATTAGAGAATAAGGAGATGTCCCCCCATTGTGTCGGTTCGGTAATGTATTCTTGAGGCGCCCTCCATTGTAGTGTCGCGTGTGTGTGTGTGCAGTGACCTGTCGGGCAACACGATCAGCGCGGTGTGCGGCGAGGAGCTGCGCGGGCTGCGGCGGCTGCACGACCTGGCGCTCGCCGGCAACCGGCTGCGGGCGCTGCGCGGCGACACCTTCACGCACACGCCCAATCTACAAGTGCTGTCAGTATACCACCTGTACATACATACACCCTACATTACACACGATCACACGACACACTCTCAAACACAATATCACATCACTTTGTTTAGGCATTTTCGATAACTGGGAGTAAAAGTCGTTTTTGCGCTCTAGAGGTTAAAGTAAATTTGAATCCCACCAAAAACATTCTGTAAAAAACTAGCCAAGTCTCGATGGAGCTGCTTGTTTATCTCTAAAAAGTAATGAAATCTAGACAAACTCGTGCCATGTCTAAGGTTCCTTACTGCGATTTCTTTATTATTATAGTTAATGTTGTGTGACCTGGCCGTTGAAGGGTACACATGTATACAAAGGTACAAAACTAGGTGCTCCATGACACCATTGCACAATCTGTCGCCAGAACCGCTACCCATTGACGATAGAAAATTACCACTTGAAAAACGTTGATTCAATATCCAGTCAATTGTAGGCTTGATAAAGCTGCGTATTTTAATAATGTAATAACATTACGTGTAAACAAAATTGACTTGTACCCACTACTAACGTTTTAAACAATGTTCAACGGCCAAGTCACACAACATTAACTATAATAATAAAGAAATCGCAGTAAGGAACCTTAGACTTGGCACGAGTTTGTCTAGATTTCATTACTTTTTAGAGATAAACAAGCAGCTCCATCGAGACTTGGCTAGTTTTTTACAGAATGTTTTTGGTGGGATTTCATTTGTTTTTGTTGAAACGTGTTTATATTGATTTATTTTATTAGATTTTCTTATTTGACACATTTTTTTTCTTTTTAGGAGTAGTATTTTATTATTAAACGCCCCGCGGTTTCAACCGCGTAGTTCCCGTTCGCGTTTCCGTGGGAATTTCGGGATGAAAAGTATTCTATGTGCTTCTCCTGGTTCTAAGCTACCTCTCCACCAATTTTCAGCCAAATCAATTCAGCCGTTCTTGAGTTATAAATTCCCGTCCCCAATCCCGTGGGAATTTCGGGATTAAAAGTATTCTATGTTCTTTTCCTGGTTTTAAGCTACCTCTTCACCAATTTTCAGCCAAATCAGTTCAGTCGTTCTTGAGTTATAAATTCCCGTTCCCATTCCCGTGGGAATTTCGGGATTAAAAGTATTCTATGTTCTTCTAATAGTTTTAAGCTACCTCCCCACCAATTTTCAGCCAATTCAATTCAGCCGTTCTTGATTTTAAAATTCCCGATCCCAATCCCGTGGGAATTTCGGGATCAAAGGTATCCTATGTCCTTTTCCTGGTTCTAAGCTACCTCCTCACCAATTTTCATCCAAATCAGTTCAGCCGTTCTTGAGTTACAATTCCCACTCCCGTTCCCGTATAATTCCCGTTCCCGTTCGATTATCCTAGTTTTTATAGTTTTCCCTTTATGTGGCCATTAAACCCTAACTCTGTACCAAATTTCAGCTCTCTAGGTTTATGGGAAGTACTAGTTCTATTTTGATGATCATGAGTGAGTGAGTGAGTGAGTGAGTGAGTGTCTGTCTAAAATGCGAAACTTTGCTTTCGCTTAACTTCGGAACTAAATGACCTAAAGACTTGAAATTTTATTTTAAGTATGTGATTGTATAGCTTACTGGATGACGAAAATTTCAGCGTTCTGGTCTTATCCAGAGGTTCTCAAATAGGGGCCTGAAAATGCGGCGAAAGGGTTCCTGTAAAGGATGGTACGGCAGTGTTTGCTTCGCGCTCGACTTGGCGGGGGGCACTGCCGTGCCCCCAGATTTAGAACATCGGGTGCACTAAAGTGTGATGATGTTTTGATTCACAAACTGTCATACAACTTTTTTTTTATTTCAAATTCAAACTCGGAACCTCCTTGGTGTACATACTTATTTTTTTATTTACTTTGCGCGCGATATTTTTGCTTTTCACTTAATATTGTAATTGTTTTATGTTTTCATTTAGTAATTTCCTCGCTGAGGGGGGATGAAAAATAATGTTTTGCACTCGAGTGCAAACAATTTTTAACCTTGTGCTCCTTTGAGTCCCTCGCTAACGCTCATGATTCTTATTTTGAATCCCTCGCTGCGCTCGTGATTCAATTTTAGAATCCTTCGCTGGCTCGGTCCTCAACTGGAGCCCCGGTTAAAAAGCAACTTTGCACTCTTGTATAACAAATAACTATTCTTCATAGAGTCGATCCCCGTGTCAAACGTCCCAACTATTAAATAATGATATTATGTAAGTATACCTATTCACAAAACAGAGGACGGAAGTCCTAAGGTGACTCCCTGATCTGTGTGTTGTTCACATTGAAATGGATTAATAGGAAACTTCTGTAGCGATAAACAAAAATGTAGGGAAGCAATTCCAAATAAAGTTGTAAGATTAATGTGCGCGGCGGAGATAGGTCCGCAGATAAATACTACCTACTCGGCGTAAAGCGATAGTCGGCGCGGACTTATTGTCGCTGGCCGCCCGCCGCCGCACTCACATACGGATTATAGTGTCGTGGTCGGCGCCACCCCCAGCTCCACACCTCGCCGCGCCCGCCCGCTCACTCACATTACAATACAAGTGACACTCGTCTGTAAACAGAGTCCGATTGTGAAACTAATCAAACTGCCTATAAAGTTCCTTTGTTGGTCGTATACCGAACGAGACTCCTACTAGACACACTGTCCATATAACGTTATTTGTTGTTGTACTCGGAATTTGATAATGACTTAGATAACAATATTATTAACTACGTAGTAGATAATCCACAAGAATCAACGCGTTCAGTGGCCCGATCATTTCCAGTGTCCCACAATTATGTACACAAGTTATTAAAAAAACACAACTTCTAAGCATTTAAGATAAAACCTACTCAAACGCTGCACAATGATGATCCTGCTCGTCGGCTGGTCTATTGCAATTGGCTAGTCAATAATTATGTCAATGTAAGGTCAATTTTATGGACCGATGAAAGTAATGTTTCAAACTGCGGCATTTACAATAGAAAAAACTCGCATTATTGGTCAATTGACAATCCTCGCTTAACTACTGAAGTTAGAGCTCAGGTGCGATTCTCAATTAATGTGTGGTGTGGTATTCTTGGAGATCGGATCATTGGGCCATATTTTTACAGTGGAACCTTAAATGGACAGAGATATTTCTCCTTTGTACAAAACGATATGCCAAGTCTCTTAGAACCAATTCCAGACGATGAAAGAAGGTCGATAATTTTTCAACAAGATGGAGCACCTGCACATAATACAAATGTTGTAATGAATTTCTTACGAAACAATTATAATGGCTTAATAGCCAATAATAGTGCAACCCCTTGGCCTGCCAGATCCCCGGATCTCGCGCCTTGTGATTTCTTCCTATGGGGATTTGTCAAAGACCACGTGTACGCTGAGAGAGTACACAGCCTAGAAGAGTTACAGAATCGTGTACGTCGTGCAATTGCTTTAATTACTCCGCAAATGTTAAGGAAAGTTCATTTAGAAACTGTAAATAGAGCTCGTCATTGTATTGCACAAGGAGGACGTCACTTCGAACATATGCTTTGAACACAAAATTTTGTACTTACTAAGAAATAAAATTGATTGATGTAATTTTTTTGGATATTTCTCGTTTTATTTTTAAAAAGTTATTAATGTAATTTTACTCATTAGGTAAAGTACTTTCGATATCAGTTTAAAGTTTTTTGATATCTGCAATAGTTACGGAATAATCGCCTGTGCACACTTAACGATTACACCCTGTATAAGTACTCAAAGTTTAGAAATAAAATGAAGTAGGTACTTGGTTTGGTATACACGTACTTAAGTAACTTAGTTTCTTTTTAAAAAAGACTACACATATTAAAATGTCGTTGTAAATGTGTTTGTGTGTGTATTTCAGGAATTTGGAGGACAACCAAATCGAGCACATCGATATGGAGACGTTCGTCCCGATATCGAAACTGGAGGACCTGTGAGTCGATCTGATCACCTGATGTAACCGTAACCGTGCCTTAATGTCGTGCGGTGACGTAACCTGTGTGATGTGGTGTGTGACAGCAACGTGGGCAACAACGTGTTCCCGTGGCTGCCGGCGGGCGGGCTGCAGCAGGTGGTGCACCTGAAGGCGCACAACAACCCCAACCTGCGGCACTTCCACCCGCCCGAGGTGTTCCACCGCGTGCAGACGCTGGTGCTCTCGTACGCGTACCACTGCTGCGAGTTCATGCCGCTGATGGAGGGCGGCGCGGGGGCGGGCGCGGAGCCCCCGCCCGACGACGACGGGGCGCCCACCGACTTCGTGATCCTGCCCGACCACCAGGCGGACCTCGCCGCCTGGGCCAACGCCACCGACATCTGGTCCCACCGTACGTACCGCTCTGCACCGGCCGCCGGCCAATGGGCTATGTGGGTGTATGTAATGTAACGCGAGGTGTGTGTGTGTCGCAGTGAACGTGTCGGGCGGCGGCGACGCGCGGCTGCAGGCGCTGCTGGAGGGGCTGGGGGGCGCGGGCGGCGCGTGGCGCGGGCCGGCGGCGGGCGGCCGGCGGCGCGTGCAGTGCCTGCCGCTGCCGGGGCCGTTCCTGCCGTGCGTGGACCTGTTCGACTGGTGGACGCTGCGGTGCGGCGTGTGGGCCGTGTTCCTGCTCGCGCTGCTCGGCAACGGGACCGTGGTGTTTGTGCTGGTGTGCAGCCGCAGCCGCATCGACGTGCCGCGCTTCCTCGTCACCAACCTGGCGGCGGCGGACTTCTGCATGGGCGTGTACCTGGGCCTGCTGGCGGTGGTGGACGCGGGCACTCTGGGCGAGTTCCGCGCTCACGCCATCGCCTGGCAGATGTCGCCCGGGTGCCGGCTCGCCGGCTTCCTGGGCGTGCTCTCCTCGGAGCTGAGCGTGTACACGCTCGCGGTGATCACGCTCGAGCGCAACTACGCGATCACGCACGCGATGCACCTCAACAAGCGGCTCTCGCTGCGGCACGCGGCCGCCGTCATGGCGGTCGGGTGGGCGTTCTCGCTGGCGGCGGCGACGCTGCCGCTGTTCGGCGTGTCCGACTACCGCAAGTTCGCGGTGTGCCTGCCGTTCGAGACGAGCACGCCCACCGCGCTCTCGTACGTGGTGGCGCTGCTCGCTATCAACGGGCTCGCGTTCCTCGTGCTGCTCGGGTGCTACCTCAAGATGTACTGCGCGATCCGCGGCTCGCAGGCGTGGAACTCCAACGACTCGCGCATCGCCAAGCGCATGGCGCTGCTCGTCTTCACCGACTTCCTATGCTGGTCACCGATCGCGTTCTTCGCGCTCACCGCCGCGTTCGGCGCGCAGCTCGTCTCGCTCGAGGAGGCGAAGGTGTTCACCGTGTTCGTGCTGCCGCTCAACTCGTGCTGCAACCCCTTCCTGTACGCGATACTCACTAAGCAGTTTAAGAAGGACTGCGCGCTCGTCTGCAAGGCGATCGAGGAGTCGCGCGTCACGCGCGGCATCGGCCGGTGTCGCCACTCCTCCAACTTCAGCAACCGGCAGACGCCTGCCAACACCAACAGCCTCGCGGAGCGCTCGTCGCGCGGCCAGCACGGCGGCGCGTGCGCGTGCCGGCGGCTGCTGCCGGCGGGCGGCGCGGGGACCGGCGGCGCGCGGCGCGCCCGCCTCATGCGGTGGCTGCGGGCGTGCGGGCGGCGCGCCGCGCCCGCGCCGCAGCCGCCGGCACGCGCGCCGCCCGCGCCCGCGGCCCGCGCCGGCTCCGTCTCCTCCTCGGTGGAGTTCTCGTCGTCGCGGTCGGACTCGTGGCGCGCGTACGGGCGGGCGCCGCCGCCGCCGCGTCGCGCCGCCTCGTGGCTGATCGCGCGCAAGACCTCGCAGGACTCGAACCTGTCGTCGTCGCGGAACGACTCGTCGGGGTCGAACGCGACCGCGTCGACGGGCACGTGGCGCACGTCGCGGTCGGGCGGCAGCGCGGCGGGCGCGGGCGCGGGTGCACGGCCCCGCCTCACGCGCCAGCCGGCGCTGTGCGCGGAGGAGCCGCCGGCGCCGGCGTCGCCGCCCGCGCTGCCGGCGCCGCGCCACCTCCACACGATCCCGTCGGCGGCCGAGCAGGAGGCGGCGCACGACGACCCCGAGCCGCGCTGACTGCCCCGGCCCCCGCCCGCGCCCCCGCCCGCGCCCCGCGCCCCCGACCCCCGCACGCCGTCCACTGCTAGATAGAGTCGAGGCGACCCCGTCGCCGGGTGTGGGGGCCCTCCGCGCCCACCGCCGAGAGGGCCCCCGTCTTAGCTCAATTTATAAATATATTAATATTGTGGGCGAGTTCGCTCGCCACAGATAACTGTATTGTATTGCGGATCATTGTAAATGTATATTGACGTAAGTAAAAAAAGTATTGTACGAGCGAGCGCGGAGCGCTGCTCCAACGAGTGCCAATTAGTAATTGTAATAAGTAAATATTTATTGTACCGTAAGTAAGGTAGTTTTGTAAAGTAATTTATTATACATAGTGTTCCGATACCAAAGCATGTTTACAGAATACATACATAATTAATTACATATAATGAAATTTATAACAATATTTATTAATTGTTAATAATACATAATTTTATTCGTTAACAAAGTGTAAACATAGGTTACGTAACAATCCGTTGTCATCGCAAGCGAACCCCAGAGGGAGCCACTCTACTTGTTTCCGTTACTAGTTTGTGAACAGTTAATATTACAAATATTATAGTTAAGTTATATGAATGTACACCGTGTCTATTTATGTATATGGAGCGTGTCTGAGAGTGCTATTTATATTACATTGTAAGTACAAATAAACTACATGACAGTTACATAAACCATGGCTCGCAATCATTTATCGATCGTTCGCCCCCTCACCGACCGAACGAATAAACTGTCGTTTGACGAGTCCGTGGAGTGCCGACACACGCTGTCCCGCCCGCGCCGCCCGCGCCCTCCCCGCGGCCGCGCGACCGCCACAGACAATAACAAACTGTCGACGGGCTGAGGCCGAGAGCGACGCGCGACGCCGCTACATCATCTGCACGCGGAGGGCCTGCTCTCGCCTCTCCGACGATAATAAACAACACGTTACTTACAAATATTTATTTATTTATCACCTATTTTATAACATTAATACCAATAAACAATAAATGTTTTAAAGCTAATGTCCCACAAACCCGTGTTGACGACGGGGGTTTCCTGTGGGATCAGAGTTTTGTTAAATTCCTATACACACAGTTTTGTTAAATTAATACATTACTTGAAGTAAGAGAAGATTAGATTTTTAGTAAGTACTTAAAATATTTTTCATTACAAACTATTAATTTACATTTGACATTGTTTCCTACGAAACGTAAGTGTGATGTAGACAATAATTCATGACCGATTTTGGTCGAATCTCTCGACTACCTTCAGCCACACACGGTGGCCTTCTTGGAGGATTGAGACCCGTCCTGTCGACAGTCGATACATCATTCTCAAATGACACTACACAGTGAAAATTATTTCACAATAAACTTTTTTATTAAAATTAAATTGTAATATAGTGTGTGTAATATAGTTTTATTTATTTTGACTGATTTTTGTATGACCTTTGCATTTTTATTTGATTTTATATTATTTATTTATTTGATTGTTTTGTAATGAATTTTTTAATTTGGTTATGGGTCTATGCAACCTGCAATAAATGGATTTTATTTTATAGTGATTCTCACAGTGTTGGTATCTTTGGGACCTAATTTTTTATCAATTCTGATAACTAGATTTACTTAGTGTAGGTCCACAAGTTTGTCATTGACAAGCGTTGTTGTCCAAGAGGTAGAACAAGCGGTCAAATGTATCTGCCCAAACTCAAGCGGCACAATCAAATGAGGATATGATCGGAGGCGGCGGTCCTAGGGCGGGCTCGGGTCGGGCTCCGGCAGCGAGGCGCAGCGCACGAGGGGCGGTGCAGGGGGCGCGGGGGGCACGGGGGGCGCGGGGCCCGCGGGGGACAGCTCGCGCAGCGCGGGGGGCCGCGCGCGGCGCCGCCGCCGGAACTCGGCGAACTGCCGCCCGAGCCGGTCCTCCAGCATGTCGGGCCGCCGCCGCCGCTCCTCGCCGCCCTCCACCGCCGGCGCCTCCGCCTCGCTCTCCTCGTCCACCTCCTGCATCACCACACCACACGCTACACACCACACCAACTGGGGCATGCCCTCGACAAACGGGACACGATCTTTTTACAAACTTGGAGGTCCATACGAAAAAACGGCAGGGGCCCAACCCAACCGCTTGTCGTGCGGAAATGAAATGCAAATACTATAAAAGTTGCTAAATTGCCACATATGTAATAATTTACAGGAATATTTAGTTATATCAATAGAAACATTGATGAGCAGACCTTGATCTCGGCGAAGGTGACGGGCATGGTGCGGTGTCGCGCGCGCGGCTCGTGCCTGCGCAGGCGTCGCCCGCGCTCCAACGCGGACGCCGCCGACGGGTACACCGTGTCCATCGGCCCACTCCACTCCACTCACACCCACTGAAACCAACCAGTACCTACTTACATCTACATGTAGATGTCGTGGCCATATCGTAAATTTGACCACTTCATGAAATGGTCGATAATTTCATGAAGTGGTCCCATTTCATGATGTGACAAACTTAATTTGATCAGATCATTAAATTGTTATGGTTTCACGACTTTTTCATCAACGTTTGGCCAGATCGTAAGATTCGCTTCGCTCGCTCACCTCGCGCTGTGTGGAGTCACAGTTCTAACCTAACCAACTCGTTTCACCTTACCGTCGTAAAGTCTTTTGTGCTCATATACCTTATCATTTATTTATAAATTATTCACTTTCTCACTACAAGAAACAATATTTTCGTCAAAGGTGGCGGCCGTTGACGAAAATATCTTGCGCATTTATTTATTTCAATTATTAATAATTATTTTTAATTATTTGCATTAACCTAACCTAGCGCTTGCAACGCCTCTTCCGGTATATAATGTAACTTTTTGACGATATGATCAAATAATCTTGGCCATTTCATGAAGTAGCGGTGCGTTTAGTTGAAAATATCGAGAAACGATTTCTTATCATTGATCTGTCCTAACCACATCATGATGTGGCCAATAGACAGTGAGAAATTTCATGAAATGCGACCACTTAATTAAATTATTAACATGAAGTGGGCAAATTTACGATATGGCCACGACATAGACACCATGTTGTATCCTTAACAGTTTATCAGTTCCTCTTTACTCGATGCTCTATTGTATTATATTATAACTAAATACAATGTGTAGGTAAGGACCATTTTATTATAAAGATGAAATCGATCGAACACCAATGAACCGGATAAGGTCACTGGAATTTGTTATCTGAATCTAGAGGCCGACTACCCAAAAGAAGAATAAGAATACCTTTATTGACTTTTTAAACTTATGTGGATATTGAAACTTAATTAAACTTACTAATTAATAATGACAACAAAAAAATTACACTTAAATCGCATTAATTAAATAGAAGACAAAATAAAAAGACAAAGGCAGCGAGGTGGCTCAGCTTATGCCGTTTATACGAACGGCGCTGATTTTCAGCCACCCCTTGGCTCCTGAGGTGGTGAGTGGAGCTCATAGTTATAGAGGGCCTACAATGCTACAGTCTTGTTATCTAACTTTTAAATCAAAACATTAAAATAAAAAATATAAGTACAAAACAATTAAAATTAGAAAAACAATGAAGAATTAAAATTTAAATAAAAAAAATATAAATTTGCTACTACAAATCGCTACCTGCTTTGTTTGTGTGTGTGTGTGTGTGTGTGTGTGTGTGTGTGTGTGTGCGTGTGTGTGACAGTGCATATAGATCAGAGTTAGGGTTCTTATAATTTGAAGAATTCTTTTAATTTCCAATTTTTAACGTAAGGGCGTTGCAAGTTTTCTACAGCAAGTTGTCTTTTAATTAGTGCAGATTTGTATTTAGTCTTAAAAGTGTAAACATTAATACGTATATAAATATCGTATACAGAGGTATTATTTAGGTATGCCTATAATAAGCTCTTTGATCTTAATTCTGCAGGTGGCCATTGCTGACGTCTATTTATTATTGCTGCCATTAACACAATGTAAACAATTTACGCACGCTCTGTACTTGAAGCAGTCACTCAGTGCTGACTGATGCCCAAGGCGCTGGTGGCGCTGGTGCGGCTCCAATAAACTAATTGATGAATCGGGAATAAATATAATTAATACTAGCGGCGCCCCGCGGTTTTACCCGCGTAGTTCCCGATCCCGTGGGAATGTGGGGTTAAAATTATGCTAAAAACCTTCCTCTCGAATTACTCTATCTAAGTATTACTGAAAACCGCATCAAAATCCGTTGCGTAGTTTTAAAGATTTAAGCATACATAGGGACAGAGAAAGCGACTTGTAGTGATAACATAATGAGGGTCGCGAGTATGACCGCAGTGGGTGTCGTCGGTCTGCTAGTAAACCCATGTGTATCGCATAGAATAGAGCCCTGCACTGACCTGAATAGCGCGAGTGGCGCGCGGAGGTCGCGGCCGCTCCCCGAGTGCCTCCAGTGGCTCGCCGCCTCGCGCCCACACCACGCACCACACCGACCGTCTCCGTTACGGACTGAACAGTTCACGCGACGCTATTCATTATCAATAACTGCTAAACGTATACTCTCTATGAATCAGATGAATTGTTTCCACCGTACTATTCATCTAACTCATCGCACCATAATGTCTTTAATTTATTTAATTATTACAACCGCGCCGGCGCCGGCTGTCGATATATGTGCGAGTGCGCACTTCAATGAACTGTATATCGTGTAATGGTCGAAACTATATTTTTTCCCGAGAAATCTGTATGTTTTGGTGTGTGACCGCGTTCCGGTGGCGCAGTGCCAGCGCCCGCGCGCCTTCCCCCCCCCCCCCCCCCCCCCACACACACTCGCCATTCTCCAGCCTCCACCAACAACGCACAATATTTTATCAAAAGTTAATAAGTACTATTTTCGTACTAATATTAAAAAAATAACATAAAATGAGGTCGATGAAGTTTGTTTCGCGTAGAAACGCGAACGCGTTCAAATGGTAGTTTGAGGAAGAATCCTCAAACTACCATTTGAACTTGAAAACTGATCTACTTAGGCATACATACGATCTTATCCATATTTATATCAGAAACTACGCACACACACACGCACATTCATAACGACCGAGTGGTGTAGTTGGTAGTATAACCCTACTACCTAACTACGGGGTTCGTTTCACCGCTCAAGACAAAAGTTGGTCGTCTTCGCACACAACCTTCTAAAAAGGGTGAATAAAATTAATACAACAATGGGAGTCCTAACTGGGAAGAAGCCGAATTTCACCTCCCTTCACCGTATAAATATAAGTAAGTACATTATTAATTCGAAAACACATTGGTAGGTAAGTACATAGCGGGGATCGAACCAGCCACCTTCCACTTGGAAGTCAAAAGCCCAAACCACTACGCCATTAAAGAACTACTACTGGTCCGATTTGAAAAATCATTTGTAAAATCTAGGATGATCTCTGTGACATAAGTATGTCAAATTTTCGATCATAGGGTTGTCAGGATCTAAATCTAAGTCGATAGAAATTATCGATGTTTCTGACTACTATTATAGATGCTAATGTAACTTACATTGAGATTAAACGCTAGGTACTAAATTAAACGAATATTATTCTTAATTACAAAAAACAATTATTCTCTCAAAGGAGTACACCCTAAATCCATATCTGAATTGGTTTCTGATGGAATATTCATAAGTAAGTGAGAAATTGTATTTTATTTACTCACTATTATATTACTTAAGTATATCAAATGTAAAAAATGTTTATGATATTAAAATTAACGAAAAAATTAAATATAAGTACTTACTTTAATTTTAAATAGAGTTTTATTTAAAATATCGATAATTTATAGTTCGTGGTCACGGTGAAGGTAATACATCGCTCATCACTAGTTAGGTCGACATCATGAAGATATAAGATATAGTAGTTCCCCGCGGTTTCACCCGCGTAGTTCCCGTTCCCGTGGGATTACGGGGATAAAATATAGCCTATATCACGCACTGATAAATTAGCTTTCCATTAGTGAAAGAATTTTTGAAATCGGTCCTTTAGTTTCGGAGCCTATTCATTACAAACAAACAAACAAATCTTTCCTCTATATAATATTAGTATAGATAAATTATTTTGAGTTTGAGTTTGAAGTTAAAGGTAAAAATGGAATCCAAACTTAGAATACCTACTTGAAGCATACCTATATGTATTACTATCGCGTCTCTGTGGGCAGGCTCTCTCTTTCTAACTAAGGTAACCTCTAGAAAGAGAAGGTCTGACTAAAAAGAGAGATCGGCCCACAGAGACGTAGGTATTTGACTCAAGCTGCTGTTCCAAGTGTGGGCTCCATTTTTTACCTACAACTTCATGGTCGTCATGCCCATAAAGTATGTCATTATCATGGGTCCATATTGGCTCACCTAAAGTTCTTTACCCGAAATTGTTCTACCTATTTGTAATCCGAATGATCATTCTTCCTAAAAATGTTCATCCTAAAGTTTTCATTCATACTATTTGTAGTGCTACCGGCGATGTTCATAACACTCATGTTTCCGAAAATTGTAATCAATAACATCGTTAATGTAAATATATTAAACTCCTACTGTTTTTTATCATAACGCTTTTATCCCTAAACATACTCACCATAATATTTTCACTCATACTCAGAAAGAAATATTTACCAAGTGTAATAAAAAATATATGTGGAAAGAAGATGATATTTATAGTTTTAATGTTTATTATACAACTCGTTTACGGTTATTCTTATGGCCTGGGAGTTTACCGTAACCGTAACTAAACCAATAACTAAAGGACCAATTCGGTTCTGGCACTTCGTAGGCCGCTGCCGCAGCACGCTCGCTACGCTCGCTCGGCTCGTGCGATGGGGTTACAGTTCTAACCTAACCTAAACTAATAGTTAGGAATAGGACCGATTCGTTTCTGGAACTTGGCTGAATGATTGGAGCAGGACTCTGGTTTTGCTCGCTCGGCTCGTGCGTTATATGTTATACCTACATGTTATGTGAAAACAAAGATACGCAAAATTAATGTATATACACCCTTATTTTGAAATTGCGATACCTTATCTCACAGCTAATGTAAACGATGGGTGACAATTTAATAGTGAAGTTAGTTTTTTTCTTTTGCTTTTATTTAAAAAGTTATGATAAGTCAAAGTTTTTCAAAATCCCGCCGAATTTTATTGTTATTCTACACCGAACAACCGGCGAACGCTGCGATACACAGCTGAGCGCGGTCATCGACCCGAGCCGTCACAGAATACTTGATAGCTAGTGTGCCGTCTGCTAATACAGCATTTATTTATTATTTTTTAAAGATAAGTTATCGACTATCATTTTTGATATTTTTTATTGATATATGGATTCAGTTACTGCTACAGATATTCTGATTTTAATAAGTCCCGTAATTTCAAAATAGGGGTGTATAATATTGATTATTATAAATAAAAATAAATTTATAAAAAACTAAACAAAAAAGATATGACTTTGAATTATAGTATGAACGATGGTTATGTAGAGGAAATATAGGAACACAAATAAAAGTATAAAAGATGTTTATTGCTATTGACATTATGCAGTTGAATGTTTCGGATTATTAACATTAGAGATAAACTAATTAGGAATTGTGATTGTTAGGATGAAAAATGTTAGTAAGTAAATTTTCGGATTTCCAATTATCGGAGTTGAAATTTTAGGTGATCTTTGGCGCACCCCATTATCATGTAAGTACTGACAGAACTTACTAAGACAGCTGTCACAGAGATCATCCTAAATTTTACAAAACCAGAGAGAATCTTGGTCGTGATCCTTATTCTATGGCCAGCACAGAAAAGATTGTGACTCAATATGACACACGGACACACTGTCAATGCCAACATTAGACTGAGCTTGACAATAACAAATCTGACCTGACCATTGACATATAACATGGACAGGGCATACCTACGAAAAAAACGTGTATACCTATACTTTACTAAGACAATAAAATGGCGGCTAATAGTGCAGTCCCTATCGATTTGTCTGAAAAATAACATCGATAATAGATTGTAAGTATGTTTTCTAACTTTGATTAATTTTAAGTTTTATACATAAGTCTTACTGTAAAAGAACATTATAGATAGTTTGTAAAATATAGCTTGATCATTGTGACATACAGGGTGGCCCAAATAGAACGCTCAGTAAGGGGAAGTATAAAACTATAAGAGATACAATGATTTGTTCTTAGGAACAATGTCATCGATTTAGTAAAAAAAAGTGCATTCATAGATTTAGAAAAAAAAACTATTACTCACTTCGGGAATCAAATCCGGAAATTTAGAAAAATTTTATGTTTATTATTTTAAACTAGAAATGGTTTGTGTATATCTTAAGCAGTAAGTAAATGTTACTAAGGAACATAATATCTAAAATCATTAAAATGCATTGTTTTTATATGAAATAGTTTGGTACAAAACTCGCCAAGACATAATTGAAATTCCAAAAATAGCCAAATATCCCATTTCAACACAAATTCACCATTTCAAGATACAAAATGCAATAGTATGTATATATGGAAAAACAAACTTTTATTCTTTATACTCTAGTTGCCGGGATATAAAAAATGTCGATAGAAATTATCGTATGATGTTTCGTACTATAATCGATACTGAAGTAACATTTAATTCGGTTTTATTTAATTACAAATGTTAGGCATTCAATTTAACGAATTTTTGCAATAGGAATACAGATATTCTCAAGAGCAAACCTCAAATCCATGGTTTCTTATACTACATGAGAATCTGAGAAAATATAGTACATCGTGTGCACTAAGTGTGATGATAATATTGAATTCACAAACTATCATACAACTTTTTTTTTATTTAAAATTCAAACTCAGAACCTTCTTGGTGTACAAGACTAACTTATTTTTTAATTTGCTTTGCGCGTGATATTTTCTTTTCACTTAATATTGTGATTGTTTTTGATGTTTCCATTTATTAATTTCCTCGCTGAGGGGGGATGAAAAATAATGTGTTGCACTCGAGTGCAAACAATTTTTAACCTTGTGCTCGTTTGACTCCTTCGCTAACGCTCAGGATTCTTGTTTTGAATTTTAGAATACTTCGCTGGCTCGGTCCTCAACTGGAGCCCCGGTTAAAAAGCAACTTTGCTCTCTTGCATAACAAATAACTATTTTTTAATCAAAATATTCGTTTAATTTAGTACCTAGCGTTTAATCTCAATATAAGTTACATTAGCATCTATAATAGTCAAAAATATCGATAATTTCTATCGACATAGATTTAGTGTCAATTAAATATACCTACCTCAAAATATGTAGATATGTTTAGAAAATTTGTTATTAAGTATGAGTAGGTATATTATTGAAATAGGTATATTTTTCTTTCTTATTATAAGCATATTTTATAGTTATTTACTCAAGATTCTTTGTTATATAATTCTATGTTGTTCTTTCTTTGTTTATTCTTTGTTTTATAAATACTTAACTTAAAATTGTCTAATATTAAGGTTTTGTAAGTACTATCTTACTTTGGTTAATAACTTTTATTGTTAGCATTAAATTTGTTATGCCTGACAAGGGCTACTAAGTTTTAAGTGCCTGTATATTATGTTAACAACTTTATGTATGTACACTTAGTAATGCAAATAAAGTTTATGATTATGATTATGATTATGCTGCCAACTCTATGAACGAAAGTTTGACATATGTCACAGAGATCAGAGATCATCCAAGAAAGGAAACTTTTAGTTTAAGTAGCTTGTGGTTATAATGTTGGTTGGTAAACGTTCTATTATTTTTATAGAATGTGAATATTCGAGAAATTGTCTGCTGGGAAAGTAAATTAAGTATATTATTTTGTTTTCCACATAGAAGATAATTTGAACAAAAAAAGCCATGAGTTATATGTTAGGACATCTTCATAACGGCTGGCAAGTTGACCAGGCCATTCTTTCCGAGGAGGACCGAGTAGTGGTAAGTGAATATCATATTAATGTTCTTCCCATTGCAATCCATTTCCAAACAATAATTAAGCCTCGCTTTTATCTTGATTGTTTATTAAACTTCTTGCCCTATTTTCGACTTCAAATACATACTATGTTGACATTTGCATTTGTTCCTATTTCTTTGTTGTAACATAAAATAAAGTACATAACTTCCTTACTCAATAGTTGTAAATATTGCAGGTGATTAGATTTGGCCACGACTGGGACCCCACATGCATGAAGATGGATGAAGTGCTGTACAGTATTGCAGAAAAAGTAAAAAACTTTGCTGTTATCTATTTGGTGGATATCACAGAGGTGCCAGACTTCAACAAAATGTTTGTAATTATATTATTTTCGTAGTTTAGTTGCATAGATTGTACTTGAATAAAACTAGGTATGTAACAGATATTGATAAATCATATATTTGTGTGTAATGAGATGCAGGTGTACACCAGTTAAAAAAAGTGTCACTGTGTTCTGTACAGGTACGAGTTGTATGACCCGTGCACGGTGATGTTCTTCTTCCGCAACAAGCACATAATGATCGACCTGGGCACGGGCAACAACAACAAGATCAACTGGCCGCTGGAGGACAAGCAGGAGATGATCGACATCATCGAGACGGTGTACCGCGGCGCGCGCAAGGGCCGCGGGCTCGTCGTCTCGCCCAAGGACTACTCCACCAAATACAGATATTAGACCACACCACCACCACCACACATATGTGTTGCAACAACAACACATGCAATTCAATTGACATTGTTTTAAATGTTATAGGATAATTTGTAACCATACGATAATAATATAAATATAAATTAATTATTTTTAATAAAACATTTAAAAATGTACTAATTGTAGTTTGTTTTATTTCCTTGTTTATGTATCACCCACTGTAGTGTAGGTAGATGTTCCGCCTGTTCCCGTGCTGATGACATTCTTGTTTTTTTTCGCCCATGTCAGGTGTCTTCTGGCGTCCCTAGGAACATGCCTCGTAGTATCATCATACGATTACGATGTTTCCTTTTCTTATTGATATTAGCACAATATTAGAGACTAAAGCCGCGAACCCACCGCCACGCACTCTACTCCCACGGCCCACGGCCACGCAACTCAGCTACGTTGAGCTATAGCCGAGTCAGCCACGAATGTATCAATGATGTCATTTTCGTGCTTAGCGTGTGCGTGTACTTCGGTGGGTTTTACCTCATACATTTTCATAGAAAGCGAAAATGAGTACACGTGCGTAGCGTGTGCGTGTATTTCGGTGGGTTTAAGTCTTTTAGGGTGCCACATCACCTGGTCTGCTCACAGCATTTTCAGATCCCTACAAGGTCTAAATAATTTGTTATGCTAGGAAAATGACAAATAGAAATCTTATATGGCATCTTTCAATTCAATTAAAAAGAAAACAAATTACAAGTTTGGCGCCACAGTATGAATAAATTTGAATATATCTGAGGTCTTCTGAAGATACTGAGATGATGTAGCGACTATTAGAAAATAATTATGTAAGTACTTATAAGTCTTAAAACAAGCAAAATGGTCTATCTCAGTTACAGGAAGATATTGCTCCACTCAAGATTTCTCGTCTCTGGCAATCACTTAATAGATTATAATACGTCCAGTGACGTAGGACACGCGTCTGTTGGGATGCTATTCTATATCTCCCAAATAGGCCCAGGTACACGCCCACCACGTTTGGTTATATTCTCTACCAAACACCCGGTATATGTGGACCAATGAATTTGATTGGTAGATATAAAAAGCATCCGACATCGTTATTTTTATCAGTAATCGGGTTTTAGTTTTGGACCAACGGGTGACGGAGGACCACGGGCATTTTTTCTTCGACTGACGTGAACTACCGGCAAGAAGTGCCCGTGCCCGTGGGCTATTGAGAGGTAGGTTATTTCAGACTTACGATCAAAAATTTTATATCCTTGCTATCCCAGTTAGCTACCACAATCGGGAATTTTTGAAAATCAAATGTGAGATGCCTATCTCATCGAAATTATAAGCTACTCACGGAAAATAAGTTTTATAGTAGTCAATTGTAAAAAATGTTCCACGGATCCCGGCATATAATGGCTTACCTAGAGCAACAGGTTTCCGGTACTGACAAACCTGTATGTGTCGATACCAATCGGTGCATCGGTGTGTCGCATAGACTAACATAGAAATACTACACCCGCACGTGTAGTATTTCTATGTTAGTCTATACGTGCACACACATTATATTAGTTTAAATATTGACGGGCACAGGCGAGTTCATAAATAAATAACTACAGTAATGTTGAGAAAGTTTATTCAGTCTTGAACAGACAATCGAGTAGGAAACACTGTAACACATACTGCGAGCGACGCGAGGTCGCGACTAGACGCACTTATACTAACTGCGGGCGGTCGTGACTAGACGGGCGAGTGCTGGCGCCACTAGGCGGGCGAGCGCGGGCGCGGCGCGTCGGGCTTGTCCTCGGGCGCCGCGTCCGCGCGCCAGTCCAGCGCCGCCGGCGTCCAGATGGACGCCAGCGAGTGGAACGGGTCGAACGGCCGCACGGCGCGCGCCGGCGGGAAGCCCGGCGGCGGCCGCACCGGCGCCGGCCCGCCCCACAGCCACGCCGCCGGCTCCGCGCCGCCGCCGCCCCACACGCCGCGCTCCTCCGCGCCCCACTCCGTGTCGGCGGGCGCGGGCGCGGGCGCCGGCTCGCTGGGCGGCGGCCACGCGCCCGCGCCAGCCGCCGCACCCGCGCCGTAGTAGAAGAGCGAATGCGAGCCCAGCCGGCGGCGCACGTCCGAGCCGATGGGCGCCAGCGCGGGCGCGTCGGGCGTGGCCGGCGGCGTGGTGGGCGCGCCCCCGCGCGACACCACGCTGGACCACGACGCGCCCCAGCGCACGGCGGGCGGCGCGCGCGGCGAGGCGCGCGGCGCCGGGCGCGGCGGGGACGGCGCGCGCTCCCGGCGCCTCGCGGCGCGCTCGCGCCGGGCGCCCGCGCGCGCGCCGCGTGCTGCGTCGCGCGCGGCGCGGGCGCGGGCGGGCGCGGCGGGCGGCGGGGACGGCGGCTCGCGCGGCGCGGCGGGCGGCGCGGGCGAGGCGGGCGCGCGCCCCGACGAGCCCTCGGAGCGGTCGCCGGCGCTGGAGGAGGACTCCGACCCGGTGGAGGCGCCCTCCTCGTCCGCCTCGCGGTCGCACGGGGAGTAGCCGCGCCGATCCGGGGAACCGATCAGATCTCGCTCCGGACCCGGACCGAAAGATCCGCGCCGATGTGACGATCTGACGGTGAATACTCCTTTTTACTATTTAACCGTTACATCGATGTCGAATCGTACCCGAGACCTCAGTTTTCTAGCATTACCGGTCCGTTTGAGTCTAAGTCAATAAGTGGAAAATTTAAGGTTAAAACGGTTAAAATATAGAGAGTGGTCACCTGTCAGTGGGCGGGGGCGAGGAGTCCGGCGAGGAGGAGGTGGATGAGGAGTGGTCGTGCGGCGGGGAGGGCGGCGGCGCGGCGCGCTCGGGCTCCTCCTCCGAGGGGGACGGCGACGGGGAGTCGTCGCGGGCCGCCGGCGCCGCGCGCCGCTCCACGTCCGCGCGCCACCGGTCGAACGCGCGCCGCTCCGCCGCCGGGTCCAGTGCGCCCGCGCGCCGGCGCGGCGTGCGCCGTCGCCGGGCCACTGGCGCGGCGGCCGGCAGCGGTTCGGGCCGCGACAGCGCGCGCAGGTCCAACGGCGCGCCGCCGCTTTCTTGCGCGGGGCGGGCGGCGCGCGCGCGGCGCAGCGCCCGCTCCGCGTCCACGGCGGCCAGCGCGGCGGCGCCCGCCAGCGTCAGCAGCGCCAGCGCGGTGCCCAGCGCGTGCAGGAGCGCCTCGAAGGGCGGGCGACGCGCCTGCGGCTCGCAGTAGCGCAGCAGGCGCGCGGGCGCGACGGCGTGCAGCTGCCAGTGCGCGGTGCGGGCGCCGGCGCGCACGCTGAGCGCGGCGGCGGCGCGCGCGCGCGTCCAGTCGGCGCCGAAGCTGACGGTGAGCGTGCGCGAGTCGTTGGGCGCGAGCGCGAGCGGCGCGCACGGCTGCACGCTGAACCCGCGGCCCGAGCACGGCGCGCCGCCCACGCGCCAGTCGCGCAGGCGAAGCGCCACGCCGCCCGTGTTGCGGAGGGTGAGCGTGCGCCGCACCAGGCCGGCGCCGTCGCCCACGGCGCACTCCGCCACCTGCGGGCCGGTCGCGAGTGTCGGGCCGAGTCCGCGCCCCGCGGCGCCCGCGGCCCGACGACTCACCTCGAGCAGGATGGGCGAGGAGGAGTTGGGCTTGCGGCCGGCGAGCTCGAAGCTGGGGTGGGCGCCGCGGCCCGTCAGCACGACGCGCTCCAGGATCGTCAGGTTGTTCCTGCGAACACGCGGCGGTCAGTCCGGGCCTCGGGCGGGCGGGCGCGCGCGGGACGCACCTGAGGTAGAGGTAGGCGGCCAGCTCGACGGGCTGCGGCGGCGCGAACGTCACCGTGAGCTCGAGCTGCGCCAGCGGCTCCAGCAGCAGGTAGCGCGGCGCGCCGGGCGCGGGCGCGGCGGCCCCGCGCGTGGCGCGCCACTCGCCCAGCGCGAACGCGTCCGCCGACCACGTGCACCACGCGCAGCCCGGCGCCTCGTCCGCCTCACCGCTGGAAGGGGGGGCCGTGAGCGGGGGCGGGGGGCGCGGGGCGCGGGCGGCCACTCGCACACACTCACGTGGGGTGGAAGCCGGTGTCGAGCAGCGGGTGCAGCAGCAGCGGGCGTTGCGAGGGGTTGCGCAGGCGCAGCACTCGGGGCGCGTCGCCGCCCACGGGCACCTGGCGCGCGGCGGGCGGCGGCGCGGCCAGCAGCGCGGGCCAGGCGCGGCGCGCGCGCACGGCGGCGCGCAGCCCCAGCACGCGCGTGGTGCGCACCACGAGCGTGGCGTTGAGCTCGCGCGCCGCGAAGCGCCCGCGCCGCTCGCGCGCCATCGCCGCGTCCGCCGCCAGCGCCGCGCTGCCGCCGCGCGCCAGCCACGCCGCGCCCTCTTCGACATAAATAGTACCGTTAGTGTTGTCCGGTCGAGCTCTAGGGGAGCGCTTCCCGACGGACCAACTCGCTATGGATCGCTTCGACCCTCGGTTATTTATCGATGAAGTGAATAAATAAATAAAAAAAAACGTGTGGCACTCGGGGACTGCCGCGGTAAAGCTATTGCATAGCAATTTTATCAACTAATTTTTTTTTTTGTATTGCAATCCTAACCTTAGAAATGTTGATGTCGTACTTGAGACTTCATACAATAAAAACTTTGTGTACATTATTATAAAAACTTTTTGGAAAATTTACAAAAAAGAAATTTTCGATCAAAAAATAATATAAACGTGAGGTTTTTTTTCGTTACGGAATTTCTGGATTCAGTCCCCGCGCTCAAGGCCCTCGATAGAAGCTATGCAATAGCTTAATAATAATCTACGTTGCGTAAGTGGTGAGTTGGCTTAGCATGAAGCTGGACGACATCTTTTTGTTTTCTTTTCTTTATGAGCGACCTCAGTGAACGCGGCGTCTCTTCGTCCACTTCAATTTTCAAACCGATACTGAACAGGATCGCGCGCGCCAAACGCGAGTACCCGTGTGCGGGTCGCGAGCTGTGAGTGGAGGCACTGACCTGCGGAGAGCGGGTCGAGGCCGGTCTCGCAGGCGGGCTGGCAGTGCGCCTCGGGCGCGTACACCACCGCGCCCAGCACCGTGCGCCCGGGGACCACCTCCGGCTCGCGCTCGGCGCCCGGCCTGCACACACACACGTCAGGGGGGCGGGGGCGGGGGCGGGGGGGAGGGGGAGGGGGGTCAGGGGGCACCACGCACCGGAAGGAGAGCGCGGGGTCGGCGCGCCCGGGGGGCTGCGTCACGTCCACGAGCCGCATGCGCTCCGCCATCGTGCTCTCCACCACCAGCGGCGCCGTCGCCCACACGTACTGCACACCGCACACACACACACCCACATCGGTAAACGTCCAAGCGGACGATTCACCTCGACTTAACTTCGACGATAACGAAAGCTACGCACCGAATCGTGTAAATAAAGAGAAAATATAGGAGACGCCGACGACGGTATTGAAACCGTAAAAAAACAGATTTTTGTAAAGTTCAGGTTCGAACGCCCCGAGACGCGGGCGCGGGATTACAAAATACCCCGGGAGACCGTTCGGAACGCCAAAATAGGTTTACACGAGTCAATAGGTAGCTGTCGTGTGGGGTACCGGCGCGGCGGGCGGCAGCAGCACCGGGGGCGCGACGAGGTCCCCGTGCGCGGGCGTGAGGCGCAGGCGCACGCGCGTGGCGGCGCGCGGGCAGCGCGCCCACACGGCGCCCGCCAGCGCGCCCGCCGCCACCACCTCGCGCACCGCCAGCTCCACGCCCGCCCACCCGCCCGCCTCCACGCACTGCGACATCACACAACGCCAACACCACATGTTACTACGAATACATTCAAAGTTCCGAGCCGGCGAGCTCGAATGTAGTGTGTGTGTGTATACTGACGCATTCTTCGGCGCAGCTCGTGTACCGCAGCGTGGCCGTCGCGTGCGGCAGTTTGGCGTGCAGCGTGGCGCAGAGCGGCGCCGGGCCCGGGTTGCGCAGGCGGCCCGCCACCACCGCGCCGCCCGCGCCCACCACGCCCAGCTCCAGCTCGTCCGCGCTCCACGCGCCCCACTCCCACTCCTGTGCACACACCGCGTTAGCCCCGCCCGCCCGCCGCCTCCCCCCGACGGACGGACGGACGGACACCCGACACTCACAAAGGACAACGTGGCGGTGTAGAGCAGCAGCGGCAGCGCGTACTCCGTCACGTTGGTGTGCACGCGCAGTTCGGCGCGCAACTGGTGGTGCACGGCGTGCGGCCGCGCCGACAGGCGCACCACCGACGCCGCGCCGCCCGCGCCCAGCTCCAGCGGCGCCCACGACTCCGTCTGTCGGCCGGGCGGGGGTTAGCGGGGCGTCGCGCGGGGCCGGGGGCCGGGGGCGGGGGGACACTCACGTGGAAGTACCGCTCCACCTCGTCGGGGATGTCGACGTGCGTGACGCGCACCGGCACCTTGAACTCGTTGTGCGCGACCACCTCCTGCGGCTGCAGCCCCGCCTCGCCCTCCGACGTCACGAAACTGGAACCGACCTGTGTGTGAGAGCCGACCCCCCCCTCCTCCCCCCCCCCTCCCCGCACTCACTGTAGCTGCGGCGGGTCGAGGCGCACGGTGCCGGGCAGCACGCGCACGGAGTAGGGCAGCGCGGCGCGGCCCACGCGCACCCAGCCGCCGCACCACGCGCCGTCCGCCGCGCCGTGCTCGTCCGCGCCGCCGTTGCTCTCGCCGTTGCTCGCACCGTTGGCCGCCCCGTTCCCGGTGCCGCCGCCCGCCGCCGCCCACATGGCCCCGTCTGTCCGCACATACCGTCACGCTCACCTCGAGCCCCGGCGGCCCGCCGACCGGTACTCCGCTACTTACAGTCGAACGTGACTTTGGCCGTCTCCGTCAACTCCTGATACGGATCGAGATGATCCCGCAGCAAAGACACGTGCACGCCGCCGTCCCCGACGCCGTCCCCGTTCTGCGCGACGTAGTCGTCGTCCTCGTATGGCGGCGGCAGGTGGAGCGGGGGCGCGGCGCGCGTGGAGCAGCCGGCGGCGTGCAGCGCGGCGCGCAGGCGGCGCGGCTCGGCGCCGGAGCTGGCGGCGTGCAGCGTGCGCGTGTCGGGCGGGTCCCGCGAGCCGCGCGCCGCCAGCCGCAGGTGGAGCGGCGCGAGGTGCTCGCCGGGCGGCGCGGGCAGCGCCTCCACGCACACGACCAGCGGCCCGCCCGTCATGTTGCCCTTGATGCGCAGGTAGGCGGGCGCGAGCGCGGGCGGCGCGCGCACTTGCAGCGCCACCAGCGCGCGGGCGGCGCGCGGCGGCACCAGCCACTTGGCCGCGTCGGTGGCGGCGCCGCCGGCGGGCAGCGCGAGCGTCAGCCACCCGCCCGACGCCGCCACCTCCGACACTTGTACGGCGCTCTCGGTCGGGTTGTAGAGCGTGAGTAGCGCCTCCAGACTCGCGTTGCCAGGCACGCGCACGCCCACCAGCGGCCACACGCGCCACGCGCTCGCCACGCCCACCGCACACACGGCGTAGCGCACGCTGCCCTTGGACGTGTGGACGTACAGGTGCGTGGAGACGGGCCCCTCGCGCCGCCCCAGGTACACCACCGTGAACGACGTGTTGGCCTGCGGCGCCAGCGTCTGCCCACACACAACCGGTCCACCTCCATCACAGAGTATATACCGCCCATCTCACCCGACCACAACCGACATACACATACACTACTACTTAAACGGTCGTACTCGGTCGTCTTCTAGACTTAAACTATTTTATACAATGTACTTTTTTAACTCGTAGCCATTAGGAAATTTTAAAAAATATCTCGACAATGCTAAATATAATAGTTTGATTCGGAATATCAAAATTGTAAACAAACAACCGTCACCGATGTCACGCGTCATAGTGCCGATAGAGATTAACATAATACTCTTTTCGTCCAAAAGCAGATTTGTTACGAGCATAAAATTGATATTGATAGTACAAAACGATAACAAGTGATGTAACGCAAATCAGCCATCGACATGGGCTCCTCAGCTGGCGGACCGCTCATTCGTACAAATAACATAACATAGTCGTTCACTTCATCATCTCATCACAGTAACTGACCCCTAAGTTGGAAACTTGTATCTAGCTAGGGTATCAGAAACTGTCAGTGAGGGGGGGCTGGGATTCTCACACACTCATTTACTCACACACCCCTAGGCCGAGACAAACATTTGTGGTTCACACTAATATTCACCCCGCACGGGAATCGAACCCGCAACCTTACGGATGGCAGATAAAATAAAAACAAAAACATTATTTCCAAAAAATTTACAGATCTACGATGTGGCGATGACTGGCCTGTATCGTGGGTGTCGGTATGGCGAAAGTTAGTTGCCGAATAACGGGTCCATATTGGCTATTGGCTCACCTAAAGTTCTTTACCCGAAATTGTTCTTCCTAACTATTTGTAATCCGAATGATCATTCTTCCTAAAAATTATCATCCTAAAGTTTTCATTCATACTATTTGTAGTGCTACCGGCGATGCTCATAACACTGATGTTTCCGAAAATTGTAATCAATAACATCATTAATGTAAATATATTTAAATTCCTACTGTTTTTTATCATAACGCTTTTATCCCTAAACATACTCACTATAATATTTTCAGTCATACTCAGAAAGAAACATTTACCAAGTGTAATCAAAAATTTATGTGGGTAGAAGATGAATTTATAGTTTTATAGATTATTATACGACTCGTTTACGGTTATTCTTATGGCCTGGGAGTTTACCGTAACCGTAACTAAACCAATAACTAAAGGACCAATTCGGTTCTGGCACTTCGCCGGCCGCTGCCGCGGCACGCTCGCTGCGCTCGCTCGGCTCGTGCGTTGGGGTCACAGTTCTAACCTAACCTAAACCAATAGATAGGAACAGGACCGATTTGTTTCTGGAACTTGGCTGAATGATTGGAGCAGGCAGGACTCTGGTTTTGCTCGCTCGGCTCGTGTGTTATATGTTATACCTACATGTTATGTGAAAACAAAGTTACGCAAAATATTGATTATTATGAATAAAAATAAATCTAAACAAAAAGATATGACTTTGAATAATAGTATGAACGATGGTTATGTTAAGAAAATATAGGAAAGCAAATAAAAGTATAAAACATGTTTATTGCTACTGACATTATGCATTTGAATGTTTCGGAATTATTAACATTAGAGACAAAGTAATTAGGAATTGTGATTGTTAGGATGAAAAATGTTAGAAATTTTCGGATTTCCAATTATCGGAGTTGAAATTTTAGGTGAACTTTGGCGCACCCCCGAATAACAATTACATACAAACATACTCAGTTCAGTTGTGCGCCACAAAGTGGACATCCCACATAATCTATACTAATATTATAAAGAGGAAAGATTTGTTTGTTTGTTTGTTTGTTTGTAATGAATAGGCTCCGAAACTACTGGACCGATTTCAAAAATTCTTTCACTAATGGAAAGCTAATTTATCAGTGCGTGACATAGGCTATATTTTATCCCCGTAATCCCACGGGAACGGGAACTACGCGGGTGAAACCGCGGGGCGCTGCTAGTATGATATAATTTCACATCAATGTAATGTGAACAGGGTGCCGCCGATGTCGGTGCGGTAGCGCTGGAGCCGCCTCGCGCCTGTCGCTAGTGCAAACAATCATAGACAGTGCGCCGCGCCGGGTGTAATCAACGCGTACATTGTGCTCTAATCTAACAATACTCGTTAGTGTACCTATAATGAGTTGACATAACTTTATTGCATAACGCTGAGTAACGAGACTGTTCACGATTACACACAACTCCATGCCTCCCACGTGTTTACTCCGCCACACGAAGTTTGCGGCGTAGTTTCGTTTGTATGTACACATCTCTTTATAAATTCCGAATGGTATTGAACATTTTGGAATCTTTTTTTTTTGTCTACCTATAGTGTCCCACTGCTGGGCAAAGGTCTCCCCTAAACATTTCCAACCATCCCTATCCTTCGCTGTGTCCCACCAGCTATTGTCGAAGGTGGTAAGATCATCCCGCCAACACTTTCTCGGCCGAATTTAGAATCATCTTTTCAAATTGTATTTTGCCCCTCTCTGCTGTGAACCCACTGAGGGAATCACTCAAATTCGCACGCACCAAAATGAATTGAGAATTGAGCGATCCATTTCGAGCGTTTGCGAGAGTAACTCACCACAAACAATCATATTAACACAAGATACCTATTATGTACAAATTATGCCATAGAATAGAGAGAGCCTCTTTACATAACAATTATCTACTTACTTTAAACAAACATCTCGGTGTCCTGGCAATGCAATGGTATTAGCAAACAAAATACGAAACAATTAATCAATTTTATCAATATGGGGTAGTGGGTACCATAATGTATTTTTGTGTAAATAGGCGCTAATAACTGACAATGTATAAGTTTTAGGTTTTCCTCGTTTAATGTGACAACATTAGACGCGTATGCGTTCATGATTTGTATTATGTACCTCTCTCGGGGAAGCAAGGGCCGATTGGAAAACGGCACTCGATCAAATTTAATTCAATTAATTTAATTCGACCACTATGTTTAAATAGTTTAAGTTATGTATACAAACGCTAAGTACGTACATATTTATCAATTTATTTACTGTACGTGATTAACAACTTTTACAACTTATGCATTGGAACTTTGTTAATTAGCACTTATTGTTTACTGTGTCATGTTGTTTAAATGTTTTAATGAGCAAGTCTCTGTAATTATTTGATTATTGTAAGTTTTTATTTTTTACTTTAATTTCTTTTTTGTATGTTAATATTTCATTTTTTATTTTATACGCCAAACAGGCTTAACATGCTGTTACTTAAATAATGTAAATCTACCACCTAACTTATGTTAATGCTACGAGTAATAAATGATTTGATTTGGACGGTTTTAAATGTGAAAGTACATCATCTTGTGTACTTTCTAGGACCCGTCATGAAATGAAACCGAATTTTAATTTATAAAAGTCCACATTGGTTGTCATAGAGTCGTATCGATAAAAGCTCCTCGGAGACTTTGAACAAATCTAAATGTGAAAGGTCGAGACGAAAATAGCCCAAGTTATAATAAATGTCAGTATCGGAGACTGAAATAGGCCGAGTGTAGGTGTGCGTCGATATCGGACGCGTCGTACACAGGACTCGCCACTCGCTCTCGCCTGGCGCCTGGCGCACGGCGGGCGGCGGGCGGCGGGCGGCGTCGTAGATAACGATACAATATAGGTACCTATATACGAGCAAGTACATTATGAGGAAACGATGAAAGACGAGTGACACCGCAATTACATGGGACCACATATTATAATGTAGGTCATACGTGATTAATGGACCTTTCAATATTATGGACATTTGACCAATTCTTGACATGTAGATTTATTTGATTTTATATAAAATTAATTATGATTGTTTGTATGCTCGTTACTAAGTTTCGCAAAAGTTGATGAACATGTTTAAATAAAATTACTAGGATCAGTACATAGGACATTTGTATCCTTAAAGTCCTAGTAAAGAATTGTGCGGGGAAAGCCGCACGTCATAGATAGTATTATTACATATAGGGGTGTTAAATAATGTGTGTATAGGTACATACTCGTATCGGACAAAAGAAGTGAGATCTAAATGGGTGCCAAGTTCAATGGTCAGTCCTGAAATTTATTTATAAGTAACAGTATGACATATCATATCTTCTTATAACATAAGATAATGCATTGTAGCCGAAGGTCTGATTTGGCTAGCTTGTATAAACCTACCAACGAATTATTATGTATGATCGCTAGTTTCTACCAACAATCCAAATTTTCGGAATTATAAAACGAGAACCGACAAATACTTGTAGGTTTAGAACTTGCGAAGGCTGTAATTCATATATGAAAACTAGCGAAGACAGACCTTAGGCTGTCAAAAGTGGCTCGAAATGGTTCATGTAATTACACACGAGGCGGCTCGCCAGTTCTCTTTCTTGAACTTGGCTTGACACGCTACCGCGTGTCTAGATAATTGTAAGAGAGAGAGTCAATAGAGTCGGTGAGTTGTAGCGAATATAATGATAGTGGTTGAGATTGTTGTGCGACCACTAGTCGGGTGTCGCGACGGAAGCCATCACATCGCACCGACACCGACAATCACCCGTAACGTAAGAGTATTGAATTCAAGTTTATGGCTAGTACATAAACTCTTGTATACCTAATTGTTTACTTACATCCTAAAGTTAAGTGCTTAATCAAGTTCAATTTGACCTCGGAACTTTTAAATATATCGGATAGCTTTAATAATGTAATTAGTAACACGCAGAACAAGCTGGTCACTGTTCTTGCTTCCAGTGATCGGTACACAGTGAGTACGTTCAGCGGTCGCCGGTCGGCTCGTTACAGTGTGTGCTCTCAATATGATCGCGTATTACGTGAGTGACGCCGCGTTACCAAACAATCACTGTTATTATTGTCGAGTCAACAAAACAACTGGTTATTTTAGCAACCGCCGACTGTAGTGGCGAGCCGCGTCCGGAACGTGCCTCGCTCAATCATAATAATATTACGTACAACATTAACCGAGATAGATATTTGACTTAATATTGTTCATAGAAACACATTCATACATTCATCAATACTAGTATGAGTACGCATCATTATACGATATTAAGATTTGTAACTTGTAAACTGTCCTAAACAAAACAATTAGAGCGGATGATCGTTTGCCAAAAACTTTCCCTAATTGTAAAAATACTCATACGTTGTGTGTGTGAGTTACGTAATCGCGTGCAACAGATCTCACATTTTGGCGCGTAATGTTTGTTTGTTTCTGTGACAACAGAGGACGCGGACTGCATCCTCACTGGGTAGACAGAACATACATAGTAAACAGCTTCACCCTCCGTCCGGTGCGGGTACCAGGTGATCCAGCAGGTTAACAATGCAGATTTTTATTTGGTATACATACCTATATTCATTGAACTAGAATATCTCACGAGTAGTGTCGGCGTGTCGGTGAGTGTGAGCGAGACGCACCTTGGAATCAAAGAATGAGGCGTGGAAGTCGGGCGTGGTGCCGGCGACGGAGGCGAGGTGTATGGTCTCGTTGGCGGTGTTGGTGATGGTGACGAGCAGCGCGTGCGGCGCGGCGAGCGCGGCGTGCCCGAAGTCGAGCGCCGCCGGCGACAGCTGCAGCACGCCCTCCGGCACCGCGCGCCCCCCGCCCGCGCCCCCGCCGCGACCCTCCGCCGGCTCCTTGCCCCACTCCTGAGGGCATTCTCCATTACTTACACACTACATTATGTATGCTGTACCAAAGGACACAATTAGTAAAGCCTCCCTCACTACACTTACATTACAGAGGTGTTTACAGTACAGTGAGGAGGCTGCACAGCATAGGCAGTAGTTTTATAAATATAATTAATTACCTATTGTTTCCTATAGATAAGAACCAGCTGTTGTGTAATTATATCTAGGTATTTTACGCGTCAAGTTTTGTGTTTTTATATTTGTACTAACATCCCGAATTCCCGACATATGGTTGCGAGTGATAACAGAGTACGAACATTAACGAGGATGAACTACTGAATAAATATATTATTATGGCTTAAACCCAAAGAAGTCGAAATTACCGCATATGGGATACATATAATAAGCGGGTAGTTCATTAAACCAATATTCTTACATGAACAGGTCAATCATTAAGAATGTGTTAAATACCAATTTTCTCATGAGATTAGAAAAAGGCATATCACCGCATAATGTATCACAGCCCATAGCTACAAAATATGAATGTCATTTAATCCATAATATCAATGTGTAGGACACCAATGTCGACCGTAACATAGCATTGGCGGCAAGCCGTCCATTAGTTCCCACAGCGTCGGGTTACACATTGTGATAACAGACAGCGCCCGCCGACCAGTAACCCAATACTCAATACAGTGACAATATAATGTAATTTAATTATTACGTTAGCTAATGTCGTGTCTGATCTAGGTACATATAACAAACATGGTTGTCTAAGTAGTTAAGAGCTGTGATTTCATTATTTATTTTACATCTTACAGTTAAAGAAATATTAAGCCAAATTAATACTTAAAATATTTTGGATTATTTATCTAAGTATGAACATCAAATAATTATTCAATAATTTCCTATTAAATTATGGACCAAATTAATTAACATTAGGTGGACTGTAGAATAGTACTTTACTTTGTGGGATCTGGGGGCACGGCAGTGCCCCCCGCCAAGTCGAGCGCGAAGCAAACACTGCCGTACCATCCTTTACAGGAACCCTTTCGCCGCATTTTCAGGCCCCTATTTGAAAACCTCTGGATAAGCCCAGAACTCTGAAATTTTCGTCATCCAGTAAGCTATACAACCACATACTTAAAATAAAATTTCAAGTCTGTAGGTCATTTAGTTCCGAAGTTATGCGAAAGCAAAGTTTCGTATTTATGACAGACACTCACTCACTCACTCACTCACTCACTCACTCACTCACTCACTCATGATCATCAAAATAGAACTAGTACTTCCCATAAACTTAGAGAGCTGAAATTTGGAACAGAGTTAGGGTTTAATGGCCACATAAAGGGAAAACTATAAAAACTAGGATAATCGAACGGGAACGGGAGTTATACGGGATCGGGAACGGGAATTGTAACTCAAGAACGGCTGAACTGATTAGGCTGAAAATTGGTGGGGAGGTAGCTTAGAACCAGGAAAAGAACATAAGATACCTTTAATCCCGAAATTCCCACGGGAATGGGAACGGGAATTTATAACTCAAGAATGGCTAAACTGATTTGGCTGAAAATTGGTGGGGAGGTAGCTTAGAACCAGGAGAGAGACATAAGATACTTTTAATCCCGTAATTCCCACGGGAATGGGAACAGGAATTTATAACTCAAGAACGGCTGAACTAATTTGGCTGAAAATTGGTGGGGAGGTAGCTTAGAACCAGGAGAAGAACATAGACTACTTTTAATCCCGAAATTCCCACGGGATTGGGAACAGGAATTTATAACTCAAGAACGGCTGAATTGATTTGGCTGAAAATTGGTGGGGAGGTAGCTTAGAACCAGGAGAAGCACATAGAATACTTTTAATCCCGAAATTCCCACGGAAATGGGAACGGGAATTATAATTCTAGAAAAGCTGAACTGATTTGGCTGACAATTGGTGGGGAGGTAGCTTAGAGCCAGGAGAATAATATAGGATACTTTTTATCCCGAAATTCCCACGGAAACGCGAACGGGAACTACGCGGATGAAACCGCGGGGCGCTTAATAATAAAATACTACTCCTAAAAAGAAAAAAATTGTCAAATAAGAAAATCTAATAAAATAAATCAATATAAACACGTTTCAACAAAAATAAATGAAATCCCACCAAAAACATTCTGTAAAAAACTAGCCAAGTCTCGATGGAGCTGCTTGTTTATCTCTAAAAAGTAATGAAATCTAGACAAAGTCGTGCCAAGACTAAGGTTCCTTACTGCGATTTCTTTATTATTATAGTTAATGTTGTGTGACTTGGCCGTTGAACATTGTTTAAAACGTTAGTAGTGGGTACAAGTCAATTTTTTTTACACGTAATGTTATAACATTATTGAAATACGCACCTTTATCAAGCCTACAATGGACTGGATATTGAATCAACGTTATTTAAGTGGCAATTTTCTATCGTCAATGGGTAGCGGTTCTGGCGACAGATTGGTGCAATAGTTTCATGGAGCACCTAGTTTTGTACCCTTGTGTACATGTGTACCCTTGAACGGCCAAGTCACACTACATTAACTATAATAATAAAGAAATCGCAGTAAGGAACCTTAGTCTTGGCACGACTTTGTCTAGATTTCATTACTTTTTAGAGATAAACAAGCAGCTCCATCGAGACTTGGCTAGTTTTTTACAGAATGTTTTTGGTGGGATTTTTGTTTACAATTTGTAACAGACATTTGGTAAAACCAGGAATATAAAATAGTTGATAATGAAACATGTAGATATATTGTGATTGTCCATGGGAGTATAGTGTACATAGTCAGGTAAATATATATATGGCACATTAATGTACCTACAATAATGATGTAATGTACATGAGGAAGGAAATATGTCATAACTTTTACAATAATGGCCTAATACTGATATTATAATAAATAAACAGTAATTTGTGAAATTATTTATCTTGCACCAGACAATAAATATTACATATTTATGTGTTTTATGTTTTGATTGTGTGCATGGTTATCTCCATATTTTCTAATCAATAAAATAAAGAATATATTTAGGGGATGTTTGCTGTAATAACATGATATGAGCAACTGTTTATTATTTTTATTTCCTTAGATCATCATCAAATGTTTCAGTTTTTATTCCTACTTAAAATGTTTGATTGAATCGAGAAATTCAGTATAAGTTAGAACATACCTGCAGCGAGATTTCTTCTATCAACGATTCATGTACTGAAGCCCCTGTAACAAACATCATCTTCACTGTACTTGAGCACCCACTAATTAACTAGGTAATTAATTATAAGTACTCAAATTTAAATAAAACTACTTTAATGGATTTTAGACGTGTTTATATTTTTTTAAATTTTGTGATGTTTACTACAAAGAACCTCTTAAAGTAGCATTACTTACATCAATGTGTAGTGTTCGTGTGATGTAAATCAAAGAAATCAATATAATACTAAAATGTTAAGTAGCTTTTTTGACTATGGACCGTTTTGACCTTTTATTGGCTAACTGTTGACCAGCAGTGGATTTACACAAGGGGCAGTCGGGGCAAGTGCCCAGGGCGGCAAATGTTTTAGGGCGGAAAAAAGTTTTGAAAGTGAAAAGATTTTTTTTTTTAGTGTTATCAAGATTCCCCAATATAATTAATTAATTCTATTAATTAATATTTTTTTGTTTAATTGATAATTCAAGAAATTCAATTCATTCATTATTTATGAATTATAATTTTGGCACTTTTTTAATAAAAATTAATAATCAAAATGATTTAATCAATTTGCTTCCTTGGAGATTTCAAATAATAATCGATTTTTCTATTTTCTGGAATTAAAGAAATTTAATTAGTATTTATTTTTGAAAAATTGAAAAAATTTCGGAATTATTTTTTGCATTTCTTAAAACATCAACTTTAACAATCAATCAATTAAATTTTGTTTTTATAATTTATCGATTTCACCAATTAATTCTAATTTAAACGAAAAATATATTTTTGAATTTAATAAAGTTGAAACAGCGCATGCTGCCACCTACAGCCTGTTTTACAAACGTATATAGGTTCCTTTGATGAAGTTTGTTTTCACATTTGGCATGATTACATAAATCTAACCTGCATTAAATTTTATTGATGTTGAGCATAAATGTAGGAATATTCACAAATTTGAAACAAGTCACACTTTTTTTCTAATTTTTAGCACAGGAAAGGAAACAAACATCTTGCTTCATCAAAATCTCCGCTACTTTTCAAGTTATATTGTCGTAAAATAAAGAAAAATATAAATATATGTATGAAATAACCTGATAGTTTCAATATATAACATAAGTTTTCATACCTTAAAAAAATTAATAAAAAAGTCAGCATGAAAGCGTCTTTCTACACGTATTTCCCCCCTTAAGTAAAATTCTAGTAATAGGGCGGACTTTTTTCTGGTGCCCAGGAGCGGCATTGAGTTTAAATCCGGCCCTGCTGTTGACCATATTTAGATGAAGTATTATTTATATAGTCTGATGCGACATGAGCTAGATAAGCACCAGGGCCAAGTAGTATGTTTATTTTGATGATCAAATTAATAATCATTAAGTACTGATTGTTTAGTGAGTGTGGTGTGACTTATTAAATAAATAAACATATTATTGTTCTATAGGTCAAGTCGGGAGATATATACCTATGTGGGTAGATGTATGAAAATTAACACATTTGGTAATGTTAATAAGTAGGTAGTTGTCTTTGTGGGGGTCATAAAAAGCATGCGGTATGTGAACATCTGTCGGTGTGCGCGCATGGCAGCGGGCCTGTAACAAGTGCGGGCCGGGACGCCGACCGCCGACCGCCGCACTCCCTGCTCCCATTCCCGGCTCTATTGCCATTCCACGACACATTCGAAGGATGATAACAAAACGACAAACAAAACTGTCCCTGCCCCGATCTAAAATAACATCGCGACCAACACTGCTGCCTTGGACATGCCAACCGATTTATTGTTGTTATTCCATATCCACAACTGTTATAGGATGCATTTTAATATTTCAATCTATTGACATATGCAATAAAATTTATAAAAATAAATCTCTTTACCATTTTCAAAATCGATTTTACCATTCCCATGGCTTTTTCCTTGGGCAGAAAGTTTTGTATTCAACGATAAATCGAGTAAAGTCAATACTATTATATAACACCACACTATTTTACGATACATTTTGATTTATTATTCGTATTTTTAATCACTTTTTATTCACATTTCTCAAGCACAAACGTAATTCCGATTTTTTACGAAAATACCACTCACGAGATGTGCGATCTCGAAATCGCGAAATGACATGCCAAACAAACAGATAAAATAAAATAAAATAGGTATAATAATGTTGAGTCGAGTCTGTGACAGTAGTATTATCTCAATCTCGTTCCCTCCAGATCTCATGAATCTCCCCCTTATCAATTAGGGCCTTAGTGTGATGATAAAACATAATAATAAATACTACCTATATTTACTAAAAGCAGACTTTCAAAACTAGATTTAACAGTTATTTAAGGTTGTATGAAAACAAAATCTTTTCAAACTTCTCATTAATCTACGTCCCCCATTATAAGTACCTCCCTTCATGCTAAGTAGGAGACCGCAATAAATTATCATTATCCACAGCTATTTATTGCTGAATTATTTAAGATTGTGAACAGGAGTTTATAAGATTTCCAATCCGTATAATCCTGAATTCAGGCAGCAGGCAGGATACAACCTCGGTATATTTGTTCCATAAGTTCATTCGTTCATTCTTGATGTTTTGTTTTTATTATCAAATCAATCAATCAAATAGACACAAATAAAATAGTGCACAGGCGTAGTGATAATAAAAATATAATGTTGAGCCACTTTGTGATACTTACAAATCTTTTTTAAACGGTAAAATTATTAGAACTTTGTCTCATCTTTAAAATTTGGTTTCTCCTTTGCGACATCATGGAAGTTAATTGTAAGTTTAACAACGTAATTTAATATTTTGTCCGACTTTTTAACTTGTGCAATGCACTATTGATTTGTATAAAAGATGTACTACGTATTTAAATAATAATGCTCTTAGTTTGTAATTTATTCGTTTGTGTTTTGTACGGAGAGTTCAATTAAGTCAAAGAGGTTGAATTAAGTATATTAATAAGTACTTAGGGGTTACTAATAATTACTTAGTACTTACTGCTTCGGTTTACTGCTTCTTATAAAGTAAGATTACGTTTATACTTAGGTAGGTAAGTACATAATTTTATTTTGTTACCCTTCCTCTCGAAAAATGTACAAGCATAGCCAATTGGCTATGGATACGTTTTATCCTAAAATTCTCGGAATAACAACTAATAAAACTACAGGAGATAGGTAGTAAGTTTACCTGTTTATAGATAAAACAGTTCTGTCTGTGATCTGCAGTATTGTCTTTGGTTTATCTTATTTGTGGTAATCCTCTAAGATTTTTTGGATAAAAACAGTGTATGTTAACTGCTCCTTATAAACTATCTTTCACGCAGAGGAAGTTTGCCAAAAGGGTTCCAGTTTGGAAATTATCAATAAGTATTTTATTGATGGTTTGCTTCAGGTACTGATGATGTTTAGCAACTACTTTATTAGTTTGTTTGATGTAATGTGTTGTAACAGTGGAGCTGGACAACAGCGACGAGCTGGAGCCGGTGCTGGAGCTGATCCCCAATGAGATCATGGACCTGGCGATCCCCTTCGAGAACCAGCTGGTCGCCCGCGAGGATGAACAACAGTTTGATATCAGACTACCCGCTTCACACTCGGTATTATCCTACTAATATTATAAATGCGAAAGTTTGTATGTTTGTTACTCTTTCACGTAAAACTACTGTACCGCTTTAGATTAAATTTGGTACAAATGTACCTTACAACTGGGAATAGCACATAGCATACGTTTTATCATGAAATTACCGTGGGATAAGTATATAAGTAATCATGTTTTATTGTTAACTTTTTGTAGTCTATATCGTACCAATAGATGGCATTGTTACTTAATTTTTTAACACATGATGGTGAATTTCAAATGATTCACGCGGGTAAAACCGAGGGGCGCAGCTAGTTATATTATAATGCCTCCCGCTCGCCATTTCATCCGTGCGAGCGGGACGCATTATAATTAACGCAGGTGCGGCTGAGATAGATATCTACAGGTCAACATATGATATTTACATGTGAATGAAGTTACCTACCAAAATTTGTGAGTTCTTATGTCATAACTATAAATGTATGTATAGTGTTGGTGGTGCAGTTTCACCTGTGTTGATGTTTATCTATCTTAAATCTAAAAAATGATTCTGTTGTTGTTAGGGCTCACACCCTAATATGTTGTGGCGGGACTTGTGTTTGTTTCCCAAAAGTAAGCCGACGACAGGAGTAAAGGAGAAAATGAAAGTAAGGTGTGCTTCAACTTCACTGCCTTTATTGCGACTGTCTCATACTACAATGCGGCCCGTGGCCGAACACGATACCATGATTATGTACCTATGTATAATATACAATTACACTTATATCTAAGTATATTATAATTATAAGGTGTTTGTACATCCTGCCGAATTAAAATAAGAAACAAGCAAATATAACAAACTAGAAATCTTAAAATCTCTTAATTAATGTTATGTTTAATGTAAGTACCTATATATAATTATAATGTATCTTAAAATATATTAACAACTAATTAAGTCGATGACATTAAAATTATAAGATATTGAACGGAGACGTAGCCTTGTCCACCGCGAGACGGACGTTGGGCTTTGGTAGTGGTTCGTCGTCTACCCCCGCGCGAGCAGGAACTGGACCAACTTCAATGTTTCGATCTTGTCCGTTAGTCCGATGTTTCAGACACGTCGGAAAACGTTTTGTTCTTGCGACTGCAAAACTTCCTCCAGCCAGGACAATTAATCCGCAAATTGTATACAGAACATAATAATGTTGTTCATGTGTTGAAGAGGTGATACTTAAAGTTTGCTGATGCTTTATGTCTTCTATTTGATTGTTCAAAACCTTGAACATCTCTTCATGATCTTCGGGTATAAAGGACGGACGATTTGCCGGTATAATAATTTGGTTAACTTTCGATTCTTGGAATTGTAAAATACTTTCTTCAATGACGTTGAACTCAGTTTTAAAATTGTTTCTCGAGTGAATTATGAGGTTATTAGTCTTCAACATGCACCCCGGGGCAAGAGAGATTAACCCTGTGCCGTATAGTGTTTGTGACGACACATCAGCTGAGCAAAATATCCGTATCAAACATTGTTTACAACAATGGTACAGCCAGGTGTTCCGTTTGTGCATTTGTAGCCACTTATCTGTGCAACTTGATACCTCTGAGCGGCATGACAATAATTTCTTATCATTTAATATTATTTGAGCTTCACATATAGTAGAAGAGGCCTTGATGTCATATGTTGGCGAGTTTATGTAACATAAAAGCTGATGTTCATTTATGTTTCTGCACGTAGAAATATCTTCGTAATTAAGTGGTATTATTAAATCTTTCTTGAGGTTGATTGCGGCATATGTAGATGTTGTTTTGATGCGTATTATTTTGTTTTGGCTTGTATTATGTGGAATCGGGATAATCTTGTTCAATTCATATTGTTCGTTATTTATAAGCGGCAATTTAACCTCGAATATTAGAAAATCCTTAGTTAGCCGTAGGTGAACCCTGGTCAGTTGGTACATTTCTCGAACGCAGTGGTGGCTGTTACCGCACGGTAAGGACAGCTCGCTAGGTAACTGTCCTGATATTATATTCAACTGATGCTGAAGTTGTTCTGGTTTCAGCAAGTGTATGTCGATACGACCACTTCGTACGTCAGTTATTAAATCTAACAACGACTGCTGAATTCGTCTAATGTTAGAAATGACCATGTTAGCTGCAAGTGCCGTAGATATAATATAATTCGAGTTATTTCGTTCTAATTGTATGCGCTCCTGGGTTTCGTTTAAATGTTTATTTATTATTTGAAATTGCGTGTTCATAATTTTTTCGTTTCTCTTCAAAAGGTTATATTCGCCTTCTATAATCGATGTGTGATTTTTGTAGAGATTTAATAGATGTCGTTCATTTCCTTGTAACTGTTTTATATCTTTATCATATTTCTCCGCATATCTGTCATCCAAAACGCCGAACAAAGAGTTGGCCACGTATCCGATGCCGTTTATAAGTCCTCGTTTATGTCGGGTGCCGTGCTCAGATATCAGGAGGTCGTTGTAATGTTGTAACTCATTCATCTCGTGTTGAAGTTGTGCTGAGATAGATAAGAAGGAAGATTCTTGTTTGCAATAACGTTCTAAGTGAGTGATATAATTTTGGATGTTGTTGAAGCTTTGCCAATAAGTAGATACGTTGTAATAAACGATCATTTTCCACTCATCTTGTATCATCTGTAAGTCAGCAACCTTGTCAAGATAAATCAGTTTCGAAGTATTTAACTCAGTTATATTAAATGTTTGAGTCATGGATGGTGTTATGCACATAACGATCAGACACAATAATGTACAAATATAACTTCGTAAACCTTTTTTTGGGGGTTGTACGTTGTGAGTGCCTCGGATGTGACTCTGTAGCGCTCTGTGAGAGTTCCGCATGGTCTTCCGGTTCTTCATCATTACTTGGCTGGTGTGTATCGATTGGCAAGCGAGACAATTTAGTGACGGGTCGTTTTGCAGAGCCGCTGTTTATTTTCAAAGAGACGACCCGCACACGACCGTCAGTGCCTGGATGTGTATCTGTTACCCTAGCCAAGGGCCAGCGAGCCGGTGGTACGTTCTCCTCTTTCATTAGTACCACGTCGCCTATTTCGAGATTGCGAGTTGGATGTTGCCACTTGTTTCGACTTTGTAATGTTTGCAAGTACTCCGCAGACCACCTTTTCCAAAAATCGTTGTACATTTTTTGTATCAGTTGCCACCGCGTTCTTATGTTTTTTGGTTCAATATCCGGTGACAGAGGCGTTGAAAGAACGGGGGCCCCGACCAAAAAGTGACCGGGAGTCAAACAATTTAAATCGTCTATGTCATCTGTGAGTGCTACCAAAGGCCTCGAGTTGAGACAGGCCTCTATTTGTGTCAGCAATGTCATAAACTCTTCAAATGTCAATTTCTGTTCCCCAAGGACTCTTCTTAGGTGATGTTTCATGCTCTTGACTGCCGACTCCCATAAACCACCAGCAGTCGGCCATGCAGGGGCATTGAAGTGCCACTCGATACCGAGGCTAGTTGCATTGTCTATGAGATCTATGTTGATGTAGTGTTGTATGGCTTCTTTGTATTCTTGTTTTAAGACTTTAGCTGCGCCCACGAAGTTAGTACCATTATCGCTGTACATATGTTTTGGTACTCCGCGTCGTGAACACAAACGCTTTAACGCAGCTAGGAAAGACGCTGTTGTCATATCTGATACCAATTCCAAGTGGACTGCCTTCGTTGTTAGACAGATGAATATGGCTATGTAACCTTTGGTAGTTTTTATCCCGCGGCCTTTGTTAGCTTTCACTTCCACCTGTCCTGTAAAGTCCACCCCAGTGTGTGAAAAAGGTTGCGAAGGAGTCACGCGGGCCCTTGGTAGTCCCGCCATAAGCTGAGGGCTGGTACTACTCTTGTGACGATGACAACACACGCACTTTAAGATGTGGTCCTTGACAGTTCTAACTCCTCTTAAAATCCAGTATTTATTGCGTAGATACGTTAGAGTTAATCTTGCACCCCCATGTAAAGTCGTCTTGTGCGCGTGATCGATAAGAAGTTCAGTGAGTTTGTCTTTGTGCGGTAATATAATCGGATGTTTTTGGCTATCACTAAGGTCGGATTGTTGTAATCGGCCGCCAACTCGTAGAATGCCGTCAGAGTCCAAAAACGGGTATAAATTCAAAATTTTACTTTTTGAATTTATTTTAAATTTTCTTCGTAATTGTTCAACTTCGTCAGCAAAATGTTTGCGTTGCACATGTTTCAGTAATATGTTATTAGCTGTTGCTAACTCACTGCAAGTTAAATAGTTTGTAAGTGACACATTGCTGTTGCGGCGAGTCCGATTAATGAAACGTGATACCCAACCCAGTACACGTACAAGTCTTGTCATAGAGCTATGATTTTGTAGAGCTGTCTCGATAAATGATGGTGTTGTTGTTTGTATAGAACATATTTGTTTTAGTTTAATCTCTTCCTTTGTCTCATATGTAGTCATACGAGTTTGGGATTGATAGACGTCTTCTTTGAGCCATTCTGGACCCTCCCACCACAATGTGTAAGTACGCAGTTGGGAAGGCATCAATCCCCGGCTTGCACAATCCGCAGAATTACTCTCAGAGTTCACATGTTGCCAACATTGTACTGGCATGTTGTTCACAATTTGGGTAACTCTATTGGCCACAAATGGTTTCCATCTTTTTATGTCACCTTGCAGCCACCCCAGGACGACCATAGAATCCGTCCAGCCATACATTGTAAAACGTCCTGTCTGAATATTTATTGACTCTATGACCTTCGCCATAAGCTTTGATAGTAAATGAGCGCCGCATAATTCCAACTTAGGTAAAGTTGTTGATTTTTTCAAGGGCGCGAGTTTGGTTTTGGCTGCCACTAGTCTGATGATATGTTGACCACTTGTATCTGTACTTTTACAATAAATAGCACATGCGTACGCTTTTTCGGAGGCATCGCAAAACCCATGTAATTGAAATGGGTTTTCTATGTTGCCCATCCATCTCGATATAGTTATGGTCTTTATTTCTGCAAGTTCTGTCTTGAACGCTTTCCACTCCCTTTGTATGTTATAAGGAAGAGGGTCGTCCCATCCTATTGATAATGACCAGAGATCTTGAAATATTATTTTTGCTTTAACAGTAATCGGAGACAGCCAGCCTAAAGGGTCATACATCTTCGACAAGTCGGATAACAAAGAGCGTTTAGTTATGATATTATTATTGTCACGAATGTTATCAGCTGTTTGTTGAAATGTAAACTGATCCGTTCTCGGGTTCCAAGTTATACCGAGTGTTTTGTTTGTTTCTGCGTGTTTAAAGTCGAGCATATTTTGACTAATTAAATCTATTGGTAAATCTTGTAGTAATCTAGAGTCATTGCTCGCCCACTTTCGGAGATTAAAACAGCCTCTTTGTAAAAGTGCAATTACTTCGTCACGCGTCGTAATAGCTTGTTCGAGGTCATTGCTCCCTCCCAAAAAGTCATCTATATAAAGTTGGTTACTTAAAGCTTCAACCGCCAGGGGATGATAGCCGCCATCGTCTTGGATTAGCTGTTTGATTGTGCGCATAGCTAAGAACGGCGCCGCCTTCGTTCCATATGTTATCGTGCTCAGCTGATATTCCTTAATGACGTCACAGCTATTGTCACGCCAAACAATTTTTTGTAGATGTTGATGTTTTTCTTGAATTAGAATTTGGCGGTAAAATTTCTCGACATCAGCGGTGTATACGTACCGAAATTTTCTCCAGCGGATAATTAATGATTGTAAATCTTGTTGAAGGTTCGGTCCGCGTTCCATCAGGTCATTCAGACTAGCTCCTGAACTTGTTTTGCTGGAGCCGTTAAATACCACTCGCAGTTTTGTAGTGGACGAGTCTAACTTGAAGACGCCGTGATGAGGAAGATAACACGAGGGATTTATTGTTGTTGTACATTCCTTCATGTGTTGTAAGTTTTGGTATTCGTGCATGAATTTTTTATAATTTTCACGCAATTCCTTCTTGTTTGTTAAGCGTTTTTCTAACTGTTTGAATTGTGCGACAGCTTGTAACTTTGATGACCCCAGCTTGTTTTCAAAATTCAGTTTCATGGGTAATTGGACTTCGTATCTTCCGTCAGCGTTTCGTTTTGTTGTATTTTGGTACAATGTTTCGCAATACTCATCCTCAGGTGACAATGCAATGCTGTTGTTCGAAACCTCTTCCATCTCCCAAAATTTTGAAATCTCATCTAAATTGTTTAAAACAGCGTTACAATTAAATGTTTGGACATTGCCTAGTAGCACCCACCCCAGCTTAGTTTGTTGTGCCAGAGGTGCTTGTATAGGTCCCCGCAATATGCCATCCATTACAATTTGTGCGTATACGCCGGCATCCAATAGAATGTCTACAGAACGTGAGATGTTGTAATCGGCATCTGCTAAGTTGATATTATGAAGATGAGGCCAGTTGGGTTTCGAAAAGGTGTAATTAGGTAAGTTATTAAGCATTTTAGGCATAATTAATGCTTCCATTGTAAAAGTATAATCGCCAAAAATAGATTCACATTCCATTGATACGGTGCCTCTGCTTTGATTACCTATTATGCCAATACCTGACACAGTGGCGTTGTGTTTACGTCGAGAAAGGCCTAGGCGCTGTGCAGCAGATTCGGTTATCAAATTGATCTGTGAACCTTGATCTAACAGCGCTCTCATTTTCATATAAGACCCATTCCCAGTTTTCACATTGATCTCTAAAGTTGCTAACAAAACTTCATTGTTGCCAGCTACATGATTTGACTTGTGTTGCATTGTTTGTGTATTCCTTGAACTTGAAGGTGTCGAGTTGGGCGGCATTGCTTTTGTCGGTAACCGCTGTGTAATAATATCATGTAACGTTGTGTGATGGGAATTATTACAAACACGACACCGCTTGCTTGAGCTACATTGTTTACCATTGTGACAATACATGCAATTTGAGCATATATCGTATTGTGCTATTAACTTTAATTTTACATCTGAACCCATATTTTGAAACTCCTTACAATAAATAAGAAGATGTTCTCCTTTGCAAATTGGGCAATTTCTTTCTGAACTTGCATGAAAAGATTTTGGTGTGAAACGCTTAAATGTGACTTGATTTGGAGTGCTCTTTGGAGATGATTCTTTTCGCTGATTTTGTTCTTGCTTAACAGTTGACGCCATCTTCTTGTTTATGGGTTCCAAGGCCGTAAATTTCCCTTCCAAAAACCCAATAAGCTCTTCAAATGACGGTAACGACCTTGGAGATTTTCTGGCTTCCATATAGCCCGAGTATGTTTCGGGATCTAGCTTATCAGTCAAAATATGCACTAAAATAGGGTCCCATGACGTTGTATCGACTCCCAAGTTATGTATGGCGTGTATGGTTTCCAAGCTGATGTCGTGTAATCTTTTGATTTCAGATGACGTTCGTTTCTGAATAGGCGCTTGGGTCATAAATAACTGGATTTGTTTTGTGAAAAGAAGCTGGACGTTGTTGTACCTATGGTTTAGAATTTCCCAGCATGTGTCGTAGTTTTCCGCTGATATGTTCAGATGTTGAATTAATCGTTCAGGTTCGCCTCGAAGTTTACCTTTTAAATGTTGTAATTTCTGAGTTTTTGTTAATGTTGGGTTGTTGTGTATAGCCTCAGAAAATAGGTCCATAAATGTAGGCCATTGAATGTAGTTACCAGTGAAGTTAGGTATGTCCAAATGCGGAACTGACTGATACTGATGTGACGTGATAATCAATTTTTGGTTTAACTCCTTTTTTGTAGTTTCGAAAATTGTCTCGTGTTTCGCAAACTCTTGTTCATAGTCTAAGTCTGAACCAACAAGAAGACTGTCTATTTGCCAGTGCACCTCATCTATGACCTTCCACCGCTGCTGCAACATCTGAAGCTTATCTTGTATTTCCCACTTTTCCGTTATATCTTTGCATGATATGTTCTTCACAACTCTCATAAAAGCTCTAAAGTTAGTTCGTTGTTGGTATATTAATTCACCACTTCGCGATAACGTACCTTTTTCAACGGTCTTTTCAGTTGTAAGATCTGCGTCGACGTCTTCAGGTATTTTCGAGGGTCCGGGCACAATACTCCGCAAGTCGGAGCATGTAGACTCGTAAAGTTGTTTGAGCTTTTCAAAGGCGGATGTTGTAAAATATATATGAGATTTATCTTCATATTGTTGCACAGTCTTATGGTTTTCTTCAAACTCTTTCCATAAGTAATTGAGCGCCTCCAACCGCTTATTCATATAATCAATAGTCTTACGACTAGGCGAATCTTTTTTGATGTTTACAGAAATTTTCTGAATAGTGTCAACGATGATCTCCTGACGTTGAAGTATTCCTTCCATTGTAGTTGAAAGTTCGGAAGTAATCTTCTATCAAAAGTAGACTGTATGTATTCACTTGTCGCTTGTTTCAATGTAACCGTAATCTTACCACGATATCGTATAGCGCTTCTCAATCAATGGGGAGACCCGCTTGTGGGAGGCCAGAGACCGATCGCAATCGTAGAAAGACACTAGTCACACTGTTAACTCGAAGGACCAAATGTTAGGGCTCACACCCTAATATGTTGTGGCGGGACTTGTGTTTGTTTCCCAAAAGTAAGCCGACGACAGGAGTAAAGGAGAAAATGAAAGTAAGGTGTGCTTCAACTTCACTGCCTTTATTGCGACTGTCTCATACTACAATGCGGCCCGTGGCCGAACACGATACCATGATTATGTACCTATGTATAATATACAATTACACTTATATCTAAGTATATTATAATTATAAGGTGTTTGTACAGTTGTTGTTGTTTTGGTATGGGTTGTGTATGTAATGTAATGTAGTGTGGTTGTGGCGGCGTGTGCAGTACATGGGCTCGGACCTGGTGGCGGTGTCGGGGCGCAGCGTGCTGGAGGCGGGCTGGGAGGGCCGCGTGCCCGCGCTCATGCACCACGGCTGCGTGTTCCCCGGCGAGACCGTGCCCATGCTCATCAACGAGGTGCACGACCGCAACTGCATCGTCAACGCCATCCGCACCGACAAGCTCTTCGGCCTGCTGTTCCCCAACGAGAGCGGCCAGGTGGCCAGCGGGTACGGCGTCATCTGCGAGATATTCGAGGCGGCGCTGGCGCCCGCCTCCGTCACGTTCAAGGCGCGCGCCGTGCACCGCCTGCGGCTCGTCGACGAGCCCGACGCCTTCAACTACACCGTCTCCAGGTGGGTGCGCGCGGGCGGTGCCCCCCCCCTCCCTCCCCGCCTCACGCGTGTGTGTGTCGCAGGATGCAGCCGGTGCGCGTGCGCGTGCTGCCGGAGGTGCGCGCGGCGGCCCCGCTGCGCCACGCGCGCCCCGCCAGCCTGGACGCGCTGCGCTCGCCGCACCACCGGTACGTGTCGTCCGCCAGCGCGCGCGTGGCGCCTCGCAGGCTCACCACCACCCGCCCGTCTCTCGTTTCAGGCAGGACAAGCTGATAAAGACGCTGGACGCGGCGGTGACGCCGTGGCCGATGTTCGTGTACGAGATCTTCGACTACGAGCGCATGCGCGACAACATCCGCGAGTACTTCTCGGAATTGGGCCTGGGTGAGTGACGCGCGGCGCGGGCGGCGGCGGGCGGGCGCTGACCGCGCGGTGTGTGTGTGTGTGTGTGCGCAGACACCCTGCTGCCGGAGGAGCCGGTGTCGCTGTCGTTCTGGGTGGCGTCCAACCTGACGCTGTCGGGCCGCGACCGCCTCGCGCTCTTCCTCGTCGACGACGCACTGCAGCGCCTGCACATGGAGTGCTCCTTCATCGAGCGGGTAACATATCCAAACGGACAATCGAACGGCGAGCCGTTAAAGACCCGAATTAACCGATAGAATATGTGTTTTGTGTTCAGAAAAGCGTCCTGTGTTGTTCGACGTGCATGACGGAGATCGCGCGGCGCGACCACGTGTTCGCGATGTCGAGCGAGGGCGTGCACTCCAACTACACGAACCTGGGTGAGTGTGGGGTGTGGTGTGGGTGGTCCGGGCGGGGTGTGTGAGTGTGACTTGTGCCCGTCCGCAGTGGGGTACGTGCACGACGTGGTGACGGTGTCGCGCGTGCGCAACACGCTGCTGTCGGGCACGGCGGTGCGCGAGTACTCGTGGTTCCCGGGGTACGCGTGGCGCGTGGCGCTGTGCGCGTCGTGCTCGTCGCACGTGGGCTGGCGCTACACGGCGCTGCACCGCGGCCTGCGGCCCTCCATGTTCTACGGGCTGTGCCGCAACTACGTGCAGCCGCGCAACGCCAGCCCGCCGCCCTGAACGCCGCACTCAACGCCGCACTCAACGCCGGCACGATCTCAAATCGGAAAATCTGTTTAGAATTGTTGTTTGTTAAACGCGAGGACCTCCTCCTCCTCCTCCTCCTCCTACATACCTCTTTAATTTTTGTTGTTGTATCCTAGTAGGTATGTACCTATCCTATTTATTTATTTTAACAGACTGATAAAAATTAAAGTAAAATTCTACAAACATGACGAATTTAAAAACTTTTCTATTGTAATTACACCAAATTATTGTAAATACACAGTTAAGACTTCCCTTTAGCGCGCTTCTTGTAACGAACTGTTTAACTTTTGTACATACATAGATATATTCGTGAGTTATCATCTAATTTGCCAGTAGTTCACAATAACGTCAGATGTTGTTCCTTGTTGCTGAGCCGCTGCCATGTGGTGGTTCTCTTCTTACTGTTGAAAGGAGGCAGAGACTGAATATTTTTAGTTGGCTTGGTATAATTTTCAGCTGAGTTCTGTTAAATAATGATGTATATAATATTTTGCATTGTTTATAGTTATATATTGTAAATAAAATTAATTTAGTCAGATTAAGTTTGCGATTTATATTTTATTATTTCAAATGCATATTCAAAATGTTTCAGATACATTCAATATCATTGTATAAACTGCAACCATTCAAAGTAGCTACTTTAAGGTAGAGTCGCATTCGTAAACAAAATCTATCTGTATACTTTAAATTGATGTAATATAATGATTGTACTTAGTCATAAATGTCATAATCAATTGTCTTTTTATAAATAAGATAAATAATTAAATAAATGTTGTTACTACTTTGTATCATTTATTTCCTTAATCACTAATAAGTACATCATCACATAGATACAATACCGATCTAGCAGACAAGTAATGCTGTGATACTGTGTATATTTTGTTACAATATTATGATTTTTAAATAATAAATAATCATATCAAAATGACTGGTGGTTGCAGAGCCGAAGTTATATGAACTTTACAAACACTACATTTGAATAAGATTAACATTAATATCACCGGGAGCCCTGCGATCAGGTGTGTGATGTATCACGAGTAGCCGTGCGTGTGCGAGTGCATGGCGTGCATCATGTAGTGCATGTGTGTGTGTGTGTGTGGGGGCGGCGGGGGCGCGGGCGGGGGGGGCGCGGCCGGCGTCAGCTCGTAGGGCCCGACCTCCGCGTCCATCTTCGTCACGGGCTGCTTCCCGCGACGTTTGGCTTGCTGCTTCTCTGCAGCTACAAACAAGGACAATACTTTTGACTACTAATTATGTTTTCTTTTTTAAACTTACCAAGGAAGTGAAATACAATATCATAGAAGATTTTACAATGTAATATTATTTTAGTAAGTATTAAATATTGAGATTAAAATACATTATATGCCACATACTTGAATAGTGTAACAAAAATTAAAAAAATATATATAAAGATATTAATAAAACTTAACTAAATAACTATAAATCTTAACAATGTTGGTAAAGTGTTACCTGCTGTTCTGGCTTTATCAATTTTGTCTTTGACCGCTGTGTACGGCAGGTCCTTGCGCAGTATGTTGTGTAGCGTGGTCCGCGGCACTTGTAAAGCGAGTGCCCGCGCGCGCAGTGACAGGGAGGGCGCTGCTTTTATTGACGCAGCTACTTCTGATATATGACACTTTCTGTAACAAGACACAATGTGCATGTGATTAAACTACGAGTAGTTGTAGTTGCAGCCTTCTCTTTAAATCATGATTATATATTCTGGTCTACTTCTAATGGTTGTAATTTATTTATTTATTTATATAGGGTAAACCAACAGCTTAAAAAGAAGAATAGAGAAGATATTATAAGACAGAAAGCCAATTAGAGGTTTACACGTATAGAGATAGTTAGGTACATTAATTTAGGAGACAGATTACAGAATTACATAGTGATAACAATACAATGCCTTAATTAATAATATAAATATCAAGTTAATAACAAGAAGAAAATTTTAGGAATCAAAAAAAGATTGACTTATACATCTTCTGGCAGATAGCGCACTGCCACAGAATGGATCAAGATCATACTGCTTTACAATATCATTAACAGTTCTGCATACTCTTATGGTAAATGTGTTTTGCCTGTAGTTCGTTGAGGTCAATGGTACTTTCAGTGGCGGATAGAACCTTTTTAATCTATTTGGTACGTTCAAATAAAATTTACTTAACAATTCAATACAATCAATGTTATTAGTTATAATTTTCAAGAAAAATAAATAGTCCGAAATGTATCTACGCTTAATTAAAGGTAAAGTATGGAATGTTTTGCATAGTTCATTGTAATTCATTGAATAGTATGGGGTCTTATGGCGATAGCAAACGAATCTAAAGAAACGTCTTTGTATACTCTCAATACGGTCAATATACACATTATAGTTTGGGTTCCAAACTTGGGAATGTGGAACATCCACAATTTAAATAATTTTGAATTCAGTACCTGAGTAGAGTAGTGGTTTCTGAGATAAACACTTTTCAGCTGTTTAATATTAGTGTAAAAGTAGAATGTAATTTAGTTTAGAACTATACCTATTGATTGGTCTCCCCGTCCGTGGAGCGTCGCACACATTCCCCGTTGAGAACAACTTCCTCTCCCAGGCAAACAGGGTGGTCTTGGACGGAGGCTCACGGCCAAACCTGCGCCTGAAGTTGTGTTTTATCTGAAAACATTTGTTTGTTGAGTTAAATAAAGGACTAATTTATATGATGTATTGTATGTTGATGTTCACAAACGGTCGCTGGTATAATTTCCATGTGAAGTACAATTTGTGTAATCCACAAGGTTTTATCTTGGTTTGGATGTCTATGAATAAGTGTGCATAGTTTCTGATACCCCCTAAATGAAAGTAAGTATAAACCTAGTGAGGGTCCATCGCAGTGTCATAAGAAGATTGATCAGTGAATGTTTATGATATCAGGTTTGTTACATTGTGTTACCTCGCTGATGGTGGTGTTGGTGTGCGCGCGCTCGTGCACCCACACCGCGGCCACCAGCCGCTCCTCCACGCTGAATGTGGACGTGTCCACACTCGACCTCTTCTCTTTCTTCCCCTTCTTATCCTCACTCCCATCATTGTCATAATTAGTTTCATCTTTCGTCTTTTTACTACACTTCTTCTTCTTCTTTTCCTTAATCACTTCTTGATTTAACTCATCCTCCTTATTGGTAGTTTCACTTGGTAACAATTGTTCGTTTGTAACAACATTAACACTTTCTGTCTGTATTGAAGTGGCGTACTGTGGCTGTGGTTGCGGCTCCGGGATGTTCACGCTTTGTTTCAGAGCCTCGTGATCCAACTGGCACTGCTGGTACGGATTGTGATGGTACAGCTGTTGGTTCGGGAATTGATACATGATGATTTGTTACGTTAGTTTCTTGTTACGAGATTATGACTGGTTTCATTGTTATGTGTTGATTTTCACTTATTAATATTAGGCACTCTATTCAATATTACGGATTTTATGTTATATTTATTTATTTAGTGTACGTATTGTTTATATTTTTAGCTTTGTTTACAAAAGAATGAGCAGGTAGCACTATCAATATCCTTGTTCTGGCAGCTAGTGATAGAGAAACTGCTGATCATTTGATTTGATATGCATTCAAAATAGATCTTGATTTCATGGTTTTTAGCAGTAATTAAGTGACAAAATTGGATACTTATTAATAATTTATTTCCGATTATAGATAAACATAAATAGGCAAGCAAGCCCGACCGACAGTAACAGCTGTCAATTGTCGTATTGACTGACAGTGATTAATATTTACAAATGATTTACAATTACAACAGCTGATCCTGATTGTGACAGTAAATATGTTATTGACATATGAAGCGGTACTTCCATGATCTATGTCTAACAAGTATACAAAATATTATTTTTATAGAAAAATAATTAAAAGAAGAAATATTTTCCTTTTTTAATTGTATAGCGCAACTTGAGCGCTACAAAACCAACGTTTTATATCAAGCTTAGATCCAAGCAATCAGACGCTGTTGCAAAATATTGCACGTATTACATTATGAATAGATGGTCAGCTGCTTGCTTAGTTGATAATAAATAATAGAAAAAGAATTAATTAGGCCTAACGCTGCCGCCTGCCGCGTGCCACGAACCGCGAGCGGTCACATGTCGCGTGCGCCCGAATCATTTAGCGCTGCTATTATAATAATTATAATAGCAGCGCTAAATATTTTTTTAAATTATTTTGATCGCGAGCGTTGACAGTTGTTTCGAGTAGATTACCATGAATTAATTACTAATTTATTATTTGGCAAAAAGACGTCTACGGAAACAACGTCTACTGCCTGAAAAATCCATTCGCGGGTGTACCCGCCGCATGCACCGGCGCCGCGTGACCCCCACACGCCGTGTGTAGGGGTTTGTCGCTTGTCGCAGGCGCCCGCCGCACGCTCCTGCGCTGCTCATACTATTTTCTGTTACACACACGCTGAGCGTGCACCTGCTCGAGTTTTAGCGTTGGCCCTTAAAAATGCATGCTCTCATAACTCATAAGGGTTCTACTAACAAATAAAAATAAACATTTATTATAAAAATATGATTTAATAAAGCTACCTGCTTCTTATCAGTAATATAGGAAAATTTTCCGTCACTAAATAATCATCTTCAAATATAACAGCTATATTCAATTCGAATTCTGAAACAAGAAAACAAAAATGTTAGAACCTAGGCATTTCAACATTATTGAAACAGAGTATGTAGTATATGAGGGTAGGCGGTAGGTGTACCTATTTTGAAGTTGACAGTGGTGGTGGTGGGGCAGGTGAAGAGCCGCGGCAGCACCATGTAGAGCGGGATGTCGCGGCCGCGGCGCACGTCGCCCTCGCCCACCTGGATGTTCTGGATCTCTGTCGCTGCCAACACACATTTATACTGTGTACTACATTATTTTATTGAATTACTATTTGCCCAAAATGCAATATGTAAGCGATGTCCTGCTCAATCGGGCGACTCTGTAGCAGTAGTCTTTAGACATTATGTGAACACTTACGTTCACGCCAGTTCACAGTGCGAAATGTGTATAGTTACCATCTCTGGAATACTCGTCTGCAGAGCCGCACGTCTCGACCCTCACCAGTTGCAGCTCTATGGACTTGATGGGCACTGAACACTCATCTACGCGGATCTGGAACATATAACAAAAGTTTATTTAAAAAAAAAAAAACTAATTATGTTAATACCTACCTACGCCATTCTCTTACTAAATTTAATATTTTAGATTTCAGAAATAACAAATATTCCTTGAGAAATATCCAAACAAACATAAAACAGCAAAAAAGTCTAGGAATAAATACAGTAAAGTAACTTACTTATCCTCATCTTACATTAACAATGAAACACTTTATGTACCTTGCCAGTGATCGGTTTGTCGAGTGCACAGACGGTGGAGTCGATCTCCGCGTATATCTGGAACTGCGGCATGAGGGCGCGCGCGCCCCCACCCGCGCGCGTCGACGTCGGCGTGATCTCGCACCGCACCGGCTTCAGCGGGCCCGGCTCTTGCTGCAACGGGGGAATAAGTTTATTAAATTAAAAGGCTTAAGGCATAGACAACTTATATGTATAATATTTTAGAGAGGTTTCAAGATGTAGACATAGACATAGATAGTTTGATAAAAATTAAATAATTGTAAAACAATTTTTCTAAACAACAAAATTAATAACAATTTCAAACTACATTAATAAATAACCAACCTGCCGATGTTGCACAAAGAACTGGCAGCTGACATTCAAAGGTTTGTTCAAGAATGATCTCTTCATGCTACATTTGAGCACATACATGACGTTGACGAACACCCCGTGGTAGGTCTCCAGCAGCCCGGGGTACCCGGGGGACACGGCCTGTCGGGCTCTCAGCGGCATCTCAAACGGGATCTCGGTCACTCCAGCGGGGATCTTGCCAGGAGGGGCCAGCTCTATTGATGTGTTTACCAGGTTAACTGGCTGGAAATTAAATTAAATAATAAGTGATTAGCTGTTTTCTTTATAGTAGACTGATACAAGGTGTATCAGTCAAATGTATAGAAACAAAAACAAGAGGAACTAAGTTTTACTTTGATTACCTTGATATTGTTAGAGAAGGCCTCAAAAATTCCGACATTCTTGGAGCTGATCTGCAAGTTGACCGTCCCCTCCATGGTGAGTGTGAGTCCATCATGTCGCACCTCTCCACTGCTTTGAACAATGGCCACACCAGATATAGTCTCCTGAAAGTTAAATTACATTTTAATTAGGCATAGCAAGGGGGCGGAAACATCACTTGAGTACTTTAATTCATCTATTGATAATTTGCATGTAAGCATATTTACTTGTAAATTGTAATGGATTTTAAACTTGTAATATTTTAAATTTATATTTGTTTAATTAGTAGGTCACACAACGGCATTGTCACATACATAACGTGAGATAGGTAATTAGGTATAACAGTAACAGGATACTTTCACCTATAAAAAAATAAATAAAATCTACTAAACTTACTCCTTCATGATACACTTTGGCGGCTCGCTTCAAGTTTATAGATAAATTCGTGGACATTGTGATAAAAACTTGCAACTCTTTACATAATTTATTTTAATTTTGATTGTTTACAAACATCAGCTGATTAATTTCATCTGATTATTTTTTCGGTTTTTTTACAAAAGTATTTAATGTTATCACTATTTTTATTTCCGGAAGAAAGCTTTGTTATTTGAACAAATTAACAATTACTATAATATAAATAAGTAAATCACAGGCAGGGATATTTACATACACGAAAAATTAATAAAACGCGAAAATATCCACAGCGGAGAGCCGAAGATGGGGCCCAGCGTTCGGAACTTGAAGTGGACTAACTATCGTACCAGGGGCGTAAAATTATCGTACATGTCTATTATATGGCGTAAAATTATCGTACATTTTAGGATAATGTCTATTATAGATAAATAAATCATATAAATTGTAATATTGATATGCATGCAAGTATTCTATAGTTGATCTTTTTTAAACCACCGCTGTCAAATCAACAGAACACTGAAACCCAAATGTTTTACACGTGGTATACAGACTGAACTGATTCCCTTTCCACTTTAAGTTCAATAAACGCGCCAAGCTTAAAATTCACTCAGACAAAATTTCACTGTTCCCATGCAAGTTGGGTATGAAACACGAAAAAATTTTGTATTTATAAAGAAGAAATGGATATGAATGGGTAGTGAAATAAAAAATGAAAGAATTTCTTTTATATATCAATATACACTTATACTAACCAATAAGAAACCGTGTACAGCAGGCGCTGGATAAAGTTACAGTATCGGCAGTGGTGAAACTTAGTAGAGCGGATCGTAAGAACCAATAGGAATAGAGAACTTGTATTTCCCGGTATTTTCCCAAGATATTATTGGACAAAATAAAATCATGCTACTGCGATTTAGACTATCAACGCATGAGTGAAATAATATAAATTCTCAAATTTTGCATCATGATAGAAATTATCGTACAATCTGCGTACGATAATAATATGCTATCGTACATCGTACGTAGGCACAAAATTATCGTATGTGTACGATAATTATCGTACGGTTCCGAACGCTGATGGGGCCACGACGGGGCGGAGCGGAGCGGAGAAAGATTTGATTGATTGAATTTGCTCTTGATTGATTAGTAAGTTTTTTTTTTACTTGATTATAGAACATGGCCATGGAGTAAAACCACAGTAAGTATTATTTTCCACAGGAAATATTATATATAGATCATGAAGTTAAAGGTAAAGATGGAGTCCAAACTTCGAATACAGTAGGTATTCGAAGTTTGGACTTCAAGTAGTGAAGCATACCTATATGTATCACTATCGCGCTCTCTGTGGGCAGGCTCTCTCTTTCTAACTAAGGTAACCTCTAGAAAGAGAGAGCCTGACTAAAAAGAGAGATCGGCCCACAGAGACGTAGGTATTTGACTCAAGCTGTTGTTCTAAGTGTGGGCTCCATTTTTTACCTACAACTTCATGATATAAATACGTCAATTTTGCTGAAATGTCAATCTACGTCAACCAAACGTCTCAACATGCGCAGCGGGAAATGACAAACGAAACAAAATCACGATTTTCGAATTCGATTCAGTCGAAAAGAAATATCCGCTTGTGGCGGTCGGCCGTGCGTAATTTTTTTTCTTGATATATCAAATATTACGATTTTATCTATTTGCATTGTTTTTTATAAACTAATCGTATGTTTTATTAAGTTAAATAATTTGGTGCTTCTGTATTCGTGTCGTATCAGTGAGATTCGAACAGGTGATGCCGACAAGAGCTAACCGAATGGATCGATATCGGTAACTTTGGGTTTGTTTGTGGAAATACTGGAAAATAGCAACGCTCGAGGGTGGATAGGAGGATGGAGAAGTCAGCGCGGCCGAGGACGGCTCTGAACGAGTGCGTGAAGGTGGTGGTGCGGTGCCGGCCGCTCTCGGACAAGGAGAAGAATGAGGGCCACGAAGAGGTGAGCTGGACCCGCTTGTTGTTTATATGGAGAGCACTAGGGGCTAGGGGTGCGCAGACTTGGTGCGTCGGTCGCATCGCACACAATACACATTGAACTATTATTTTATAGGCAATATATGACTAAAATATGTGAATAATATTTATCTACGGTATTTTATTTATTTGCGAGGTATTTGCGTGAATCACGAGCGTTGGTTGAGGTTTTCTATTAAAATTACACACCTACCTACACAGACTAATATTGGCCCTTAAATACAATGAAACTTATTCATAAATTCGGAAGTTAGAACATTATTTTTGTATGTGTAGGTGGCATCACTTATAGAAATTATTCTTATCAAAACAAATAAATAAATAAATAAATAAATTTGATAATGATTTTACAATTGGACTAAAAACTAAAGGTATTTAATAAAATAAGAAATATCTGGGCTGATTTACTGAGTGCTAAAAATAAATATGACATTTCCACCCTACCTTATTTATTACTACCCTCATAAAGGAAAATGTTTTGTCATTTAATTCATACAATTAGCATAATAAACAGAGGTAATTGAACTTTGAATCTAGATTGTTGTTATCTTGTGAGCAAATACTAATCTAGGCACATGTCAACCTCTACCTAGATTACATATTCACTAAATTATTACAGAACTTTATTATCAAGATATTTAAAAACACCTAAATAATATCCATACTCACTGGCTCAAGAGATGGTATGTTACTCAAGAATAAGAACTGTAATGGGAACTTAGATTTAATTACTTAAATTGAAAATATTTATACGGAGTTCCTAACAAAAATGTTAATCTAGGACATAGGTTTTTAAAATAGATCTTTTTTGTGTATTTTGTAAATAAGACAATTAAATTATACAGTTCTAAATGTAGATAAAGATGATTAGATACAAATATCAAGCGAATTAAAGAAACTGTCATTCATTGTTTGAAAAATAAATTGAGTCATTCATTGATACTGCTTTTATATAAGTACATGTTCATGTTTGCATTATGAGTTAAACAGCTTGGATAACACACACAACGCTCTTTGTTAAGATTAAACTTTATTAGTTCCTCTGTAAAGATGGTGACAAATCTAACACATTATAAATTGATTAATATGTGTCTTATAGATCTCCCCAGAAAATAAGTCTGATTAAAATGAGCACCAAACTGCTCTAGTTTCTTAAATTTTAATAACAATTTCAATTCGATTGCCTTACAAGGCCCAAAGAAGCATGTTCTGGCGAGTGGCCATACAATAAAAACGTTATAACCTGATTGTTAAATACTGAACAAAACATTGTTATATTCGTTTTTCAAACGGACCTCCTCCTTTTTCCCTTTTTTGTGTGTTGTGTAGCGGAGTCGGGTTTTTGTCGCGCGCCACTGGAACTGCGACGTACCTACTTTACGATTTAGGTGTTGGTTTCTGGTGTTCTTTTTATACTATTTCCTCAGACTTGAAATCGACCTTCATTAAGTAGCATTCTGCTGCGTATTGCACAATTGCTTCTGTTTTCAGCCTTACTGTTAGCCGCGTTAACAAGCCGTCGCCGTCGGTGATGCGGGCGAGACCGTAATGAAGCCACTACCACTATTACTACGTTTTCGGTCAATATTCTGTACAAATAAAACAAATAAAATCGCTGGTCCATTCGTTAAACTCATTTGAATGTCGTAACACTTGGGATTGCTGTATTTTTATGGCATAAACCGCAACAAACGTAAACTACCCGTCGGCGTCGGTGTCGTAACACCAGCAATCGGCATATACCACTAGTTTTATATCAAATGGTCGATGACGCAGACTATTATCGTTAAAATAAAGTACATTCGGGTCAGTTTCCCCCATATAACATCTACATTCGGTCACACCGCAATCGTAATAATTGAACATTGGTTGCAAAAATGTAAACAAGCCATATGTGTGCGAACGCGCGGCCGCAAGTAGGGCACCGCGCCATAACCAGCACTTCTCCATATCCACCAGATAACCTTCGATACATTCCTCGAATATCTTCTATACATCACTACATAATTACTTATAGCAGTGTGGTTGTACGATGAATGATTACTGTCGTTTTGTGGCACCGATTTAGATTACTACCTAGATGTATGAAAATGTTTATTTTTAGGTAAGACTAATATTTAGTTGTATGCAAATTAGCTGGGTTCGTATGTTTTGCTCATCATTAATGTATCGTGCCATAATAGGTATACCACTTGATCATCCTCAGGGATCAAGAGATCTCCAGACCGAGTTTCGTCGCAATCGAGTTCTTAGATCACAAGCACAATGCGTCATCATCATAGATACATATTAAAAACATAGTAGGCACTAGTTTAAATAAAAATAAGTCATCAAATTCTCAGGCCGCTGATCGTTAAACAGGTGTACGAACATTTTATATGATGTTTGATCAAAAATGTGGTACACGTAACACATTGTGTACACTATTGTTTGGGTGTGTATTCTAAATTATATTCGTACATTACAATAGGCACTCGTGTTTAGAACCAGGTAGTACTCAGTTACTATAGGGGTGTACACTAACTAGTAGCCGGGTGTTGTAACTGATAACGAGTCTACTGAAAGCAGAGCGGGTGCGCGTGCGCAACTGTCCGTGAAACCGCACGCCCGCGCGCCGCCACCAGTGTCAGGTTTCAACGTGACGCATTGTCCAATATGTCGCTCAGGAATATACATTTATTATGCGAATACTTACATTGTTGTAAGACACTACAATAAATCTTAGAAATAATTAATTAAAGATTCTATTAATTTTGTAGGCTGATTCAGTATTTATCGCTAATTAGTCGTAAATGAATAGATTAATTTCGGAACATAAAACATTTTCAAATACTCTCTACTCTAGATCACACAATTTCTGATTTCTTACACGCACTATTCTCAAAGCAAGTGATGTTTCATTCAAGCACACGTCTATTAGATCTAATACTAACTATACCAGCATTACAAAGAGACGAAAGAAGATTTTACGTGTATTTCGATGATACAGTTGTACTTTGTATCAAAAGGTTAAGAAAAAACGGGACCAGCCGTGGTACGAGCGCCTGTCGAAGCAGCCCGTCGACTCCAATAAGTGTGACGTTCCGTTACAGGTGTGCCAAACAAACAAATCCAGGTGGTGAAGTAACACCCGGTGAATGGTCTACAGGAGCACTAACCACGGCATCATGAAACGACATTGGTTCTGGGATATGTAATAGGCTGTTTGGAAGTGGAGAAAGTCAAACTAATATGGAAGAACGTGACCGTGCTCCGAGTAATTATGTTTTCTAAAGATTTCGGGACACAGCTTCCTTTAAAATTGTTGTCTATTAAACGTTATAGCAGAGCATAAAGTTCCATCAACGCAAAATGTGTATTGCAGCAGCCTATTAATTAAACCAGAACCAATATTTTTGATCTTTTATTTCATTAGTTTAGTTTAGTGGTGAAGGAACAATACTCGTTATTGTTAAGCTTACGTAAGTTGAGAAACATGCAATGATATTATTATGGAGGATTTAATACACGGATAATGGATATATTAATGCGAAACCGCTTGTTAGTTGACCAACAACCCGATCCACAATAGTCCATCAGTCATAATCATACATAACACCATCTAGGTATAAGTATTCATTTCGGTCTCAGTCTCACCCTTATTTTATCGACATCATAACTATAACAGACTCATTAGTTGTTACCATTTGCTGATATTAATAAAAACATGATGTTTTATGATACCCAAATTGCTTCCGAAGGCCTTTCTCGAATAATAAAAGCCGTCATGAAATGTAAACACGACATCCCATCGTGTTTTATCAATGGGATGGAACTTACTTAATAAAGTATGGTATATCGTACAACGGTAAAGGAAAGGAAACCATCGTGGGACACCTGCACACGTCTGCGAAGAAATTCTAAGGTTGTGTGTGAAGTCGACCCATCCGCATTCGCCATAATTCAGGGTAGGCTCAAGCCCCTCTGTGGGGACATTATGACATATGAGCTGATGATGATGATATTATACTAAGTGTATGTGTATGTGCAGGTGGTGCAGGTGTTCCCGGACCGGGGCGCGGTGCAGGTGAACAACCCCAAGGGCCAGGACAAGCTGTTCACGTACGATGCCGCGTACGACTGCACCGCCGACACACAGACCATGTACGATGAAATGGTGAGTACACAGCGTTATGATACTGATAATAATTACATATTGAATGTTTTGTAGATATTTTTGGTGAACCAAATAGTATTGCCAAATCAAGGGGCTCGGGTTCGTTTCCCGGGTGAAATAAATATTTGTGTTATCGATCAATCTTTATCTCGATCTGATACGTTGTTCCAGTTACGCTATAGTTACTGGTACTGAATCTAGTAGTTAGGGATGAGCTGTGATGATACTGTTATTGATTGTGAAGTGGTTCTTTTATTATCGCATTAATGCTGAAAAGAACTTTCAGTGTATTGATAAACATAGATATTGTGTGATTGTCTCCCATTTCCATGCCCGCGGCTCTCACCGTAGTTATTGGCACTCGTTGTATATTTTTTATAATGCTCCTTACGTCATGCATCCATGTCTATGAGTTAAAAATATTTTGCTTCACTTCTCTCGTTCAAGGCTAGGCTTTCCTAGATCTTTACGTTTTTTGCTAATAAATGCATATTCCTATTGTAGGTATAATATAGGTAGACGGACAGACGTTGTCCTATGTCAATCAATCTGAAGTGTTATTGGAAGTTCAAACACTAATTTGAATGTGTGTCATGTCATATTTACTTACTTTGTATACGTTTACTTTAAGACTAGTTTCGTTTTTATTAATGAAGAAAAATCGACATTGTTTTTGTTCTTTGACTCTAAAACGATGCGTGGGTTGGTTTACAAGTCAAATTATAAGGATTATTGGATTTGTATCTGTTGATAACGTTCCAACGCAATGCGCGTCAGTTTCTCCGAATAAAACACATCAATCGGAATTACATAAGTATTTCAAAAATGTGTTTCTTGGAAATGACCCTAATTATTAATTTAGGATGTTTTGTAGCGTTACATATGTAAGTGATTTTACTTCAGCAAGGATTTGAACCGAGGACTGGGCCTAACTATGTCGCTGCTCTAAAGCAACTGAGCCATATCATACTCTTCCTGTAGAAAATCTTGAATATTGGACGAATTGCTCTAGATGTTGTATGAGACATCCCAACTTAGGTGTTTCTTAGTGATTAATTTTTAGATTGAATTCTGTATCTTGTCTTCAATCGTCATCTTTACTTATACAATATAGAAACTGAGCGAGTATCTAAACACGGAAAACAGCAAGGGATCTTGTTAAGATATTCTTTTATTCATTGAAGTAAATAACAACTCCTCATTAGGTGATGTTGTTTTACATAAGTAGGTGTGTTTATTTAAGGCTTGCTTTGAATAATGTCGTTATACGTTGAGTGTACAGACACAGACTCATGTTTTTTATCCTTATATAATGTTGTGTAGGTAAGTCAGATTATAGCTTCGTTTCGTATTTGAACTTGACACATGAAACCCACGCTTTACTTTAGCTTCACGCTGAATTAGATACAATGTTGACCTAAAGACTATGAACAGTGTGTACGTCATCTTTTGAAATACATTCGTTCTTATGATTAACATGTCGAGATTTCCATAGACATAGTTTTAAATTTTCAAAACAGAGCGATTTTGGAGCGAGGTAAATATTTATGTTGCATAAATGTTTATCTTGGCCTCGGAGTGTGGAGTGTCCGTAATTTCTGATACCCTATTTACAGACAATAAACCTAGTTAGTGTCAGTGGGTATAAGAAGACGGATGATTAATTACGTTATGAGGGCTACTCGGCCCACATACACTGCGAGTCCAACAATCGGAGGTCAAATTCGAATTGACACTCGTGTACCGACACCAAACATAAATTATAATTTTGTAGTTGACGTAAACGCGGAAGGAGTCACCTGTAGTACAATACCATCCCACATTGCGCCAGCGCAGCCTCGTCGCCCCGTCCCCGGTCTCGCTTTCAATGGTTCGCCTTGCTTCATGAAGGTTTCTCCGTTTGTTTATTTCGCCGATTTATGATTTGTGATTCAGCATAATGAGCCGTCAGTCCGTATGTTCGCGGTGTGGGCCGCGGCCTCGCTTCACGCCGCGGTGCGTGATCCATTACCGGCTTATCTTCGCAGTAGTACTTAACTAGCGTATGAGTATGTTACGTCACTTTCTCTTAATGTTTATACGATTGCTTGTTGTATCGCTCATTATTTATTTTAGAACATTTTGGAATGACTATAAAACATAATTCTGCAGTTATCTGCCGCAATACCCTCTTACCTTTTCTTGCATGCGTATCCAACGCAACTATCGTCTGTTGGTGTGAAACTGTATATTTACGGTGACGGAATACCTTCGAATCTGATGACGTGTTGCCCCTCAATTTGTTTTCATATTTGAGTGGATCTGGCGTGGTGGTGACGTCACCGTTTCACCGAGATCTCGGACAATGCATGTTTCCCCAACAATGTTTGCAGTTTTAACGATCGCACGTGTTATATTATTTATATCGGCGTATTGTTCGAGGTACATAAATATTATCGGTTTATTTTACCTTTTGTTCACAATTATTCATTGTTGGATTGCTGGAGTACCAGGCTGACATAAGCAACGGGCGTTATTCTGATATTTATATTAGAGTCAAGGCGACGCGTGATGCCCTAGTCTAAGTTTAATGTAATGCTTTTTACGTCACTGTCTGCTATCGACCACTCGGACTGAAAGAAACATTTGAACAAAAAAATCAGATCAACAGTTTCGCAAAATTTCAATGTCTTAATTAATCTGTGATTTGGTTGTTTTCTAACATAAAACTCTCAGAAAACAGTTTTGATTTCATTTAATAGAGTAAAGAGATTATAGAGTCGAGTAGAGTCGTCAGAATCGTTTTCGAGAGCATGTTACACAAATAATGCGCATTTAATGGTATAGAATAAAAAGCAATAAAAGCGAGGCCTTTAACCGTATGGTTATTCCAATTGTCGACGCCCTTCTGGGAGACCTATCAACACTAAGTTTTCCGAATCTTTTCTACCTCATCGTATCAGTTTCTGAATCGTTGTAGTTTCTGTACCCCTATTCAATTTACAAATCCCCAGAGCTACATTCTCTCTTCAGATTATTGCGCAGAGAAACTACCTGTTTACTTAGTTATTCCTCAAGGTTCGTCCTATGGCTCTAAACTTCTCTAAAAGGCTACTATCATCTCTAGCCCTTAAATCTAATTCATGGCGAATTAAAGGCGTTAGGTTACGGAACAATTTCAGGCAGACCATTTTAATTCTTAGCTAAAAGATATAAACTTGATTGCTCTTGTTATAATGTATGGTGTGTTCCGTAGGTCCGTCCGCTGGTGGCGTCGGTGCTGGACGGGTTCAACGGGTGCGTGTTCGCGTACGGGCAGACGGGCACGGGCAAGACGCACACGATGGAGGGCACAGCGGAGCACGAGGGCATCATCCCGCGCGCCTTCCGCCACATGTGGGCGCACATCGAGAACACCGCCTCGCCCGACATGACCCACCTCGTCTCCTGCTCCTACGTCGAGCTCTACCTCGAGGACGTCAGGGATCTGCTCTCCAAGGACTGCAAGAAGCTCACTATTAGGGGACAGGTCAGTTTCGATTTACCATTGGTTCTAATTACACCAATTGTGGATAACAGGTTTTTCCCAACAGTTATTACTATACAAACAGTAAAGGAAATAGCTTGAAAGATGAACAAGAAAAAGGTCCTCAACTGAGAACACATATTTATCCAATTAAAATCAGTATATTTGGCAGAGAGAGAGAGCGTCGGTGGCTCAGGGGTTAAGGCTGTTGACTTCCAATCGGAAGGTGCCTGGTTCGAACCCCACCAGTCCCGCCACGTACCAATGTGTTTTCAATTTACGAATTCATAAGTACGTTATTTTCGACGCTCTTACGGTGAAGGAAAACATCGTGAGGAAACCTGCACATCCCTGGGAAGATATTCTAAGGTTATGTGTGAAGTCGACCAACCCGCACTTGGCCAGCGTGGTTGACTAAGGCCTAATCACCCTAATTCAGGGTAGGCTCGTGCCCCTCGGTGGGGACAATGTAATGAGCTGATGATGATATTTGGCAGCCCATGTACGGCAATCGAACCAACCCAGTCCCTGGAGATAATGTAGCTTTTCAATGTTGAATGAATTCTAAAATCGCATATTACAAACAAATAGGAACGATTAACTTTTTATAAACTTTTTGGTTTACTCGTTTTGTTAATGTAGTTGCAGTTGTCAGCTGTGTGTTCCATGTCAGAAATCTCTCTATCTTTACAATCCAATCAGTAAAACATTCCGTATTAAGTGAGCGTAGCATACACAAGACAACGAATACAATAGTTGAATATGGCGCCCGCGCTTCAAATGGCAACTCGTACGCACACTACCTACTCTATGAAGGTACACTACGTCATTGTGACCGCGCTAATAAGCTCATTCATTAATCATTAGTTAGTGAGTACTAGTAGGTATTAGTTAGTATACTTCGGTCGATAAATATCAAGAGATATGTTTTTTGTGCTCGAATTTGCGTTTTTTTAAGTGGGGGTGCTTTGTGTTGGACAAACGGTTACCGATCCAAGGCATTGGGACTAAGCAGTAAAGTGGTCATGCTTATCTGAATTTTTCACTGCCAATACTGACGTCCCTTTTAAATTTGGCGCCTTAGAAATTCCCACGCCCGCCCTTGTGTATCCTCGCGCTCCTAGGCACATGCCTCTTTTGCTTTATAGAGATAATACGCTTCTCGGTGTTCTGCGCTAACCCAATACAATTCAAGCAACTACTTAACTGATTTTACTATGAGAAGCTACATTGTGTGGACGACACTTATAGCAATTTTCCTTTTATTACGAAATAAATATCAGCTACATACAGCTGATACATGTTTTTTGCGTTTTCCTTGACTACATTGAAAAGTTAAATGGTAAAAACAGTTTCTATAGACTTAGTGCGATTTGTAATACAAAAGTTGACCAAAGGAAACCAATATTTGTTCGCATTTATCGACACACCATACAAGTCAAGTACTTGTACAAGGTGTTTGCTAAAGTCTGTAATGTTTGAACGAGACGTTTGTGATATCCGTCCAAGGGTAATTAACTGATTTCTTATGGAAAAAGGTGTTAGGACTTTATTACCTCGCCACAATCTTTAAAATACGGCGTAGTCGGTAATATTTAATGCATTCATCATATTGATGACCACTTCTGTCCATTGCTCTGTTTGACCTGATAGAGACAAGACAAACATACACATAACCTGGGGATGATTATTATGCATTAGAAGAAACATTACCACTGTATTTATATATTTTTTTCATTGTTTACTTATATGAATGAAGAAATGTGTGTTATGTCTGTATTTGTCGCACCTAGGCACTAATTGTTACGTCGATTTGCGTAGATACTGTTGTCGATTTCATAAGAAATAAATAAACAAAGTGACGTTTGACTTTAGTTACGGGACCTTCATCACAATCATATAGAATTACTAGTAGCTCCCCGCGGTTTCACCCGCGTAGTTCCAGTTCCCGTGGGATTACAGGGATAAAATATAGCCTATGTCACGCACTGATAAATTAGCTTTCCATTAGTGAAAGAATTTTTGAAATCGGTCCAGTAGTTTCGGAGCCTATTCATTACAAACAAACAAATCTTTCCTCTTTATAATATTATTAGTATAGACAATCCATACAGCAGAGTATCTCAAGTAACCCAGTTTATATCCCAGATAACAACGAATCCTTAACACCCAAAAAGGAAAACAATAAAATCGTATATTGAAGAAAGATTTCAATAAAATGTAACAAATGCAGTGCCAAAAAGAAATATCTTTTTCCGCAAGTTGATTCTGCCATATTACGTAAATCTTGTCCCTAACACTCTATATTTATGGCGGTTTACATTAGTGCCTTGAAACTTTGCGAACAAGCGGGACGTGAGCGTTAGTGTAAATGGTGCGGGGCTCACGGATGTAGAGCCACTCTTAAATAGCAGACCCTTTGGGGATTTCGCGCCCTTCTTTGAGACAGCTAGCTTTAAAGTGAACTATCATGTTATTCAAAAGAAAACAAATCAAACATACATCATACTTAAAAGACACTGCACTCGTGAATGGTCCCACGTTCACATTGCGTTATCTTCAATTATACTAATGTATTGATAACCACTCGATATCAATTTACGACTCTACTATAACGTTTATTGCCTCTAGATCTCCACCTGTTGTACGATATTGTACTTATTTTGTTTTATTTATAACTATGAAAGCCCTATTATTGGCACGGATGGAGTTTTTCAACGAATTTTCCTAAATTTTCTTTGACACGAATCTTTTGACATAAAAACATAACAAAAAGAATTACAGAGACATTCATCTATTTATCTAAGTCGTTCTGTAGTGATGCACTTACATATATACATTTGGCAACAATATATAATGTTTAACTTACCTTGTTGTGATTAACAAACTCGTGCATGTGTTCAAAAATAGTATAAAAATATTAGCGAACATCGCGTGTGGTGACATGACATTCGCTAACGAGATCATTATATTGAATACGCAGACTGAATATTGTTAGGAATGTCTATCCAGGTGGTTCATAACACTAGTCATGTTATTATGTATTTATTCATTTTATTTTCAAACCAAATTTAATAAAATCTCTTTATTTAGAAGCCGGTTTAATTTAATTTCACTAAAAAAGTGTCGTCATAAATGATGTGCGAAATAAAAAATTACCCTAATTAGGCACACACTGCGATATGGAACTGCATCTCGGTACATTGTTTCTATTACATTTACATTTTTTATATTTCAATAATTGAATTACATACAACTAATTACTATAAATAATGCAAATTATTTTTAATCTTATTTGGTTACAGTTAAGGTATGTTTTGGTTCGTGTTTCAGCGATATCATTAAATGTAGCCTCGCCGTAGACGGATGCGTTCAAAAATTGTTCCTTTCGAGCAATTGTGCAAACGTTGATACTTATGTAATCATGTTTACATTATAATGTGCGGGGACGGATCCAGGGAGCTTACTTGAACTAAGTTATTATAATTTTCAGAAAGTATTAGAAACCCATTTGGATGGAAATTCAACCTAAGGTGTAGCAAAATCCGTATTTTTGATAAAAAAGCAAGAACGTATGTGTGTCTTTTTTCCTTCATGTATGTAATGTATCTACTTATGTAGTTTTGTAGTAGGTCTCAAATAATGCTAATAACCACCAAATTTTACATGGTAAATGTTTTTAACCGGTATAAAAAGAGTAACTTAAATACGTAGAAGTTGAACGAAACTGCTCCATCCCTGTACGCTTTGCTATGTTATGTTACAATGAGTGCAGTCACCGTGTGCCCTCCGACCGCTCGACCGCTGCCAAACAAAACTTGACAATAAAACGTGCCCAAGGTGACGGAGATCAAGGACACGTCATACTATGTAAATGGAATCTAAATTAACATTGTTAGGGAAACGCTTTAACTGAGACAATGACGCCAGTTTGTTGTCCCGTAGGATGACAAACATAGATATCTAAGTAATTATCCTAGATCCTAATCCCACTAGCAACTAGTTTTTATGGTTGTCAAGTCAAGGTCAGTTGTAAGGGATAATTACGAAGCAATTAGTGTTATCTTACGATATTCTTTATTTAGAGAGCTGGATTCGTCACGGTTTCCCTCCAGCACCGCTAAATCATCAGACCCTCATTACATGTTCTTGTACAATTACATAACACGGTACATAGTTAATGACTTGAAATAAATAAATAGCGGCATACATACAACTGTGCCGAGGTTGATGTTTGTCTCATACATTATGTCACACGAGCTATTTTATATGAACGTTTACCTACTCTACAGAATAAATGGTTTTCCTAATATAGCATTTATTGTACTGTATTCAAAAAGCATCAGCTCGATGCCCAGTGCTAATGGCGGGTTGCGTGCGATTTGTTTGGTTAAACAACGACTGGTAACGTCATAACAGTGATGGATATGGTCCTTAATAATAAGGCTTAATGTTGTGAAGGTTTCCGTCCTTCGGAGGGCAACTTAGGTTGTTTAACTCTGTTCTAGTACTGACGAAGGATGTCAAATCCTACAAAAGTTTAGCAAAAGATATCGTATCTTACGGCAGGCGCTCCACGTAATCGTCCGCCCACTGCCAAGTCTGGATAAGATAAAAACCCCGACCCTGCTTAGAAATAGGAAAAAGACTAAAGAGAAAAAAATATAAAGAACAACTTCAGACAACATCCCTCTGCAGGATAAAGGAATTTCCCTCACTGATGATATTGGTACCGGGACGAAGAACGAGTAATACATATTAGTGAAAAAATATTTTAAATTTTGGATGAAGAGAATCATTTCAAATAAGTTACATTGTCTCCTATTGCTGAAAGTTGTTTTATCAAAGGTTTTGTACGGAACAAATAACGCTGGTTAAACAGCCCGACACAGTAAACATTGTAACAAACGTTGAAGGTTCATCTCATTACTTTCCTCGACTATACGTAAGTCTTCGGTGCAGTACCTATGACTAAACTCTATTTCCGTACGTACAGAACCTGTTCTATAGACAACATCACGGTATTACTTACATTCAAAACAAACTAACGAACTATTATAATATTTTCCATGCACATCTTACCTCATATTCCGAAGTATGATGTAATTTTTTTAGCATCTTCTAACTAAAGGGTTGGACTACACCGTGTAAATTGGGCTGAGTTGCGACCCAGAGACCAGTTTCCGCTAGGCTGGAGTATCATAAGAATGAAAATGATGACGTAATTGTCACTAATGAGTGTGTATATTGTATAGGAACTAAACGGGTTCTACATCCCCGAGATGACGTCGGTGGTGTGCAAGTCTGCGGCGGAGATGGTGCGCGTGATGCGCACGGGCAACAAGAACCGGTCGGCGGCGCGCACCGACATGAACGAGCACTCGTCGCGCAGCCACGCCGTGTTCCTCGTCACCGTCGAGACGGCGCACAGGAAGACCAACAGGATACGGTCAGTACGCAACACACACACGCACGCACACACCCACATACCTTCGGATCTCCGAAGAGTTCCTTAATAGCGTCAGTTAAAAGGCAATAGTCCAATGGCTTTAAGGCTTGGCAGTCGAGCGAGATGTGAGCTTTATTCCCACAATTCACGTGAACCCACTCCGGAAATAAGCATTCTTCTAAGAGCATCATATACTATAAACGTTGATGATAGTAATTACCTGGTATAAACGTTTTAACCACTGACAAATTACATCAAATTATAAAAATATAATGTTACATAATATTTTGTAATTAACGACTTGACACTAATCTCAAAAAATCGATTAGGCATATGTAATTCTATTCAAGATAACACGACAAATCGTTAGATCGGAATATTATGCGGTCTAAGTTTCTGTGAAACTGACTTTAAAATTATTTATAGTTACCTATTGTATTAAACGGTTTAGCATTGAAATGGGAATAAAGTTAACTTGAAGAACATTTGCCGTTCCGTAAACATCTGTTGTTTCACATGGGAAAACGCCACACGTGATGAAGCACAATGTCACAATACATACTTTAACTGGCCCTTATAACCATAAAGCTTTTAACCAAACTGTTTATGTTAATTAAGAATTTAAAACAAAAGTCATATCTGCAGTCTAATAGACTAGCCAGACGCATTGGATTTGGATGGCCCAAGACCACTGGTCTAAGACCATCCAAAGCGTCTCACGGAGCACAACCAAACCGTGGTCTTGGTCTACCGTAGATTCAAGAGAGTCAAAAGTTATGTCCTGAAAACCTTGGACTGAATAATGTATAGTGATTATATTAATGTATTATCAGATGTACTGCACACGCAGTGTATCAACCCATTAGGTAATTATTCGTGGGCACACGACCTTGAGGTGAGGGTATTGTCGCCCGCGGCCTGTGGGACTGTCCAAATGCTCATTACGAGTGACCTTTGGAGAGCCGCTAGTCGCCCGGTAGACGCGGTCACACTATACTATCGATTGTATGTCTCACGGCCACTACTTTTATAGTTTTTCTATGTTATAAAACTGAAATTACTTTATGTTTTATGATTCTCTGGTATATAAATCTTTGAGTACGTAAAAGACATCTCGATGTTTACGATCTCCACCTTTATTTTCATCCTCCGACAAACAATTCTTGGTATTTTATGTCTAATGCTGATCAATCGCTTTCAGACATATTGTTTGGCTGGATTATCAGTTCGAATATTATAATGATACTGTAGTGTTCATAACACACAATACGATAATTGTTCAAATAACGTGTCTCAAACACCTACTCACACACACGCCTTCATTAAGATTCAAAATTAAGTGTTGATGTACAATTACCTCTCAATTAACGATATTATCAAAACAAAGAGACTGCTTTGCTTACTCATATTAAACTCATATTAAGAGTTGGAGCGTTGCCCTCGTCTCGTGTCTCGTCATAATTCTGACAAATTCCCCTTAATATCAGTTTGAGTGTTCCGGGCGCGCGGCGGGCGGCGGCGGGCGTCCAAAATGTCGTATTGTGTCCCCGGAAGCAAGGAAGGGAACAGTAGCGATGAGTATTGAAGTAACAATGATCTGGGACAGGTTGTCGTCATAGTCACAGGCGCGCGGCCCCGCTTTATTCGGGTTGATCGACAATAGACATAGCATGCATTTTACGAACAGATTGTTATCAATGAGAAATTAGATCGCGGAATGTACCGGTACCCACAGTACTGTATAAACAAATTGACTTCGTTATTTGGCTTCCTTCGATCACTTTGTACTCCGTAACATGTTTTGGGTTAATACGGCAATATTTTGGTATTATATGCGTACTGAATCATGAACATGGAAATCTTAATATTAGTTTAAAAATCACTGGAAATAACTACATATAAGCTCAATAGGTTCCTATTCTATTAATAACTGCAAATTGAAACAAAATTTTTTGCCCAAAACTGGTCAATTATCTTAACATTATTTTTTTTTTACTGATTTCTTATAAATACCACAACAAAAACTAGCTTTGCAAGACACTCGAGTCTTTAGGGATTATTTGATTCTAAAAAATGATTAGGAAGTTTAATCGAGTTTTTAGTCGTATTTTGAATTTCATGTTTTTGAGAATATTAAATGTGTGATGAATGACGGTGTGATGACCGTATGATCTAGTTATGTGTAATTCAGTTGGCGGTTGGATTCGAGTAGGAGTATCTAGTTTGCGCTAATTTACAGATGATGCGCTCACGGGCGTATTACGTGGTCAGCGGTCGGGAATTTGACACGTTTGTGAACAATACTAGGTGTGTGTGATGAGTGAGGTGAACCGCTGGGTGGAGCAGTGGAGTGGTGGTGAGGATGAAGGGGGTGAATGGTGGTGGTGAGTTTGGAACTAGTTTTGGTAATTTATGGTATTTTCCTCCCTTTTTTGGATTACTTAGATGCCATATTGTAGTACAACGCCAAAGGTCTCTGCGTGGCTATAGTTGATTCAAGTGATTTCACTTTTAATTTTAAGCTTTTGTACGCTCAATATTTCCAATAAGACCTCTAATCTGTGTATGTTTTTGTATAGGTATGTTTTTCTTCACATCTAGCGCCTAACGTGGATTACGCCCATTCCTCTTCACTGTATTAAGTCATATCTTTTGTTTACCTTGCAGTATTACAAGTTGATACTACTTTTGTTTTTATCTAAAGCATTTTGGCAAAAGTCCAATATAGTTATTTGTCCATCTCGCTATGTTTCATAACTTTATCCCACACAGAATATATCGATAGTTCGCTAACTGCACTAATGGAAACTGAAGCAGCATTTCCCTCGCGACTGAAAACAGACCAATTTAAGCGTTAGAAATTGGTGTGGATTCGTAAAGACCCGACTGGAACCCAACCGTCCGTCTGCGTTGGTACCTGTACCCCTAGGTACACGACACGATAGGTATTTGTAAGTTCTGTAGTCGCGTTCTTTGTTCAAGCCCCGCTCGCTCCCTCATTCCAGTCGGGTGCAAAACAAATTCTGGGTTGTTTTGTACCAAATGCATTTTATTGTGCACAGTGCGAAGTGTGGCTCCATATTTGTATTGTAACTATTAATGTGGTTGCAGCTGTCGGCTGTTCATTTCAATGGAATTTGAGAATTACTGCCATTCGGACATTCCTAATTGTTTGTATTGCACCGGGCAGTTATCTGTCGTCGGTGATTTGACTCATAATTCTTTTTCAGTGGGGAGTAGTCATTAGGGTTAGTATTTATATTAACGTTTCGATTGCGATTGCAAAATTGAGTGTTTCATTATTCACCAACACGTTTTGCCCCCTTGAATTATGAGCAGTAATTGCATACTTTGTTTCAATTTGCTAAACTACCTATTTATCAAGTGATCTAAGAAAGCGTAGATCGTAAAACTAAAATGTTTGCAAAAACATACAAAGTATAATGTCCGGGAAGTCACGAAACGTTCGAGACACGTGGCGAGTACAATACAAACGTTAGTCTACAACCATTATACGATCAATCGACTAGTCGCCACCCCACCGGGCAATACAAGGCAAACTGACTCTTAGTTACCTAGACATAAGAACTAACATGAACTCCACTGAAAATAATTAATCAATGGCCTTTACTATGAAGGTTTTGTATTAATATCTGATGATTGATTCACGAGTTGGTTGTTTTTGTTGAAAACGTTCCGATTATGTATGGTTGTTTGAATTTGTTTAGAAATTTTGATGGTACTCTTTGAAGATGAAGTGTTCAAAAAGTTCCTCTAACACTGAGGGTCATTTTATAATGAATTTTAAATGGGCTTTTGCCGTACGGACTGTCGTATATATATATGTAGGTAGTTGTTGTGGTGGTAGTTGTTTGTAGTTCTTAGTGTTTCTGGGCTGCCTGCCCACATGCCTGATAGGATAATATGACTAATGAAGCTTAGGCTTACATTGACGACTGTTTACCTTCGTGGCTAAGTAGCAATCACACCGCTTTCCATATCTCCCCTAGTCCCACCCCTAATAGCATCGATAGGGTTAAACTCGCCTGTGAACGTGTATTTAACATTTATATTGATTTTGTGATTAGAAATACTTATTCTGGATGATGCGTGCATGCAGGTAATTATGTTTAGCCCGCAAATAAATTATTTCTTACCAATATATCCGATCTAATCAACAAAATGATGTGTGTGATTGTTCTTATAACTTAGCTTACCCCAAAACAAAAATTATTTTTGTGTATCCTATCCTCTAGCTAGTCCTTGATGCTCAAACAGTGAGTCTGTATGTGATGTAGTTATCGTCTGGCTGGATGCAGTAGGGACTGTGTGTATGTATGTAGGACGCCTGAAGCCAATCGAGGGCGTCTGGTGGCGAATTACCAACCAAGTGTTACTACTAACATACATACTAGTACGTGTTATATAATACAAATACAATTGGTCAAAACTTGTTCGTTTTTTAGCATATTCCACAAAGGTGCTATTTTTTATTATGATTTAGGAATAACTTAGCCAACACATAGCCACAATTTCATTTGTCTTCGTTCTGAATCCTCTACGGATTTTTATCCGGTTTGGATAAACCTGGAGCAAATCGATCGCATCTTTATACGCATTATTTGTCAGTTATTTATTATTCATATAAGTAGTAACTACTTTATTCTTCTCTATTATCGTCAAGAATTTAAGTAATCTAGGAAACAGAATTGTTATTCGATTATATATCAACGATTATACAATCCACCACTACAGTAGATTAATAACAATAAAAATTGCAATGATTCAGACATCATTAATATCATTTTTATTTACGACTGAAATTATTCAATGAACGAAGTAGATTGCATTAAACAGTTACACGCGTTTTCCTCATTTATTTATTTTAAAACTCTGCACCATTTTTCACTGGAAAATATCACAGGATGATGTAAGACACTATGTACTTATGTGTCGCTGACGTCACACTTGTGGCCACTAAAATAAATTGTGTCTGCAATCAATACCAACCCTCGGTATATGGCACTCAACGAATGCACTATAAAACGTAATTATTATGAGACTTTAATAGCCTCGGCTCTTAATTGACACAAAAATCTACACAAAGCTCTACTGGTTACTTTACGTATAACAATGTAATACCTTATTATATTAACTATTTAGTAGAATGGCAACAATCATAAAAGGAAAACGTGATCAATTAAAATAAACGCAATTATAATACTTTTACTGCACGAATTCTTGTTTGGCTCGATGTACAGTGTGTGGAGCAATGCGTTCAGTTTTCAGCGGTCCGCGCGGCTCTTACCATGAATGGCAATCTCACACCAATCTCACAATATTTTCTCGACAGTGACTCAATCTGATTCGTATAATGTCTCTGAATCACTGGCCCTTGCCTAAACTGAATATGATGATCTAAACTGCAACCAATATATCCTAATTTAATATCGAGATGCATTTGTGGGTGGGTGGGTGGTGTATAAATAATGGATTTAAAAATGTCTATGTTTGGTCGGTACAGGAGTTATGATTTATAGTTGTTGTTTTTTGATTGTCTAGACTTCAATTTCAACGTTGCCATTATAGAAGGATGCATTATTTGACTACTTCGAATCTTCCCGTGGCAACAACAAATTTAAACAGAATTTTGTTTGTAAAATATATTTGCTAAACAATTCGTTTTCGTTCCCGTAGTAGCGAATAGAGGAAGGGTGTCGGACCGTGAAGGTTTCACGTTTTTCCCCGGCTTCAGTCGGCTCTCTGTCCGACTGCGGCGCGCGCGCCGCCCCGACCGCCCACCACCGGCGCACGCGCCGCGTGATTCATTAATTTCATTATACACGATACAATGAACAATTAGAACAATACGCAGTATTATACATTTGTAATTGTTATCATTTCAACATGTTTATTGTCTATATTTTATAGCACTCACCTACGTTTATTTCATACTACAATTCGTTTCCTAAATTATGAAAAATAAGAGTTTCGAACATGGATTGAATTGAAGTCTGCAATCTGCAACTAAAAATCAGTTTTTATGTCTTCCTTCCGCATATCCTGCTAGCTGCTAGCATTAGCTTTATTAACAGTCCTTAAAATAATCTGAATTTAATAAAACCAGTGGTGAGTGAGTGTGTGTAGTGTAGTGTAGCCACCCCCGACACCCCCGGCAATTTATTATATTAACTTGTCAATGGGTTTTTATACTGGCTCAAAGAAAATAACAACATAATAGGAGGCAGCTACGTAGTCAATCGATAGTAACCGCCTCATCAACCCAGACCCTAACTAGCGTAGGACTTGTGGAAGGTTATACTGAATTAATAATCACTTTATAACTATATCATTAAACATCTAATCATTAGGAAATACAAAAACCTTCAAGCTATTTTTTTAACTTGATAAAGTAGTACTTAAATTGGCGAACAGCGAAACGCAAGGTCAAGTAAATATAGGAAATCTAGTTTTTTAATACTTTTTTGGGTACAAACTGAATTTGTAAGTGATTTATAAATAACTAGGTAGGTACTTACAATAAATACTTATCTGTGTCACACAGCGTCATCTGGAAGCTTGCATGATACTAGACAACAGATAGTCAAACATTACTTTTTGTAAATACTTATATAGATGTAATACATAGAAACACCCAGACCACGAAAACTACCCACAAATGTTTGTCCTGAGTGGGACAAACCCGTAACTTTTGCAGGGCCACTACCAACTACGTCTTTGTACTTGGTCGTCAATAGTAAATTAATAAGTAACGCGTATAATGAGTACCTATCTATTTAAGTACTTATTAACCGTTATCGATAACGTCCGTCCTCACAGAATCGATACTATCTGATAACAACAAACATTATCGTGTACATTATGTATGTATATGTTCCACTAATTATCGTAGCGTCGGTCGTACTCCATGACTTATGAAAGTCAAGGGCAACTTATGACTTAAAAAACTATATTTCTATACAAAACGGAGCGCCTTTTGTTAACTGACCAATACTTACAATATGTTACTACGAACATAAGTAACATTTCGCACGTCTGTGCAACGAATCTATTTCCTATAATGCTAATGAATATGAATAGTCATAACATGGAGTAGGAAGTTTACTTGTTCATTTTCATATGGTTTTAAATATACTAGATGTCACAGTTAGTTTTACTTATAGTGGGTGGATATGCCGTTGGAAAATCGGGAAGAGCATTACGCCGTAAAAGCTCTTATTAATAAACAATCCCGCCAAATTGCCGTTACCTTTGGCATTTCCAACTTTTTGATAGGCCTGTTCATTCAGGTGAGCGAGCGAAAGAAAACAAACAATGCTTATTCAAAGCGATCGAGTCTTTTTCGAGATTTAACGAGACTAACGAACTGCATTCATTTTTGTATCGATAGATTTTATTTCATCAGATTAATTTAGCATCTAGGGTTTAGGGTTTCATGCAGTACCTAACATATTTCAGGTATTTATGCTTAGTAACCTTACTTTTGTTCCACTGAAGTAGTGATAAATCAAGTCATTCAATCATACGTTCGATTAAACAAATATTACTTTATTCACGTACCTACTTATTATATATTATTAAAATTTAAATAGTAATAGTGTCGTGTAGGTGGACAATTCGCACATTGGTGTCGCCGGCCTGTCTGCGTCTGTCTTTCATAACAGGCCCACGCGCGCGCGCGCCTCATAAATATTGAATCAATATGATATCTCTATTATTAACTATATTTACCATCTGCGTTTTCAATTATAACAATGAATTATGAATCATAAGTGGAGGGGCTTGTTCAAGAGCAGTTGCATTTAGATGAGCACTTTGGTATGATTGTACTTTAAGCTATCGGGACAAGGATGTCAGTTCTGTTTTATTTCAAAGCATTGCATCGTCCAGTCCATGGTGACTGTCGATTAACTTTATGGTTACATTTCCCCTTCTTACACTCCATAATTTTCTGAAATAAAAATATATGCACTTATTTAAGAGTTAATTTGAGAGGCATTACCTTGCCGTAACACAGTTTTTAACTAGCACGGGAGGTAATGTCTCGATAATTGCCCAAACGTACGATTATTGTAACAAAAACTTTATAAATAAATTACTTTGTATGCAACCAACACATACAGGGTTATTTATTTATTTATCTATTTTATTTATTTATCTTATTTATTTAGGTATCTCGCATGTTTTTGATATGAACTATAGAAAGCTGTTATGTTATTAGACAATTTCAAAAATTGATCTAAGTACTATAAAGAACGAAACTAGAAACTTTCACTAAAACAATAAATCATGTTTCATTAGTACTTATAGTATAACTTCCTTGTAAATGTCTCGTTACAAACGGGAAACAAACTTTATCGGCACACGTTATATCGCATCGCGGTGATAATGTAACGCAACGCGCACCTCACTGACCGACTAACTGACTGACTGACTGACTGACTGACCAGTGTCCATCCGCACTCATACATAATGCAGTTACTCGCGATGTTTATGTAGATGGGAGGCGACGTGATGCCTGGCGCCTGTTTGTCATGCACTGATCGAATAATTACATATTATAATTAAGTAGCGTTTTTTAATTGATGTCATTTGTCTCCAGAAAGAAGTTACTTGGGATTGGACTGGTTAGACAAAAAAGTTGACACCGTTTGATACCTAGGTATGGAGGAAAGGTTTGGCAGAAAAGTGGACGTTAGTAACAATTATTTAAGTTAGGTATATATATATATATGTACCAGCTTATTCATTTATTATTTTCAGAAATAATACATATTACAGAACGTATTACGTCAGCTACATGCAATGATAAATAGCAGTCCATTCATAAACTTTCCTTATAACTTATTTTGAGCAATATAGTATAATAGTTTGGTTTATTTAAGTAAGTCTTATCGTTTATTTAACTGGATATTAAATACTTTATATCCCCTTGGAGAGGAGAATTATCTTAGGACGTCCAGGCAGAACTACGTTCCACAATAATTATTCCTTTTTCCTTTCTACGAGCAGACGCCCCTCGACTCCTCGTTGTCAACGTTTGCCTTCTTTTACTATTTCTTCTCTGTCTATACTAAATGCATGTAAAGTTAACGTTAACAACAAACGAGAGACCACCGAGTTTCGTCGACCCGCTTTTCAATTAGTGAACATCAAATGCTGTGACATGATGGGAAGTAACCAATAGAGGCGCGGGCGTTGCTCTCCCGGAACTAGGACAAAGGGTGCCAACGATTGACACCATTCAGCAGATTATCTATCAGACGTATGAGCAAGAAGCTGCCTTATTTACATTTACCATTTATTGACAGTTAAGTGGGAAAGTAGAATGTACATCCTGGTTCTTATTCTGCAGGAAATCGGGACATAAGTTGAAACGATTGAGAGAATTTACTCTTTTGACGTTTTATGTATGTAATCAAATGAATGAAGCGTGTTGTTGTTTTAGTGTGGGCAAGTTGAACCTGGTGGACCTGGCGGGCAGCGAGCGGCAGCGCAAGACGGGCGCGTCCGCCGACCGGCTGCGCGAGGCGGCGCGCATCAACCAGGCGCTGTCCTCGCTCGGGAACGTCATCTCCGCGCTCGCCGAGAGCAGCCCGCACGTGCCCTACAGGTGCGAGGGCCCGACAGCACCCCACTGGGTGTCGATTGTCGATATACAACGCAACTTATCGCATTCTAGAGATTCGAAGCTGACGCGCATCCTGCAGGACTCGCTGGGCGGCAACAGCAAGACGATCATGATCGCCAACATCGGGCCCGCCTCCTACAACTACGACGAGACCATCACCACGCTGCGGTACGCGCACCGCGCCAAAGGTACGTACCGTCAGCATACGCTCCGAGAGTGAGTGGGCGGGCTGGTCGCTGAGAGCGTGACACTTTATACTGCGTTGTTCTGTGTTGCAGCGATCAAGAACAAGCCGGTCCGCAACGAGGACCCGAAGGACGCCAAGCTGCGCGAGTACCAGGCCGAGATCGAGCGGCTGCGGGCGCTCATCGACCAGCGCAAGGCGCACGAGAAGAAGCCCAAGAAACAACCCAAGCCCAAACACCAACTACCGGACAACAACTGCACCTGTCAGTATCCCTTCCGGACGCGACATTTACACGTATCGTTTGGATCTCGTCGATAACCGACTTGTTTCTCGTTTCAGCCGAGGAGGAGACGGTGAGCATAGAGAACGAGCACATCATAGCGGAGTCGACGATCGAGCAGGAGAAGACGAAGACCGAGGAGCTGGAGCACCAGATCCGCGCGCTGGAGGACCGGCTGGTGCAGGGCGGCGGCGGGAAGGACCTCATCAACAACCTCAACGAGAGCCAGATCATCCTCGAGCAGCGGAACCACGAGATCGCCGAGCGCAAGAAGAGGGAGGTCGAGATGCAGCAGAAGATCGACCTCGAGGAGGAGACCACCGCCATCGTCACCAACACCTTCGCCACGCTGCAGCAGGAGGTCGACCACAAGACGCAGCGGTGAGCGAACAGGGTGGGGGCGAGGGGGGCGGAGCGCCGGCGCAAGCGGGTACTGACGGGGTCGCGTCCGCAGGCTCAAGAAGTGCATGGCGAAGTACGTGGGGCTGCGCGAGGAGACGGGCGAGCAGCGCGAGGCGCACGAGGCCGAGCGCCGCGAGCACGAGGCGCTGCAGGCCGCGCTCGTGGGCGCGCTGCGCCGCCGCCTGCTGCTCGCCGACAGCTTCGTGCCGCACGCCGGCCGCCCCGCCGTGCTGCGCGCGCGCTACAACGACGACACCGACACGTGGGACCTGCGCCCGCACAGGTACACCGCACGTGGGACGCACACCGACACGTGGGACACACACACACCGACTGGTGGGACACACACACACACACCGACACGTGGAACCTGCGCCCGCACAGGCACACACCGACACGTGGGACACACACACACCGACTGGTGGGACACACACACACACCGACACGTGGAACCTGCGCCCGCACAGGCACACACCGACACGTGGGACACACACACACCGACTGGTGGGACACACACACACACCGACACGTGGAACCTGCGCCCGCACAGGCACACACCGACACGTGGGACACACACACACCGACACGTGGAACCTGCGCCCGCACAGGTACACACCACACGTGGGACACACACCGACACGTGGGACACACACCGCCACGTGGAACCTGCGCCCGCACAGGTACACACCACACGTGGGACACACACCGACACGTGGGACACACACCGCCACGTGGAACCTGCGCCCGCACAGGTACACACCACACGTGGGACACACACCGACACGTGGGACACACACCGACACGTGGGACACACACAAACCGACACGTGGGACACACACACCGACACGTGGGACACACACACCGACATGTGGGACACACACACACACCGACACGTGGGACACACACACACACACCGACAAGTGGGACACACACACACTGACCCGGGACACACACACACCGACACGTGGAACCTGCGCCCGCACAGGCACACACCGACACGTGGGACACACACACACCGACACGTGGGACACACACACACACCGACACGTGGAACCTGCGCCCGCACAGGCACACACCGACACGTGGGACACACACACACCGACTGGTGGGACACACACACACACCGACACGTGGAACCTGCGCCCGCACAGGCACACACCGACACGTGGGACACACACACACCGACACGTGGAACCTGCGCCCGCACAGGTACACACCACACGTGGGACACACACCGACACGTGGGACACACACCGCCACGTGGAACCTGCGCCCGCACAGGTACACACCACACGTGGGACACACACCGACACGTGGGACACACACCGACACGTGGGACACACACAAACCGACACGTGGGACACACACACCGACACGTGGGACACAAACACCGACATGTGGGACACACACACACACCGACACGTGGGACACACACACACACACCGACAAGTGGGACACACACACACTGACCCGGGACACACACACACCGACACGTGGAACCTGCGCCCGCACAGGCACACACCGACACGTGGGACACACACACACCGACTGGTGGGACACACACACACACCGACACGTGGGACACACACCGACACGTGGGACCTGCGCCCGCACAGGTACACACCGCACGTGGGACACACACACCGACACGTGGGACACACACCGACACGTGGGACACACACAAACCGACACGTGGGACACACACACCGACACGTGGGACACACACACCGACACGTGGGACACACACACCGACACGTGGGACACAAACACCGACATGTGGGACACACACACACACCGACACGTGGGACACACACACACACACCGACAAGTGGGACACACACACACTGACCCGGGACACACACACACCGACACGTGGGACACACACACACCGATACGTGGGGGACACATACACCGACAAGTGGGACACACGCACACACCGACAAGTGGGACACACACACACTGACCCGGGACACACACACGACACGTGGGACACACACACACCGACAAGTGGGACACACACACACACACACTGACCCGGGACACACACACACACCGACACGCGGGACACACACACCGACAAGTGGGACACACACACACCGACACGTGGGACACACACACAGACCGACACGTGGGACACACACACACACCGACACATGGGGCAGGTACACACACACCTCCAGTCCCCCCTGACCTTGGTGGTTGTCCAGCGGCGTGGAGCCGCTGTCGGAGCGGCCGGTGTGCGCGGCGGGGCGGCGGCGGCCCACGTGCGCGGCGGCGCTGGGCGGGCGCGCGCCGCGACACCGCGCCGACAACGTGCTGCACCTCCAGCCGCTCGCGCTGCCCGCCACCACGCGCGCCTACACCGCGCCGCCCGCGCCGCCGCCCGCGCCGCCCGCGCCGCGCAAGGACGTGGACCCGCCGGCGCCGCGCCGCTCGAGCCGCGCGCCGCCGCGCGCGCACACGGCGCAGCGCCGCGCGCCCTCCGTGCGGTAACTGTCGCGGGCGGCGCGGCGCCGCGGGCGGGCCGCACGCCCCGCGCTCTCCGCCTGCTCCATTTCCGCCCGACCGCAGACTGCGTGAGCACACACACTCCTGGCGCCCGATGTCCCGGATGCCACTCGTCGAGACGCAGTCCGCGCCGCCCGGGGCGTGTGCCCCGCGAGTCCCTCCCGGCGAAATGTGTCCATTTGGCGCGAGGAGGGGCGCGCGGCGTGCCCCCGAACCTGCCGAAACACGAAGTCTCGATAGTCTACGATTAGGTCCCTAGTTATTACTTGTTGCGATATTTTTATACTGTCGATGTAAAGATGCGCTTTCGGAGCTTGTCTTTCGTTTGGACGTATTCGTCCTCTAGATGAGTTGGCGCGGGTATCTCAAATGTATAATACGTTAACGTTATATTGTATTAATTTAAACTTAGAGATATGATAGAGTCACAAATTCCATTGAGTGGCGGCGAGATGATCTCAGTTGCGTGGCTCCCGGTGTCAGGCGTCGCGTCGCGTCGCGTCGTGTCGTGTCGTGTCGTCGACGACGACGTTTTGTATCCCAATTTTTGGTTCGTTTAGTCCTTTTTTTGTAGGTTGTCATTTTAGAATTTTATTTTACCGTTGTTGTTGTTTTTGTAAATTTTTATTTTGTGCTTTCGATAGCCACGTGATATTAGATAGTTTAATGTTATTATATTGTATATAGATTCGGCTGAACTCGTATTTATGAATTTTTAGTATTTTTTTTAAATTGTGTAGGTATTTATGTATATCAGGTTACAAATTATTATTCTCTCTATAGTGTAGTACGACACACTCGATACATTTCCAAAGCGATGTGATCCAAATATGTTCAAACGTATTACCAAAGATGTGAACGGTCCATTCCAGTCTGTCAAATGTTATAAACGTAACGAGTTCCTTGTATTGTATTCTGTGAAATCTTTGTGATGATCACTTCCAGACACGGTTTCTAGTCAATGATCCTTGTATACAACAGACATTGTAAATATATGTTAGGTATTCCACAGGAATAGAGTTATTTATAGTGTAAGTAGGAGGCTAATGTTCGCACAATACATTATAATATTATATTACGATGGGAGCGCCGCACCGCGCGCTCTCACTACCAACTACCGAGGAACGTGAAATGAAATGAAATGATTTATTTTGTTATTTGGAACTTTATAGTTTTAAATTATATAAATATTGTACTTGTACCGGATCGGCGACGGCTTCATGTGTTAATGTCGGCCGCTCAGTGTCCTATTTATTTTAAATTATGAAATAAAGGATGAAATCATGTGATATTTATTTGGAAACCGCTAGTCAGCTGTGCCGCATACACGCTTATACTCACTAATAAAATATTTTAAATTTTACCTGTTTATTTTATTTACTTACCCTTCGTTCCTTGCCAACATAAATAGGTAATTTGATCTAGTAATCTCACACACAGTGTATCTTGCACACTACACATACAACTACAACTTTTTATAAGTACCTGAATACGAATAGCTGTTAAAATTAAATCTAATTCAAAAATATTGAGAACTAGGATGGTTCCAACACCACAAGCACCACGCACAAGGTACTAACTAACTTGAGAGGTCTAAGTGCGGAAAGTGCCCGCTTACAAGTACAAGTATTCGCACATAAATAACGATTTGATGAATAAATTTTAAATTAAAATTGAAGGATTAAAACAACGCGGGAAAACTATATTATGACAATTGAGACTTCCGGAATTTTACATAACGTCATGAGTGTCAAAGTCATTCATAGACGTCAAATCAATAGACGTAGATTTCCGAACGAAAATTTTTGTGCTTGTCTAAAAACGGTTAAAATCTTTAGGGTTGTGATTTTTTAATATATAGAAAAAGTATCGATATTTTGAATTTTTAGAATATATCTATAAATGTAAGATTTTGATGCTTTAATAATAATATCTTTAAATTAGTGACCTAATGACTTATTGGATGAAGAGCAATAATAAAATAAATCATTTCTATATTTATTGCTTACAATGTCATGATAAATCATATTCGATTATGTACCTCTATAGGATTTGCTAACAGAATACCAAATCTGGCAGGTTTTAATTATCTTAAACAATTTAATATCCACCTATCTACACTACTCAGTGTCAGCTCCAATTAACGACTAGAGTTTGTTCTTTAATAAATATTATTACTTACTGTGTAAATTGTGTACAACGAGGGTAAATGAAAGCATCATAAATACTGAAATAGTATTTTAAATTACATAAGTTATGAAAACATAATGTGACAGACAAAACGAGACAATGTACCCCGAGTTATATATGAAAATTATTTGTTTTTCAACTCGAAAAAAATATTTGATATACTTATTGTTGTTACTGTTTTAATTAACAGACATCAAATTATTATTATATGATTTGAGGTTTCCATTGTTCAAACAAAAGACAACACATATTTACAAATGATTGTAAATATGTGTTTTCTGACACTAAACACTTTTATTTACTTATTTATTTAATTAGTACCACAATTTAAACCATTATCTGTAAAATGAAAGATAAAAATCACATTTATTCTTTAATAAATGTTAAAACAATGGCATGATGCGTTAACTGTCGATATCGACAACATCGACAATTTATCGATATAGTGTTTTCATTTTACATTCATCACTAATTTTGTAACGGTCATTTCAATTCGAATTTGCATTTTGGTTCGTCGCTTTGTTTCGGATTTTAAGATACAAAATGTAAATTAAATCAAAACTTATTCTTAAAACAGTTACAATGACGGATAAACTAAAAGATTATCAAGTTATAGACGTTTTCTGCGGTGGTACATTCTACAAAGTGAAGCACAAGGTCACCGACAAGATATTTGCATGGAAAGCTTACAATTGCTGCGCGTACACCGATGAACAAATACAAAACATCGTGAACGAAGTGAAAACAATAAGTAAGGCGTCATCGGACAATCTCTTGCGATACTACGACACCATTCTGCACGCACCCACCAAGACTTTGTACTTTGTTCTCGAGTACCATTCTTGGCGCAGTTTACAACAACTATTGGAAGAATGCAAGGCCACGGACAAGTGCTTCTCCGAAAGCTTCATCTGGCATCTGATCCACGAACTGGCTCGGGTGTGCAAATCGGTGGCAGACATGAGCATTGTCGTACTACAGAAATGTATAACGCCTGCCTCGATCTTTGTGAGCGAGGAGGGCGAGCTTCGAGTTAACTGTTTCGACCTGTCGACGGGGTCCAGTGCGACCGGACTGATGCTGCAAGTCGGGGAAGTAGTGCGCACTCTGTGCTTCCGGCCCGGCGCCTCCGACGACAAGATTAAGGCGTTTCACTACAGCGACGACTTGATGGACGTTGTCAGCTTCATCAGCGACGACAGGAACTCGGGCCTGCCTCCCGACGTGGTCCTCTACCACCCCACAGTGCTCACTAATCTGGAAACACACATCACACCCCAACGCCTCACTCAGATTGTTGTCTCTGCACAACACTTCAATACTTGTCAACTGAACAAATGTGATTCTGAAAAGGTTGGAGAACTAACAAAAGGAGTGGAGCCCCTTCCCAGGACTATATTCAATGTGGGGGACAGTCCAATATACTGCAACATTAGTCCCAAAAGAAATGCCTCTACATACAATGAGCTCAATACGAGCCGGGAGTCCCTGTCCCCCACGCTGGCGGCGCTGGCCCTGGAGCTCCCAGGGTACGTGCCGCGCTGCAGGCGGCCCTACAGCGAGGCCTTGGAGCCCTACAACCGTCCCCAGATGGTGTCGGAGCAGACTCTCAGCGACGAGTGGATGTCGCGGTTGGTGGCGCTGCGCGAGCGCGAGGAGTCGCTCAACCGGCGCGAGCGGGACCTCCTCGCCAAGGAGATAGTGAGCAGCCCCGTCGCCAAGGTGATACCGCTCAATGAGTCACACGAGATGCTCCCGGAGAGCAACAGTAATGGTATAACTCTCCCAGCAATCATGAACCAAGTGAAGGAGGAGCGCGGCGAGTGGGCGTCGCGCCGCCGCCACCGCCGCGCGGGCTCCCTGCGCACGCGCGGACGGAGGAAGACCTTCGGGTATGAGGACCTCGACAGCTCGCTGTCCGCCGACGCCGGGGACGCAAGTATGGTGATCACCGCCACCAAGTTCACTAAGGACAACATGCCCCGAAGGAACATCTTCCCCGAAGTCGCCACCAAGAAAGTGCACTTCACAGCCGCCAACCCATTTGTTGAAAGTGATGAAAGTGTTACATTAACGTTTTATGAACTGGAAAACTTGGACAAGGACGGATACCAAGTGCCGAAGGCGCTCGGCTCCAAGGCGGACATCAGTAAGTTTAAATATTTTGATTCTGATAAGTTGTGCACGGAGAAGAGGTCTGCGATGCACTGGAGCCACTCGTCGCCCTCGAAGCAGGCCAAGACCAACAAGAATGTGTTCAGTGATATATCCAACACGAGCAGCATCAGGAAGACCCCGTCTAAGACCAGTTTGTCGTCGAAAGGGTCCAACTCGTCGCGGTTCTCCATGATGTCGGCGCGCAGCCAGTGGAGCGCGGACTCGTGCGCCAGCGGGCTGAGTGCGGCCGTGTTCGAGCGGACCCCCACCGCGCCCCCCGACATGAAGAAAAAGTCGCGGAAGTCTCTGATACCTTTCAAGACCCCTTTTAAGTTTATGTCTAAATCTTAGTGTAACAAATGATTTGATCTCCTTCTTGAGACTTGTATATTGTATTGTAAGTTTGGTTGTGGTTAGGTTAGTGACTAGACGTAAGGTTGTGTATCTTCCACTATCTATATAAATAGAATTGGAATCAGCACTTCAATATACATTATTATGAAATACGGACAACAACCCACCCTCACCCTAGATTAGAGAAATATATTGTATATATTCTGTGTATATTTGATGAATTGATATTATTATTTCAATGTGAATTTTTATGATATATTTTTAGAACATCAATTTAGTAGTTAGTTATGAAAAATCTGCACGAATGTGTTTACAAATATTAAGATTTTATTAAACAATCGAAAATTTGCTTCTTTATTGAAAATTATTATTTACTTTTATGGAATAACTTTGTAGTCTTTTTGTCTTCCTATTTAGAAATAAGATATTATACCTACCTTGTGAATGAAATGTATTTTTAAATAATTTGTTGCCATATATTTTTCAGATTATGTAATTATTTAGGGTATTGTAGTAATAAGAATTATAGTTAAGAAACAAGTTTTCGTTTTATTTATCCATCACACATTATCACTTCACTGGTACTCGTATCACTGGTTATATAGTTCACATTAGTTCATTTGCGGTTTATTTTTTCTTATTGAGTGCTTTATCAGCTCCTTCAAGATACTTCTTGGGTAATCCATATTTTTCTATGAGTAGTTTCGCCACAAAGTGAGTCTGGAAATACAAAGTATGTAGTTAATATTTATTTAAATTTTAAGTTAATTACTATTGAATCTGGTAATGGTAGTAAATAAACATTTTGCTTGCTTTTTATATAAGTAACCCTGAATCTGAATAAAACCTTACAATACAGCCATTGGAAGGTAAATTAAGTATATTAGCAATTACAATTACTAATTCAAGGGATAATTATTAAAAAACAATGCTTATAATTATAAACCAATATATATGTTGGTGGGACGATCTCGCCACATCGGACAGCAGTCGTTGGGAAACTGCGAAAGATTGGGATTAGTTGTAAACGATGATATAAACATAAATAGTGTCGGGACCTGGTCTCCCTGCAGCATGAGCTGGTCGGCCTTAGCGCCGGGCGCGCGCGTCACGCCGCACGTGGCCGCCGCGCGCAGCTGGCACTCGTGGGCCAGCGCCGGCAGCTTGAACCCGAACGACTCCAGGTTCGACACCAGCGTCACCTGCAGCGGGGGGACGGTGTTACTGTATTCTATACTAATATTATAAAGTTGGAGAGTTATTGTAGAGATAATGTAAAGGTGATGTCCCGCGGCCTGTTAGTGTCGCGGCGCGGCGCCCCCCGCGCTCCGGGGGTGCTCCGCGGGGGCTCCGCGCGGGGACTCGCGGTGCGGGGCGGTGGCGGCCCGAGGCGTTTCACGAGCTTATAAGTCCAAGTACATTTAATGGCGTACCTTTTTGTTCCCACTCCTGCTGGCGACGGCCATCTTGACGGGCTCGAGGCGGGCGCGCACGAGGCTGACGGCGCCGTCCGCGTGCGTCAGCTCGGTGCCGGCCGTCATGCGCGCGCTCACCGCCGACATCAGCGCGTCCCACTTCAACTCCTCCTATATATGACATTTCTGTACGTTAGAACGACTGACCCTCCTGTATTAGCGCCGAAAGTGTATGTGGATTTATTTTAAACTAAAGAATAAAAATAATAAATAATAATAGCCCGCAGGGCACCTTTGAGGCGGGGTGTCGGGGAGTAGCGCCCCCGCGGACCTGACGCGCTCCCGGGGGAGGTCACCATTCCTCACTCCGCTCGCCTTCACTGGGCGGCGGAGGGAGCACTGACGGGGAACAGGTCCCCCACCTCCGCTCGCCTTCACTGGGCGGCGGAGGGAGCACTGACGGGGAACAGGTCCCCCACCTCCGCTCGCCTTCACTGGGCGGCGGAGGGAGCACTGACGGGGAACAGGTCCCCCACCTCCGCTCGCCTTCACTGGGCGGCGGAGGGAGCACTGACGGGGAACAGGTCCCCCACCTCCGCTCGCCTTCACTGGGCGGCGGAGGGAGCACTGACGGGGAACAGGTCCCCCACCTCCGCTCGCCTTCACTGGCCGGCGGAGGGAGCACTGACGGGGAACAGGTCCCCCACCTCCGCTCGCCTTCACTGGCCGGCGGAGGGAGCACTGACGGGGAACAGGTCCCCCACCTCCGCTCGCCTTCACTGGGCGGCGGAGGGAGCACTGACGGGGAACAGGTCCCCCACCTCCGCTCGCCTTCACTGGGCGGCGGAGGGAGCACTGACGGGGAACAGGTCCCCCACCTCCGCTCGCCTTCACTGGGCGGCGGAGGGAGCACTGACGGGGAACAGGTCCCCCACCTCCGCTCGCCTTCACTGGCCGGCGGAGGGAGCACTGACGGGGAACAGGTCCCCCACCTCCGCTCGCCTTCACTGGCCGGCGGAGGGAGCACTGACGGGGAACAGGTCCCCCACCTCCGCTCGCCTTCACTGGCCGGCGGAGGGAGCACTGACGGGGAACAGGTCCCCCACCTCCGCTCGCCTTCACTGGCCGGCGGAGGGAGCACTGACGGGGAACAGGTCCCCCACCTCCGCTCGCCTTCACTGGCCGGCGGAGGGAGCACTGACGGGGAACAGGTCCCCCACCTCCGCTCGCCTTCACTGGCCGGCGGAGGGAGCACTGACGGGGAACAGGTCCCCCACCTCCGCTCGCCTTCACTGGGCGGCGGAGGGAGCACTGACGGGGAACAGGTCCCCCACCTCCGCTCGCCTTCACTGGCCGGCGGAGGGAGCACTGACGGGGAACAGGTCCCCCACCTCCGCTCGCCTTCACTGGGCGGCGGAGGGAGCACTGACGGGGAACAGGTCCCCCACCTCCGCTCGCCTTCACTGGCCGGCGGAGGGAGCACTGACGGGGAACAGGTCCCCCACCTCCGCTCGCCTTCACTGGCCGGCGGAGGGAGCACTGACGGGGAACAGGTCCCCCACCTCCGCTCGCCTTCACTGGCCGGCGGAGGGAGCACTGACGGGGAACAGGTCCCCCACCTCCGCTCGCCTTCACTGGGCGGCGGAGGGAGCACTGACGGGGAACAGGTCCCCCACCTCCGCTCGCCTTCACTGGGCGGCGGAGGGAGCACTGACGGGGAACAGGTCCCCCACCTCCGCTCGCCTTCACTGGGCGGCGGAGGGAGCACTGACGGGGAACAGGTCCCCCACCTCCGCTCGCCTTCACTGGGCGGCGGAGGGAGCACTGACGGGGAACAGGTCCCCCACCTCCGTGCTTGCCTTCATTGGGCGGCCGGAGTGGAGCCCGCGAGAGCACTTTGGTGCTCGGAGAGTGAGGGGCGTTGCGTAAGTGGTGAGTTGGCTTAGCATGAAGCTCGACCCTCGGGCTATCGGCGGGTGTCATAGTCCCCATAGTTCCCCAATATCCAGTCCATTAAACATCCCATTCCCCAGTAAAAGACAAAAAAAACTAAAAAAAAATTGAGAATTTTTTTGTTGCTGGTTTTTCTACGATTACTCAGAAACCGCGGAGGCACCAAAATTTTGAAGTTCTAATCCAAAAACTAGACACTTGGAGCTACAATTTCCTTTTTTTTATTTTCCTGTACGACCATTTCTCTCAAAGTTACGGCCTGTTGAAAACTACCGAAAATTTTGGATTTTTTTTTGATCCCTTAATTTTTTCCAGTAGTGTATGTTTATTTATTGCATGAACGATGCTATTATTGACTTATAACTTCTAAATTCGAGACTGATCTGAAACTAATTTTGTTAAACTTGAAATACGCTAGCGAGGCTATGTTTAAAAATCTCATTTATAAGTATTAGTGTGTGTACGTGTACCCGTTCGGGTTTCCCGGTGACTTTGGCGAGCGTGGCGTCGAGCGTGACGGCGCCGCGCGATGACGGCAGCTGGTGGCGGCGGACGTACTCCGTCACCGCCGCGCGCACTTCCGACGGAGATAAAGGGGTGCCTTTTCTGGAAACAGAGATATATAACTAGCATAAGTGGTAAAAATACTAGCATAAGTGGTAAAATTTCGATGAATTGCGTTAATTATTAAATAAATTAAACTAGCCAGTTTATCTCGTCGTAGTCCTAGGACAATTAACATCATTCTCACTTGGCGGGTGCGAGCAGGTCCTGCACGGCGGCGGTGACACAGAGCACGTCCCGCAGGCGCGGCGGCGTGTAGTCGGCGCGCGCCGGCGGCGGCGCCGGCGCGGCGCGACGCCGGCCCAAGTGGCGCCGGACCGCCTCGTGCGCCGGGTTGCACGCTATTATTGCCCACACGCCTTTCTCTACTTCCCGCACTTCTAGTAGGCCTTCCTATACACAACCACAAATAATAACGCAAATTCATTTCTCCGTAAAAACAGGTTTATACGGGTTGATATTCGTCGCTCGGTTAGTCGCTTCACAATCAAGATGCACTCAATACACACCGACAGTGACGTAGTGTGCAATTTCAATTTATTACATTTTTAAATGTCTAAATGACAAACTAGATTAGCCGAAATTTGCATTAGAAAATCGATTTTCGCCGCGCCAGAAACTGTGCGGCTTTATCAACCGTGTAAACCCCACGAATTTATTTCAAACTTGACAAAATCCGAGACATAAAGTATGATGTAACGGACCGTACCTGTTGCATGACTTCTAAGAACTTGCTGAGCTTCTTATACGATGACTTCTTGACGTCCAGCGAGCGGTCGGCGGGGCACAGCGCGTGCAGGTAGTTCCTGAGAACACCACACTGATTATACATTACGACGGTATCGAACAGTAGTACGTATAATATGAAACATACAAAAGATAGCTGTAAGCTAAGCCAGCTAGGCTTTGTAGAGCTCGCAGGCTTGTTAAACTGGCCCCGCGCCCTATAACATATGAATACCTTTTTCTGTATTTCAATTACATGAATTGAAATGACTATGTCAAATATCAAATCTGTAGGTGTTATAGTTTTTCCGTAAAATATACCACAAAAGTGTATAAATTGTTGAATTAGAACGATTTCAATTTATTTTACAAAAAATATCTTTATCTACTTACTTGTAGAAGAGGTTGGTCTTGAGCGGCAGCTCTATGTTCTTGACCTCGTACTTGAGGAAGCTGAGCACACTCCACCGCAGGAGCCCGTCCATGTCCGACGGTACGTCCGCTTCTAACTGGGAGGTGTCATCTGGAAATACATAATCATTCACTACATCATCTCATTATAGTAACTGACCCCTAACTAAGCTTGGAGCTTGTATCTATCTAGGGTACCAGAAACTACGCACACACTCAGTCACACACACACAGACCGAGACAAACGAGTTTAGGTAATTGGTTGTTCAGAGAGACAAGAGAGTTTTCCTGTAGGAACTAGGATGGTTCTAATAACACAAGCAACATGCATAAGAGACAAACTGGAGAGGTTTAAAATGCCTATGAAAATAAAGATAATTATTAATTAATTATGCTAAAAATCTCTTTTCCGAACCTTTATCCCATGTCTATTTGGGGTCGGTTTTAACCAGATTTGGCGGAATGTCAGTATTTTACGTGAAGCGATTGCCATCAGACCTTCACAACCCAGAGGGCTATACGACATTTTTTGGTTAAACCAAATGTTAGACTTTTGAGGGCACCAACCACCCGCAACGATCGTCGATGACGTTAGTACGACAACCGGGACCGACGGCGTTACGTGCCCTCCGAAGCACGGTAATTTCAGATATGTATACCATATTAAAATGGTCACCTTCCATAACAGTATCATTGTCGTCATCCCCGTCACTGACATCCTCCTCGTGTAGTTCCGGTCCATCCGCTATGACACGCGGCTCGCGGCGCGCGGGGGGCGCGGGGGGCGCCGGGCGCGCGGCGGGGGGCCCGGCGGGGGGCGCGGGGGGCGCCGGGCGTGCGGCGGGGGGCGCGGGGAGCCTCCCGCCCAGCGACGGCCACTCCTCTCTGGGGGGCTGGAGGGATATCTGGAATGGCAAAACTATATATTGGATTATGATAATTATCTGTTTTCCAAAATTATAGCTAGGTTCTAAGTGTTAGGGCCTATTTCACCATCTTCGAGTAACGTTCCGAGTACCTACTCACATATTTTGTCTTTGTCCCTTGATGTAAAGTGAGAAAGAAACAAAACTAACTTTACTTGAAGGTTGTGAAATAGGCCCTCAGTACTCGCAACACTCAGAGGAGAGCTGAGTGCGAGTGCGGGCGGGGGCCTGCGCGGCGCGGGGAGCTGCGAGCCGGAGGATCACACCGCAAAGGGTTCGACTTATCTATACTTGTATTATAAAGAAGTAAAATTTGTGTGTTTGTTAAATTGTAAGGGATAATCTCGGGATCTTCTGAACCTATTTAAAAAAATCTTTCACTCATGGAAAGCTAATTTATCAGTGCGTGACATAGGCTATATTTTATCCCTGTATTCACCCGGGAACGAGAACTACGCGAGTGAAACCGCGGGGCGCTGCTATTTATAATATAAATACCTTTTTTAACTTGCATAACATAGTATTTCTGACCTGTTGTATATCAGCTGCCAGATTAACACTGAAGTCTGCACTGTGTGTGGGAGGAGCGAGCTTGGGTCGTTCAATCTTCCCGAACTTGTCGTCCTTACAGAGCTGGTCGCCCACCACATGCACTATGTCCAGGCATATTCCACTGGAAACAAATTATTAAGAGGAGAATTTTAATGGTTGTTACATGCACCAAATATTGTCAACTTATTAGCTTGATTTATCTTAAACTAACTGTGCTCAGTTACACTAAGATTCCCATCTTTTATAACAATCAGAGTATCAAGCCATAACAAATTTTGCCTAAACTGGACCAACCATTTTAGTTTTTTTTTGAGAAATTTCTGGATATTCTTATGCTATCCTGGTTATGGGGAAAATCTGTGACGAATTTCACTAATATTTATAAATTACCTATAATTTAGTGTTATTTAAATTATAAAATAATATGATCCACAATTAACATTGTACTAACGAGGCTCTCAACAACATGTCAGCACTGGATATGGCAGCCCGGCCCACCAAACAGGCCGCTGCGTTGTCCCCAGTGCGAGCTCCCATCACAGTGCCCGCCTGGAATATCGGGAACCCGATCCCACCGGCCGGCAGTGACACGCCGGGCAAGTACAGGGGGGCACCATTTTGGATCTGAAACATATATGTATACAAAAACACAATTGAATTTATTGATATCTTTGATTTGTACTAACACTACACACATCGAAATAAAACACTTAAACGGATTTTTGTCGTGGTTGTATTTTTTTACAATTGAATTTGTTGGTTCTTCTTATTTATTTAGATTAACAAACAGCAGTACAATGTACAATTTATTTTATACAATTTTCAGAATTTAAGAATTAATTTTATAAAATATATTTTCCTTACACACATGCCGACCCCACTTAAGTGGGACAAGGGCAGAGAAATGATCATGTTGCTTACACTCAATTTATTAATAGTACCACTGTACTCTGCTCTGTCACTCACAAGTTATTAAAATTTAAGAATACTCCACATTACCTGTAATTAGAAGATGATGTAGTGAATAATTATGTTATGTTTCTCTCACCTGTGTATTTTACATTTCTTCTTGTTGGATTTGGATAGATATGTGTCTTGAATCATCTAAATAATAGGTGATGGATGTGGCATAGGATTGTAGGATGTGTTGAAAGAGCTAACCAAAAAGTAATCAAGGAAATCATCCTTTGATGTGGATTTAGATACTTAGTGTGAGTTACCTTAGGAAGTACAGGGGTGTGTATATTGAGCATCGGCACCAGTTCGGGGACCTTCCAGAGCGCACACACAGTTGGAAGGAGGCCCTCCGGCGTCTCTATCATCACGGGGACCGCGTCTACGGTGTACACGTTCACGATATCGCCCGAGTACAGCACCAACTTCATACAAGTACACGAACTCTTTGTGGGCACCAACTCCTTCGCTTTCTCTTCCGATGCAAAAGGGAATTCATCCCGAATACGCTGTACTAAGTGCTTTCTGAAAGGATACAAGCTCCATAAAGATATTTGCAATTCTTATAAGAAAAATTTTTAGATCGTTAGAACTTTGTAACTACTTCTCTGAATTCTTCAGTGTATTGTTCGATTTCAACTTGTATGGTTTAGCAAACATATTGTGCTTTTTTGTGGATGTAGCTGTGATATTCTGTCAGGTATTTCATGGGAGAATAACTTTAAAAATTGGTTTGCGCGGTTATGAAAACTATTTATTTTTAATTTTTATAATAGAACAGGTGGCTGGGTGGGTGGGGATGGGGGATTGAAAATGACAATCCAGCAACAAATTCCATCCATTACTATTCAGTCACTGTCAATTGTTACTGTATGTTAAAGTCAAATTTCATACCTAAGACGATGAAGGTATGAAAGAGCTACAATGACACGATGAGGTTCGAATTGAAAAATAAACAAACGGCCCATGTTTAGGAATGGGAATCCCATCTGGGAGTGTAGTAGAAATCTAAAAAAATAAAGTTTTTAAGATTTCATCGTCATTATCACGTATTTATTATAACTTTTATGGGTTTTAATTAGCAAAGGGGTTTGGGTAACTTTGTATGTCGTCGTCAGCGGCCACTAATCATTTTGGTGTCATTTTGTGTTAAATACACACCAATCGAAGATAAGATATTTGCATTTGAATATCATAAAAAATCGTCAATATACGAGTACAAAATTTGTACTCGTATATTGACGATTTTTTATGATATTCAATTTTTATGATAAGATTTGTTTACGACGGACATTGTCTAATCGAAGTATTTAATACTTCGATTAGACAATGTCCGTCGTAAACAAATCTTAGGGTCGCTTCACATCTGACGGAAGATGTGTCCAGCGTATCATCGGTCGCGTTTATTCGGTCAAATAGGATGTTAATATTTGACAGAAGATGCATCGGGTGTATCTTCGTTTTGCTAATAAAGAATTTTGATTTGATTTGATTCAGTTTCTTGGTTTAGCTTCTATAGAGCGGTTGTTACGTGTCGGCTGACAAAGTGTTGACGGAACAGACGCTGTACGCTTGACGCACTAACGCATCAATGGTTAAGTGTCAAATTAATGGTTTAATGTTTCTCATATAATTGTCTGTTCTGGCGTTACTCAACGTCATATAGTCTGATTTAGTTACATCCGATGTTTCAACGATGATTTCTTGGATGTAAAGATGTTTTGCCTTAGTGAATCGCCCTCCAGATGCGAGCTGAGCCTTACGTGTTTTTTTTTTGAACTATGACACGTGAATTGTGATTGGCTAATTCGTCTATGTGCAGCTCAATCAGCCAATCACTTGCGTCCGTACAATAGAGTAATCGAGCATTCAGTCCAATCGTCTTCGTCATAATATTTGATTTTGGAGAGTGCAGTAAAATACAACCCACCAAAAACATTCTGTAAAAAACTAGCCAAGTCTCGATGGAGATGCTTGTTTATCTCTAAAAAGTAATGAAATCTAGACAAACTCGTGCCAAGTCTAAGATTCCTTACTGCGATTTCTTTATTATTATAGTTAGTGTTGTGTGACTTGGCCGTTGAAGGGTACACAAGGGCACACAACCAGGTGCTCCATGACACCATTGCACCAGAACCGCTACCTATTGACGATGGAAAACGTTGATTCAATGTTGAATGCAGCGTTTTAGTCTTACCCAGAGGTTTTTAAATAGGGGTCTGAAAATGCGGCGAAATGGTTCCTGTAAAGGATGGTACGGCAGTGTTTGCTTCGCGCTCGACTTGGCCCTGCCATGCTCCCAGATCATATTTCGGATTTTAATGAATTTTTAAATACAAATATCTCGGTTCCAATATGGTTTGGAGCAATGTGTGATAATAGTTTTTGGTCGCTTTTTCCAAGTTTCATCACTGGCCGCTAATTTCACAAACGACGCCAATTTTACCCAAACCCCTAATTAAGGCCTCAGCAATTTTTGTTATGATTAGGTATAAAAGTACGTTTTGCTACGACTGACTATCCATTTAATTTATGCTACGTCCAATACGGGGCGTCAGTAATATCTGCTACGACTCGAGTATGGGACCACTTAAGCGATTATTAATCTACAGGTTAGGTTATTGCACGTTAAGCCGACCGACCTAAGCAAGTGGGCCCACGTAAACTAACGTAAGATGGAAAGTCGATCAGGCGATGGGTACCTGTGTGTAATTGTGTATTTGAAAAAGGGTTATAAATCAATAGTTCTATTACGAGCACACCGATACCGGCTAAAATTAAACGAGGGTAGCGTGATAATATTCCATAACGTTAAAAATACGGTGATATCTATGGACTTGGGTATTTAAACCATTGATTTGTAAGCTCAAGTTACATTTTCACTCTAGTATATGTAAGTACAAAATATTTGACGCCAGGAAAGCGACTGCATATTTGGTGGAACCATGGTGAAACCAAGTATGAGGATTAAGATTCCCCAATCTTATGTATAGAGAACATAGAAACGTACTCCCGTAGTTCATTCCTGGATCACGAATTACGGATCCGGGAAAGGATCACGGATCAGGTATCGAGAATCAGGGCTCAGGGATACGAGATCAGCGATCGGGAATCGGGTATTGGGGAACAGTGGTTATCGGGGTTCGTAGTTCGGCGATAGGGGTTTAGGATCAGGGCTCAGGGATCAGGGATAAGGGATCACGGATGGGGGATTAGGGATCGGGGACCAGGGTTCGGGTATCGGGGATTAGGGAACGGGGATCAGGGTTTGGTGTTCGAGGATCGGGGATCGAGGTTCATGGGTCAGGGATCAGGGATCGAAGATCATGAATCATGGATCATGGATCATGGATCACGGATCACGGATCGCGGATCGCGGATCGCGGATCGTAGATCGCGGATCGCGGTTAACGGATCGGGTATTGGGGATTGTTTATCGGGGTTCGGGTTTCGGCGATCAGGGTTCAGGATCAGGGCTCAGGAATCAGGGACCGGGGATCAGGGATCGGTGTTCGAGGATCGGGGATCGAGGTTCATGGGTCAGGGATTTTTTGGACAAACGAACCTAGTTATACTCGTAGATAATAATAAAATCTGAAAACTCTTCTTTTGTCTTCTATTGGTAGGTTCCGTCCGACAAATAGAATACTTTTTTTTTTTTTTTTTTGGTGTGGCACTTAGCTATGTCTGTGTGCCAATTTCAGGTAATAAAAGGTAGGGAAATATTTTTAACGGAAAATATCGGAGAGGAAAAGGAATTTTGTAAGGTTCAGGAAAGGATGTATTATATATTATTATTTTTAAGAAAAATAAATAAAATATATATAAATAAACATACACAAACTAAATCTTTATATCATTTTTTAACATAAATGCAGATATCAAGTTATAATATTCAATGGGATTCATTACTAAACAAGAAACACAAGTAGGAAGGGAAACATTTTGGGAAACAAGAGAACGGAGAAAGGATGAACGATCATGACGGGAACAGGAAAAGAATATGTGATCTAAAGAGCCAACATCATTTCCACATTCGCAAAGGTTGCTATCCACAATATGCAACTTAGCAAGGTGAGAAGGAGTACAAACGTGACCAAGCCGCATGCGAATTATCATGCTTGTAATTAGTTTAGAGCCTTTTATTTTAAAAAACCATGGTTTGACTGGGACTGAGGGCTGAATTGAGGCATAAACCTTGCCCTTTACTTGAGAGCTCTTACTCCAAAGAAGTTCCCAGGAGTGTCGAAGATAATCTTTAGGGAGGCTGACAAGATCATGGCAGAAATTTTTATAAGGGAATGTGTCACCATTCTGCACCGCTTGTTTGGCTAGTTGATCAGCTCTTTCATTTCCTTGGATTCCAGAGTGACTTGGAATCCAAGCAAAGTGTACCGTATAGTTACTCTGAATACATTTGTGCAACTGTTTTCTTATATCAAATACAATGGGGTTGGGTTAGAAGGGTTTCATTTTGAATGTAAACTTTTCAATAGTTTGTAACGCACTTCTAGAGTCACATAATATGAGGACATTTTTAAGTTTAGCAATTAAAACGTACTCTAATGCTTTGAGCAGACCAAAGCATTCACCAGTGAAAACTGATGTTTCAGGAGGAAGTTTTACCATCTGAATGACTTTATACTGAGAATGAAATATACCAACTCCCACACAACTAGACCGGGTCTTTGATGAGTCCGTAAAGATATAATGAAAGTTTACCCAATTTTCACCAACGGCAGCATTAAATTTTATGTCAGCTCCTACATCACTTTTTTCTATCCCTAAATTATAATGCACTACAGGAGAGATAAGTAGGGGTTCAAATGTTTTGCACTCAAATAATGGAAGAGTAGGTGACCTATGTGTACTCGCTGGTATAGAATTAAACTTCCTGAGACTTTTAACTAAACACGGAATATCTTTGTGTCGCCAATAGGATGAAGTTTGAATAAAATAATCAAGTTTTATTAATTTTGAATGAAGCAAATGGTTAGAAAACTGCATCGATTTAAATAAAAATCGGTCAGATAGATATTGCCTTCTCAGGTGTAATGGAGGGTCACCTACTTCCACCTGTAAGGCATTTAACGGACTTGATTTCATGGCTCCAGAAATGATTCGGAGAGCTTTCGACTGTATGCTATCTAACTTTTCAAGACCCTTTCTGTTACCATCTTCAAGGAGGAATGTTCCGTAATCAAGTATGCTTCGGATTATTGCATTATAAAACAGTTTTAAACTAAAAGGGTGTGCCCCCCACCATACTCCAGAAAGACACCGCATCGCATTCAGTTGACGTTCGCATTTTTCAACTACAAAGTCAAAATGTTGTTTGCCAGAAAGTGTTTTATCTAAAATCAATCCTAGAAATTTAACATGATTTTTCACAGGAAGGTTTATGCTATTATAAGTAACTGTTGGGGATGGAAAATTACGTTTTCTTGTAAAAACTACTACAGTGCTTTTTTCTATTGAAAGACTTAACCCATTAATTTGTAACCATTGCTGTAAAAGACTTAGGGAGGCGGTCAAAGCATCACATGCATCTGATATGTTATTGTGAGTAGCATAGATTAAAAGATCATCAGCATATTGTAAAACATCAGCAGATTTTTGTAGAGATGATTCTAGATCATAAGAATAAATATTATAAAGCAAAGGTGACAATACTGACCCCTGCGGAAGGCCTTTGAACACTGTTCTTGTTATTTTCTTATCACCGCAAAAAAGAGAAATAAATCTAACTGATAACAGATTTATGATAAACCGTATAATCAAGGTAGGGACGTTTAAATTAATTAGTTTGCGTTTAAGGACAGATATAAGAACATTGTCATACGCACCTGTTATATCTAGAAAAGCGCCAACAACCGACTCGTTTTTTGAGAAAGCTATACGAAGGTCAGTGGTAAATACACTTAAACTGTCAGTTGTGCTTTTTCCTTTACGGAACCCGAACTGACTGCCTGCTAGTAATTGCTTGTTTTCTATATACCATTCTAAACGATTTTTAACTAGGTGTTCTGCAATTTTAGTAAGAACTGAAGATAGCGCAATAGGCCGGTATGATGATATATCGTTTGAATTTTTATTTGGTTTGAGGATCGGTAAGATTTCTTGGGAACGCCAGGATTCTGGAATATTTCCAGAAACTAAAATGGAATTAATTATTTGTAGATAATATGATATTGTACTATCACTACAATGTGATAAGAACGAATATGGAATACCGTCTTCTCCCGGGGCAGAGTCTTTTAAGCATGTTAATACCCCTTTCAATTCGAGCAACGAAAAGGGAGAATTCAAAGATGAATTATTATCAATATTTAAAGGAATAGAGTTGGGGTAGATTTGATCATACTCTGGAGCTGATGCTGGAGCTAATTTGTCAAGAAAACTGTTACTAAGAGATGGAGGTAATTGTGTGAAGGAAGGAGTATCACTAAAGGCTTTTCTAAATCTCTTAATACTGCGCCAAACTTCTGACGGGCATGTGTTGGGTGATAAAGACATACAGAATGACCTCCACCCCTGAAGTTTCTTATCTCTCAGAAAAATCCGTGTATCTTTAATAATATCTCTAAGGTCGTCCAAATTTTTATCTGACATGTCCTCAGCATATTTTTTTTCAGCTTCCTTTCGCTTCCTAACTGCATCAGCACACGAAGAGTCCCACCATGGGGGCATAGGAATTTTATCGGAAGGAATCTTTTTAAGAGGGAAAACTTGATCTGCTACTTCTACTAGGCACATCGCTAAAGCTTTTGAGCAATTACTTTCTCCACCCTGAGTAATTTGTGGGAGCTCAGCAACTTTAGCATCAACAAGTGTTTTAAATTTATTCCAGTCTGCGTTTTCGATTCTATACTTTAATCTAGGAAGTCTTTTCGGTATTGTAATTGATTTTACTGAGGAAGTAATTACTAAAGGAAAGTGGTCACTTCCAAAGGTAGAAGAGTAACGGGACCAAGATAAAGATGAAGCCAATCCAGGGGAGCATATGGATAAATCCACAGCACTAGCACTTTCACCTGCATTAGTTCTACGAGTAGGTTCGCCATTATTTATAATACATAGATTATGATCGTCTATAATTTCTAATAGACGGATCCCCTCTCGTTTTGTCTCACCACTTCCCCAACACTGATGGTGACAGTTAAAATCGCCCATTACTAAAAATGGCCTACGAAGGGATGACAACATGTTGCTAAGTTCTTGTAGGGCATTGTTATTAGCAGTAGGAATGTAAGTGGAAACGTAAGTAATATTATCAACATTTATCCCAACAATATCAATATCGGAACATGAAAGGAGAGAAACACGGGAAAATGTGGTATTATTTTTTATTAATATGGCCACACCGCCATATCCGTCAGCTCTGTCATTGCGAATACAAACATAACCGGGAATAGCAAATATTTGATTATTTTTAATCCAAGTTTCAGATAATGCCACAATCTTTGGTTTAAATTTATTTAATAAGTAGATTAAGTCAGTTTTTTTAGGAATTACTGATCGGCAGTTCCATTGAATTATTGTGTCCATCTTTTTGGTTTTTATGTAATAATAAACTACTTATTCGCTCTACGTGGTACGGTTCAAAAGATGTATTTTTATTTAGTAACATTTTGATAAGGTTTATAATAACATCAACAACCTGCTCATTCTCGTTCTGTTTCATTTTCATTTCGGAATGTTCTTTGGATAAAGCACACCCATTTGCCAACGATGGAGGTTGAAACTCCCTAAGAAGGGCGTTATGAGCTGCTCTGTCATAACCTTGTGCTGACTTGGGAGGAGCACGGGGTTTAAGAAAGACTGTCTTTTTATATGATGAAGTTGTGGGTACAGGTTGTGAGCTGAAGTATGAATTATTATTGGTGTGAGAATCATGAGATGGAACAGATGTGAGAACATTAGCATAGGATTTTGAAATGGCTGGGTGCATTTTGCTCGCTTCTGCATATGAAACACAAGAATGAGCCATAGTGTGTTTAATGTTTTTTTGCCTCTGAAACTCAGGACAAGTCTTATCTGTAGCGTAATGAAATCCAGAACAATTAACACAAGATGCAGAATCCTCTTCCAGTAAACAAGTTTCACCTGAGTGATTTTGACCACATTTAAAACATCTTGGGGCAGCTGCTCTGCATTGATTTTTAGTGTGGCCAAAACGGCAACAACGGAAACATTGTATAGTGGGATATATATAAGTTTCTACTGATAGTGCATTATAACACATATAAATTCTTTTCGGTAGAGTTTGGCCATCAAACGTTATAACTACTGTTTGGGAGGGTTTCCAGGTATAGGATCCATTTACTTGAACTTTGTAGTTAAGACGTCTAACTTTCAATATTTTGCTTATGGGAGTTGATATATTTTCAGCAATTTCTTCCTCACTCCATTCAGATGGGATACCCCGGACTAAACCCATACGTGTGACATTAAAAGTGGGTAGAAATGCTTTAAACTTGTTCAGAGACAATAAATCACTATTGATAAATACATTAGCAGCCACAGGTTTTGTAAAAGCTACAACACACTTATTCCTACCAATTCTCTTGACACTGCCGGGAACAATATTCATAAATTTGTTATTTTTAACGAAATTTCCAAACGCAATAGGGTGAAGAATGGTGCCACTGTTTTCAGTACTCGTAATACGCTGAACATGAACTATGTAAGGCCCTGTATCGGAGGCCTGGTACTCCTTCCTACCTACACTAACTGGTTGGGAAGTTTGATCTGACTGTAGAGTTTGAGAAACAGAAATTTCAGAGGGTTGAGAATGTGGAACTGGTGTATCATTATTTATTAAGGAGTCGGATTTAATTTTATAACGCCTTTTACGTGAGGCCCTGACTTTACCTGAGGCAGATGCATCAGTTTCCCTTCCACTTGCTGTGGCTATAGACCCATCAGTGTCCATACCACTCATGTCTAAGTTACTTGTTGATATGGTAACATAATTACCTACAGGGGGACTTAAGCCAGGGCCTAAATCCCCCACATCTGCTATAGGCGGGTCGTTCATACGACCCTCAAATAGACTTCAACTATGGTACAAATATTTACAAAAACTTACCTAAAATCAGGAAAAAATTACACAAATATAATATAAGATACACTACAAAGAAAATATATTTACATAGGAGCCTCAACTGAACCAATTATCTATTTAAAATTAAATAATGAAAAATTGCCAAGAAAAAATACACCCGGTCAAACCGAAATTTCCCGCGCTTTTTAATAGAATACTTCTGAAGCGAATATTTCTGTCTCGCTTAAAATATCTATTTTTCTCTCTTGTCTCAAAATCAAAATCAAAAATCGTTTATTCAATTAAGGCCTCAACGAGGCACTGCAGGCCAGAAATTCGGGCTGGTTTTTTTTTTTAATAAAATGAAATAAACATGTCAAAAGGTATTTAAAAAAAAACTATAAATATAGAAACAAAATAATTACATAGGTCAAAAAATTAAAACTAAAATTAGCATACTCGTCTAGTCTAAATATGAAACGTAAGAAATTACATTAAGTTCTCAATAAAAACGCTACGAACCATAATTATTCAAATCAAATCCTTTTAAACATTTCTCAGTCATTAAAAACAATGAAATATGATAGAAAATACAGAAAAAACTACAAAGTGGGTAGTTATAATTGTTTGGCGGGCGTCCAAAGCGTATGGACTGATTGAATAGTGGGGTCGGGACCCTTGACGGCGCGTCACTCCCGGCGCGCTCCCGAGCCGCATTGCAGTCCCGTCTAGTTGATAGTATGTTATGCATCATTGGTTTTGGTCTTGTAATGTGCCGCGTAGTTCCCGCTCCCGAGAATGCAGGAATAAAATTGTACCAAAAACCTTCCTCTTAATCACTCTAGCTATTTAAAAAAACCGCTTCAAAATCCATTGCGTAGTTTTATATTTTGTAGTTTTTGTAATGAGTATAAGTACTTTGTTTTATTAGTACATGTCGTTGCCCAAGGACGTTGTATCACAATTACTTATTATTCCCATATAAACTTACTCTTTACTAATAATAATAAATGCGACAATAACTCTGTCTGTCTGTCTGTTACCTTTTTACGGCTAAACTACTGAACCGATTGACTAAAATTTCGTACAGAGGTAGCTTATGGTCCGGGAAAGGACATAAGCTACGTTTTATCCCGAAATTTCCACGGGATCGGGAACTACGCGGGTGAAACCGCGGGGCACAGCTAGCATTTTTTGTCCTATTTTCCAAAAACAACACATGTCTCTCCTATGTGTAGTTGAAGAAGCCAGAAGCCAAACATTTGAGTGGCCTGCAATGCGATTCACTAACAAACTCATCACGGATGTTAACAACGACGAGTTCACAGATGTTGCATCGGAGACATCGCTTTTAAAAACAACCGTGATAAAAACCGTATTCGCTAAGCTTCCTAAGCTCGTCGACGATCTGGCGAACAACGACGATGTCTAGGATGTTTGCAGTGTTGCTATGTTTAATCTAGAGTATAATCGAGAAAAATCTCGACTAACCGATATTCAATTTATTTCGTCATTTAAAGTTAATATAAATGCACAATACGTATGCATGAAACATGTTTTATTTATTATAAATTAATATTTAATTAAATATATCATTTTAGACTTGAAAAATAATTATTTGACACTTAATTTTGTACCGTATTTAATGACAACACTGATTTCAAATTTCAAAACAGACAATGGTGACAATCAATGGTCACAATGTCATATAATAATACAAGTGCTCCGTCCGTGTTTTAAATATTTATTTCTAAATGAAAACATTATTATATACTTATACAAAAGCTTGTAAAAGTGATGTTCCACATATTATTCTAAAGGATGACTAATGGATTTATAGAAGAAACTCAGCAAGAGGCCACTGTATTTCCTTAAAATTAAAATATACATACGGATGTTGACCGTCACAGGTTAGTGTTTTTACATTAAATTTATTTTTTATAAATAAACATAACTTCTTTTCTTTTTCCGTAAGGTTGCAGGTTCGATTCCCGTTGCTGGATGAATATTTGTATCAACCACAAATGTTTATCTCCCCTCAGGGTGACAACGACAACTTCCTAAAACTCTGTCTGGGTGTGTGTATTTTCTCATAGCTAGATACAAGTTTTGAACTTGATGTTATGTATATTTCAGGTATAATTCAAAGATTGTTATTTTTTACAGGCAGAGGTGCAAACAGAGACCTGGAAACTGGGTATTCGATTATTGTGACATGAAAATACTTAAATAGGTAAAATACGGGTCGAACGGGTTAGCGGTGTGCAGTCTGGACTGAAATAATACAGCTTGTGTAAAAGCGGCTTGCTTCACCTTCTTATACGACACGGTCACCAACTTTAATAAATTTAATAAACATATTATTTGTGTTTTTATTTTTTACATTATTTTTGTATGTACTGAGAGGATATAATATCTTCTTCATTACATAAAGTTGCTTCACACTATCTGTCCGTATGTAGGCTTAGATGTTTAAAACTACGCAACGGATTTTAAAGAGGTTTCTTAAATAGATAAAGTGATTGAAGAGGAAGGTTCTTGGTATAAATTCCCCGTAGTCTCACGGGAGCGGGAACTACGCGGGCAAAACTGCGGGACGCTGCTAGTACCTATACACGTAAATAAAAGACTTTCGCTCATAGAAATAGTTAACTAGAGACATGGTTAAAATATCCTTATATTTGATTTCTGATGAAATAATAAAACATAAAAGATTATTTAATAGATTTTGATCAACTTTGTTTGTAAAATTACACGATAATTTACATTTTAATCGTGTACTTCCAAGGAAACATCCACAATTTTAAAGCTTTACGGTTTGACAGTTAAAATCGAAGGCGAAGTCACCGTTGTCGTCGAAGGCGAGGATGTTTTGTGTTACAGAATACCGTTTTTCATACATTTGGCACTATATTTTAGTTCTATGTCACGCCGTTGACATCGTTGAAGCGCTACGATCGCACAGTTGTAACTACAGAATACCGATTTGGTGACATCCGATGTTTCAACGATGATTTCTTGGATGTAAAGATGTTTTGCGTTAGTGAATCGCCCTCCTGATCCCATTCCGATGAATGGGCCTCTTGACCGGGACGCGACCCACTCAACTGACACATTCATACACCCAACTGAAAAAATAATCGAGAGAGTGAATGGGCTTATAATACGTACGGTGGTTAAAGGCCGACTATTTGATACGTTTTTCAATAGTTCCTTTAACATTTTGTTTTTATTTAAGGTTTTTTAGTTATTTACTCGTATGGTACAAGCGTGTAAAGTTGGTGCTTACTTCCGAGGCGTTATTGAGGCCCAAGCCGTCAGGCGAGGGTCTGAAGATAGCCGAGGATCATCAATCATCATCAACAGTCTGTATTTGTCCACTGCTGGACATAGGCCTCTCCCAACTCGCGCCAACGTGCCCTGTCGGTGGCACGTCGCATCCACTCTCTCTCGGCTACCCTGCGCAGATCATCGCTCAACCTAGCCACAGGACGTCCTACACTACGTTTGCCGAGTCGCGGTCTCCACTCGAGAATTCGTCTGCGCCAACGGCCATCGGTTCTCATAAGATGTGGCCAGCCCACTGCCACTTGTCGGTAAATTTAGTTCTCTGTCTGATCACTTCATTGCGAATGCTATCTTTCAGAGAAACTTCGAGTATAGCCCTCTCCATAGCTCTCTGAGCGACTTTAAGTTGGTGGACTAGCCTTACGGTGAGTGTCCACGTCTCGGCACCGTAAGTCATCACTGGTAGGACGCACTGATTGAGGGATAGTAATCACTCACTGTGGCACTCGGGGACTGCCGCGGTAAAGCTATTGCATAGCAATTTTATCAACTAATTGTTTTTTTTATTTTTGTATTGCAATCCTAACCTTAGCCTTAGAAATTTTGATGTCGTACTTGTCCCAAGTTCATACAATAAAAACTTTGTCTACATTACTATAAAAACTTTTTGGAAAATTTACAAAGATAATTTTTTTCGATAAAAAAATTATAAAAAATTATCAATATAATTATGAGCTTTAGAGCTCTTAAAATAGAATTCAAAATTACTATAGCAAACTAAAAACGTGAGGACTTTTCGTTACGAAATTTCTGGATTCGGTAACCGCGCTCAAGGCCCTCGATAGAAGCTTTGCAATAAAAGCTTAATAAAATATAATTTTTCGCTAATAAACAAACAATTTTCCTATTCGCGCGCATCCAACACAACAATGGCGATCGGCCATAGAATAACTATTAGGAATGAATTCTTGACAGTGAACTAGAACGACCGATTCCGTAAGATCTTAATAGTTCGTTCTGTTATATCCCTGGATTGCAAGGGTTCATGCTGGGACGACACAAAACTGCAATGTCAGCTTTTCTTAGTATTAATCATTGTTTGTAGTAGAAGTCAGTCTGCATCCATCCTTCTTTCGGAACGGTTGTCTTACATAATTATATTTTATTTCAATTATAATTTGTGTACATCAAAAATAGTTTTTTTTAAAAACCAAATCCCAAAGTCCGGGATAACATTTGGTGGCAGCGGTGGGATCCGGAAATTCACAGTGCCCGTTCCGCAGACTCGCGCCGGATCTCGCAAAAATCCAAAACGAAAAAACTGAAAAACTATACTCAGTGAATTCCGAAAATAATAAAACCGTATCCAGTGAAATCTAAAAATAATTAATGTGTAACCAGTGTTCAAAAATCAGTGTTTAAAACGAATATCCTATCGTGCCAGTGATATAAGCGATATATACTCATCCTTGGAGCATCCTTATAATCCGTGTCCTGTAAATAAAGGATACTTTTAACCTTCGAGCTACGTGTCCTGGAATCGAAGTCGCAACTTATCCTGTTAAGAAATAACAATCAAATCCACTCGCCAGACACCGTGCATCGGAATGTTCAAGATCAACGTCGTCGCGTTCTTATCGGTCGCCCACGCATTAGCGATACAGTGAGTCCTTGGTCATTGTTTTGACTACAATATTATTAGAGTTCCTTTGGGTAATAGGCAAAACCCGTTTGAAATAATTTGTTTGTACTATTTTGGTTGTAATATTATATTTAATATCCATCTTTATATTATTAAATCGAATTAGAGTCCCGAAAATATTTAAGCGTAATATTTCGTTTTCTTGGTTGGCTCTATGTAATTATGCTAGGAGCAAAAATTGAAGAGCCCACTTTTGATAAGTCAGACGAATCTGTAGAATCCAAAGGTAAGTCATCTCGACAACCATCTCCGTCTTCTAGAAGCACTAGGTCTAAGTCTAAAAGCCTCGAAATGGATATTAACGCTCTTCTTAAATTTATAAAACCTTATGACGGAAGCAGGGAACATTTAAACGCATTTATTATTAAATGTAACAATGCGATGGATTTGGCAACCGATGTCCAGAAACCTATGCTTTTTAAGTATATTATAAATTCACTAGAAGGTAGGGCTGCAACTACTTGCGCTATTAAAGAATTTAGTGATTGGAGCCAATTAAAAGAATTCCTTAAGACTCAGTTTAGTGAACATAAACATTATACACATTTGTTAACTGAGTTACAAGAAAGTAGACAGGGGGTTAATGAAACAGTCAGTCAATTTTCACTTCGTGTCGAAACTGCCCTTTTCAATTTGTTAACTGAAATTTCGTTGGCCAATTATCCTCAGAAGGAAATTCCTGGCCGTATAGCCTCCATGGAGGACCTTGCTCTGCACCATTTTCTTATGGGGCTGTTACCAAGGATTTCAAACCTAGTTAGAGCCCGCAACCCTAAAAACTTTAACAGCGCGGTGAACCTGGCCATGTCAGAGGAGAAAATACAAAATAGCCAGTTCGCCAAACGAAACGCCAGTCAAACTAATAATGCAAACCCCTATAATAATCAACCATCAAAAAACAAATCCAATTTTAAATACTCTAAGCCCTATAATAATCCACAATCAAATAATAAATTCAGTTCTGATTACCCTTCACAATCCAAACAAGTTCCGAAGGCATCAGGACCATTCTGTAGATATTGTAAAGCGACGGGACATGATATGAAAGATTGTGAGCTCCGGGTGGCTAATAATAACCGCCGCAATCAGATGAACCAGAGGTCAAACCATGATAAATTTTATCCTAATCGCGTGACCCACGTAGACGAATGTGTAGATGTCCCCGAGGATGATTCCGCAGATGAAAATTTAAACTAGTAAAAGCCTCGTCCCGGTGTCACTCGAGGCTATCATCAAAAAATGACACCAACCACATGTTCCAATCCGATAATCTCAAGGTTTACGAAATCAATATCGACACTACAAAGAGATTACTTCCCCACGTCCTGTTGGACTCTCCTGTAGCGGAAACACCGCTCTCTTTACTCGTCGATTCCGGCTCGGCGATATGTTTACTAAAATCATCCTCTTTTAGTAAACATCCAAAGATTGTTAAAGAAACAATCAAACTCAAAGGTATCGATCCAGGCGATGAGCCTACGGCTACTGAAGGCCATTTCCAATTAAAACTTAAAGTATCCAAGAATATGTCCATTCCTTTTAAATTCCATGTAGTAAAAAATATTAACCTACCTTATGATGGCATCATAGGTACAGACTTCCTTACTACATTTGGTTGTAAAATTGATTACACCTCTGATATCCTTAGTCTAGGTAAAGACAAAAAGGTGAAAATCAAACTACACTTTAGTGAGCTAACTTATGTCATTCCTCCTAGGACAGAAACTATAATCGAATGTTCTGTCTCAAATCCACAAATTAAAGAAGGCTTTTTACTTGACTATCACCATTCAGATGATTTACTATTTCCAAATTGCTTAGTAAAAGTAAAAAATAATAATCGAATAAACATCTCAGTGGTAAATGTTTCCGAAAATCATATTGAACTCTCCTCTAATCTTAAATTAAAACTAATTCCAATGTGTAAAAGTACCCCTATATCAATAAACAATATTTCTGTTGATATAAATCACAATACTAATCTAACATCTTTTGAACGCTCACAACAGGTTCTTAACCTCTTACGAACATCGCATTTAAACTCAGAAGAATTGGAAGCTCTTTGTGACCTCTGTTCAAATTACGCCGATATCTTTCATCTCCCTGATGAACAATTAACTTTCACTAATGCTTTACAACACGATATACCAACCACTTCTTCTATTCCAATTCACACTAAATCATATCGTTTCCCAGAAGTTCATAAGAAGGAAGTTGACGATCAAGTTAATAAAATGCTTAGTCAAGGGATAATAGAACCCTCTACTTCTCCGTGGTCTTCACCCATTTGGGTTGTCCCAAAAAAGTTAGACGCATCCGGCCAACAAAAATGGCGGGTCGTCATCGACTACCGCAAGTTGAACGATATAACAATCGGCGACGCATATCCCATACCACAGATTTCGGAAATCCTAGATCAACTGGGATCATGTAAATATTTCTCAACCCTTGATTTATCTTCTGGCTTTCATCAAATTGAAGTTAAAGCCGAGGATAGACCGAAAACAGCATTTACAGTTCCACAAGGACATTACGAATTTGTCCGAATGCCATTCGGTTTAAAAAACGCGCCTTCTACCTTCCAAAGATTAATGAATACTGCTTTGTCTGGCTTACAGGGTATTCGCTGCTTCGTATACTTAGATGACATCGTAATCTATTCTCACCAGCTTTCCGATCATATAGATAATCTTTCTCAAGTCTTCAAAAGATTACGAAATTATAATCTTAAACTTCAGCCAGACAAATGTGAGTTTTTACGTAGAGAGGTCGCTTACTTAGGACATATAATTACAGACGAAGGTGTGAAACCTAACCCTGAAAAAATCAAGGCAGTCACTGAATATCCAATCCCTAAATGTCCTAAAGACATAAAATCATTTTTAGGCCTCGTGTCATATTATCGCCGTTTCATACCTGGATTTTCCAAACTAGCTAAACCCTTAACTAATCTTCTCAAAAAAGACGTACCCTTTCTATGGGAAAACGCTCAACAATTATCATTCGAAAGCCTAAAGAACAAACTTGTTTCCGCCCCTATATTAGCTTACCCCGATTTCTCTAAGCCTTTTATCCTTACCTGTGACGCTTCAAACTACGCAATATCTGCGATTTTGTCCCAGGGTCAAATAGGCCAAGATAGACCTATAGCATTTGCATCTCGCACCCTGAACAAGGCCGAATGCAATTATAGTGTTACTGAGAAAGAATGTCTCGCCATACTATTCGGCACGAAAACATTCCGCCCTTACCTATACGGTAACCATTTCTCAGTTGTCACTGACCATAAGCCCTTACAATGGCTATTTAATTGTAAAGATCCTGGTTCAAGGCTGATTCGTTGGCGACTCAAACTAGAAGAATTCGAATATGACATTAAATATAAAAAGGGCAAAATAAATTCCAATGCCGACGCCCTCTCTCGATTCCCAGTCAACCCTGTCCAACCGGAATCTATATCAAAACCTAATCCTGAAATGGAAAGAGAACCCTCTCAGGCAGTAGATAAAGACCTCATGGATCTTTTGATATCTCCACCCTCGTTTCATCCTGAAGAGCTAAACTCACCTGTTACAGATCCTCTTGCTCTAGATGATAACGACTTACTCCCTTTGCCTGAAATAGAGCTTAATTCTAAATCTCCTGAAATCCTGGAAGAAAACACTAATAACGACTTACCTTCTACCTCTGAACGCTTGTGGACTCTGGACGATCCACCTGCAAATCCAACGATCCAGCATCCAAGCTGTGACCCTGAAAACAGTAATGACCTACCTGGTATATCCAATGATAGCTATCCCGCGTTCCTAAAAGCAACAGCACAAAAAGATAATATGAACTTTAATACGGTAATTCAAGAACATAAAGAAGATATAACTAAATCTAAATATAAAATAATTATTCTACCTACATCTATAGATCTCGATGAGTCGAATCCATATGTCCAAAATATTTTAGATAACATGTCTAATAACTCGGAGATTATCCAAAAAGAAAGATCTTTAAATTCGTTTATATCGTTTGAAAATGAGGGTATAACATACTATTTCCTATTTTTCAAAGTACATCATTTTGACAAATCTAGCTATCCAGATATCTATGAGAGCTTGAAAAGAATAAGGAACGAACTAGTTATCAATTTAAATCTAGATTCAAACCCTGATATCTCTATAACAGATTTTAAAAACCCATTTGATACTCACCAATATATTAAGATTTATAATATGCTCCTCTATTTGTTCAATAACAGTAATATAAATATACATATATATAAAGGCTCGATCATATATCCATCTTTATCTGAAATTCCCAAAATACTCAAAGAAAACCATGATATTCCTATCGCCGGACACCTAGGCAGTAATAGAATGCTTAAGCGAATCCAAGAGACCTTCTATTGGAAAAACATGCGTGTTGACATTGAAAATTTCATTAAGAAATGCACGCAATGTCAGACCAATAAAGCTCTTAGACAAATAAATCGGGCTCCCATGCAAATAACGAGTACATCAACTCAACCACTCCAACGAATATCACTAGATGTAGTTGGACCACTACCCGAAGCAGGGGTTGCTAAATTAAAATATATACTTACCATTCAAGATGACCTAACAAAATTCTCTTCCGCATACCCGATTCGAAGCACTACCGCAGAAGAAACCAGCGAGTGCCTTCTTCACTATATATCTATTTTTGGTATCCCGAAAATGATCCTCACAGACCAAGGAACCAATTTTACATCTGAACTATTTCGCAAAACTTGCGAATTCCTTAAAATAAAGAATCTTTGGTCATCTCCATATCATCCACAGACTCAAGGAGCCCTTGAGCGCAGCCACTCCACTCTTAAAGAGTATCTGAGATCTTTTGTGGATGATGAACAATCCAATTGGCCCAGATACGTGTACACAGCCATGCTTACCTACAACACGTCTATTCACTCTACTACCAACTTCACGCCATACGAATTAATGTTTGGAAACAAACCCGTGATCCCAAATTCCTTATATGACGAAGCATCAGGAGCCACTTACCCTGACTATGTCCGTATGCTCCAGAGTAGGCTGAAATATTCTAGAGAAAAGGCTTTAGATTCCATAAGGAAATCCAAAGAGTCCTCTAAAACCTACTATGACACCCACACTCGTCCAGCTAAATACAAAATCGGGGACTATGTGTATCTGAAAAACCATCTACGAATGCGTAAAGCACTTTCACCGTAGTGGAAAGGGCCTTACAAAGTAGTTAAAATCAATGGTAATAACACACTTACCTTACTTATTAATCGACGTCATGTCACCCATCACTTTGACCAGGTAAAACTGGCTGAAGTAAATTCGTAACTTAGAAAATAAATAATCACTTAAATTAGTTATATAAATTAGACTTACCATAGGTTATTTTTACAGTACAGCTCAGGGCCAACCCTATCAGAAGTTCATCGAGCCAATCAACTCTAGTTCCGGACTCTACTTCGATTATTTAGGAAAGTTAAGAATAAATAATATTAAGCTTAATATAGTTATACCTGTAGATTTATCTCACTTCAAACCTCATGTACAGAATATTAAATCAGCTCTCTTAATTACTGAAGAATTATGTAACCAAACTAGAATTATAGAAATTAATACAGATTGTTATAACCATCTTAAACCATTAACAGTGCGGTTCCAAGATATGAGCAGGGAACTGGAAGCAATCTCACATTTAATTGATAATAGAGCAAAACGTTCTGCTTGGATTAGCGGTGCAGGAACGATCTTTAAAAAGATATTTGGTATTTTAGATGAAAATGATGGTTTACGATATGATGAAGCCATTAAAACCATACAATTTAATGAAAGAAAAATAGCTTCATTAATGAAAGAAAATATTTTAGTAACTACTACAGTGTTAAATCAATATAATGTCACTCTAAATAAAATAAAAGAGAATGAAGCAAATTGTAAAGACGCTATTACTAAACTATCAGCAAATGTCAAAAACATTACAGAAATCACAAACGGTTTGCGAATACAAGCATATGTTAATGAAGTAATTAATGCAATTGAAACATCTATACTTACCCTTTCTTTTCAATTAGAAGACATCATTAACGCTATTCTATTCAGTAGCCAAAATATCTTACATCCTGCTATAATAACACCCACAGAACTTCACAAAGAACTTACCAACAATTATAGATACTTACCCAGTGACCTCGAGCTGCCTGTATCTTTAGATATTAATTCTGTTCATGTAATCTTAAGTATTTCTAGGTTAGTTTGTTTCTATGCTAGTAATAAGGTAGTATTTGTATTGCAAGTACCAATGGTCAAAATTCAAGAATATGTGTTATATCATAGTATTGCTCTACCAACACCACATAATGCTTCAAACCCAAATACGTTTAGTTTAATATTACCTGATAACAAGTACATAGCAATGACCAAGGACAAATCCCTCTATTGTGTTTTCAATAGTTTGGAAGTTTGTCTACTACTTACTCCAGGCAATTATATTTGTGACATCGAAAATGTATACTCCACAGACGCAAAGCCCACATGTGAGAGTGAACTTCTCTCAAAAATAGTTACTGAAAAACCTACTCAATGTCGCACAAAATCTCTTATAGGAAATATAAATATCTGGAAAGCCTTAATTAACAATAAGTGGATCTTTATACAATCGGAACCTAATAAAATATTAATAGATTGTTTAAATACCAAATTACTAGAAATTACTATTTCAGGTACAGGAATGCTCAACATTCCAAAAAATTGTATTGTCTATTGTAAAACTACCACACTCATACCTAAGTATAACACCTTCAATGTAACCTCTCCGATCAACCACTTTCCAGATTTTAACCTAATTAATGACTCTTGTTGTAACATAAATAAAATAATTAAAAATGAAATTAATGTATCACCCGTAAAATTAGATAATGTAAATTTAGATGATTTTCATACCGATTATAATGACAAAGTGAAATCTATTCTAGATGACCTAGAACCCATAGAACATCCGCCAACCCCACACATTGTAACGTATGGGACACATTATTCAATTTTGACACTTGTAATTGTAGTTTTTATATTCCTATTTCTTGTATACTTAATTTGTAAGAGAATCTGTAAATTACGCAACCGTTCCTGTAAAATTAAAATAAATAATTGTAAAACCGCATCTCAGCCTGAACCTGTAATAGAAATGACAGACAGACAGACAGATCCCGAAGATAAACCTAATATTAGCAATGTTGCTCCACTTCGAATTACAATATAACAGAGACTTTGAATTAACCCCAAAGCCTCCTTTTAAAGGGGGAGGTGTTATATCCCTGGATTGCAAGGGTTCATGCTGGGACGACACAAAACTGCAATGTCAGCTTTTCTTAGTATTAATCATTGTTTGTAGTAGAAGTCAGTCTGCATCCATCCTTCTTTCGGAACGGTTGTCTTACATAATTATATTTTATTTCAATTATAATTTGTGTATATCAAAAATAGTTTTTTTTAAAAACCAAATCCCAAAGTCCGGGATAACAGTTCGTTGAACTACATATTAAGATCAGAGAACCGGCTGAGGCGACCGATCAGCGATGAGAGTTAGTTCCTTTAGTTCCTAAGCGTTCCCAGTTACCACTCATGTCCGTTAAAGCAGTCTTGTAATTCATAAAAACAATTTACGACCTTATCTGGTAACATATAAGGCGGAATATTATTTTTTAGTTCTTTATTCGTACACAACTAGACTCTACGACGAAACATTTCGATTCGAATCTTTCGATTGAACTACATTAATATGCATCTTGTACTAATAGAACTAGAAGACCGCTTAACCAAGCGAACTCAATGCGTATCATCGTTCGTGACAGAACGAGTGAGAGAAATGAACTAAAGAACTAATAGAGCTAGTTGTCCGAACTAGTTCATTTGTAAAAAAGAACTAGTTCGGAGCGCTCACTATAGTGAACGAGCAAGAACAAGCCTAGTATGAATGAATGGAATCGACCATTGACGTACAAAATTCAACCATGTTGCAAAATAGCTGAATTTTGTTATTGAGGTTTGATGTTTCTAATCCATTCGCATGCTTAAAACGCGATTTGGAGCGAAAAAGATGTTCGGCCCATATTCTCGCCACATGAGACAAAGAGGTACAAAAATTATAATTTAGTTTTTCCGCGCTGCTTTAACGGATTGTATTGAGGTTACATATTGATATCTTTGATTTACACGAACACTACACATTGAAATAAAACACTTAAACGGATTTTTGTCGTGGTTGTAGTTTGTTTTACATTTTCTGATGTATCAAATTCTTTACAGAACCCGTGATCACAGAAGTCTTCTGTGATCATTTTATTTCAATGTATTGAGGTTTGTTGTTTCTAATCGAGTCACATACTTAAAAGGCGATTTGGAGCGAAAAGATGGGCAAAAATGATACGGTTAAACATTGTCTTTTGATATATTTAGTCGATTCGCACACTTAAAACCGGATTTGGAATATATAAGTTTTTGGGCGAATTTCGAGCCGAGTTGGGCGGAGAAGGCGGCCATATGACCGAATTTGGGCGAAAATTTGAATTTCTTATTTTCGCTCCGTTTTAACGGATTTTATAAAGTTTTGATGTGCCTAATCGATTACGCACACTTAAAAACGGATTTGGAACAAAAAGTTTTTGGGCGGATTTCGAGCCGAGTTGGGCCTAGTAGGCGGCCGTTCGATCGAATTTGGGCGAAAATTATAATTTTGTATTTTCGCTCCGTTTTAACGATTTTATGTAGTTTTGATGTGCCTAATCGATTCCGCACACTTAAACCCGGATTTGGAACAAAAAGTTTTTGGGCGAATTTCAAGCAGAGTTGGGCCTAGTAGGCGGCCGTTCGACCGAATTTGGGCGAAAATAATAATTTTGTATTTTCGCTCCACTTAAACGGATTTTTGTCGTGGTTGTAGTTTGTTTTACATTTTCTGATGTATCAAATTCTTTACAGAACCCGTGATCACAGAAGTCTTCTGTGATCATTTTATTTCAATGTATTGAGGTTTGATGTTTCTAATCGAGTCACATACTTAAAAAGCGATTTGGAGCAATAAGATTTTCAGCCCATTTTCGCGCCATTTGGGCGAAAATGGGGCAAAAATGATACGGTTTACGAAAATTATAAGTTTAAACATTGTCTTTTGATATATTTAGTCGATTCGCACACTTAAAACCGGATTTGGAATATATAAGTTTTTGGGCGAATTTCGAGCCGAGCTGGGCGGAGAAGGCAGCCATATGACCGAATTTGGGCGAAAATTTGAATTTCTTATTTTCGCTCCGTTTTAACGGATTTTATATAGTTTTGATGTGCCTAATCGATTCCGCACACTTAAAAACGGATTTGGAACAAAATGTTTTTGGGCGTATTTCGAGCCGAGTTGGGCCTAGTCGGCGGCCGTTTGACCGAATTTGGGCGAAAATTATATTTTCGTATGTTCGCTCCGTTTTAACGTTTTAACGGCCGCCTACTAGGCCCACCTAGTAGGCGGCCGTTTGACCGAATTAGGGCGAAAATTATAATTTCGTTTTTTCGCGCTTTTTTAACGGATTTAATGTAGTTTTGATGTGGCTAAATTTGGGAAATTTGTCCAAATTTGGGAAATTTGACTAAAATTTAAAATTTGGTTAAAATTGAGAAATTTGGCCAAAATTGGTAATGGTGGCCAAAAGAGGGAAATTTGGGCAAAATTAAGAAATTTGGGCAAAATTGGGAAATTTGACCAAAATTAAGTAATTTGGCCAAAATTCTGAAATTTGGACATAATTGTGAAATTTGGTAAAATTTGGGAAATTTGGTTAAATTTGGCCAAATTTGGGAAATTTGGCCAAAATTAAGAAATTTGTCCAAAATTAAGAAATTTGGCTAAAGTTGGGAAATTTGGCCAATATTAAGAAATTTGGCCAAATTTAGGAAAATTGGAAAATATAAGAAAATTTTACCAAAATTAAGAAATATGGCCAAAATTATGAAATTTGGTAAAATTTGGGAAATTTGGCGAAAATTAAGAAATTTGGCCAAAATTTGGGAAATTTGGCCAATATTAAGAAATTTGGCTTAATTTGGGAAATTTGGCCAAAATTTGTAATGGTGGCCAAAAAAGGGGAAATTTGGGCAAAATTAAGATATTTGGCCTAAATTGGGGAATTGGGCCATAATTGTGAAATTTGGTTAAATTTGGGATATTTGGCCAAAATTGGGAAATATGACCAAAATTAAGAAATTTGGCCAAAATTGGGAAATTTGGTTATATTTGGGAAATTTGGCCAAAATTAAGAAATTTGTCCAAAATTAAGAAATTTGGCTAAATTTGGGCAATTTGGCCAAAATTAAGAAATTTGTCCAATATTAAGAAATTTGGCCAAAATTGGGAAATTTGGCCAAAATTAAGAAATTTGGCTAAATTGGGAAATTTGGCTAAATTTGGGAAATTTGGCCAAAATTGGATATTTGGCCATAAATGTAAAATTTGGCAAAAAGAGATTGCCCGTCCACGGTACTCCTCCAAAATGGGTTGTGCCTCAAAAAGTTAAACATAATAAAATATCTAAATTAAAAATATATTTTTTAAATAACACAATCATTTTTTACAATGGGGATTTATTTTTGAAAAATAATTAGTAATTTCATGTTTCCGGCGATATAGTACGCCATTTGTTCTATGCCTGTCAATACTAGGGATGTCTATTTTCTTATTACGTGTGATACACGCCTACGTAAAATATAATAATATTGATTGTATTATTTATTCGATATATTATTATTAAAATACGTTTGAAGTTAAATAAGTTTATTGAGTTCATTTAATAAAATAGGTGGACTTACATTACATTATATTTTTAAAATGTAGTTTCTATAATTCCACAGAACTTGATATTATTTAAGAGGTACAACATATTTATTATTTTCATTGTAAATGTGACGAAACACTAGTGCGCGATGAGGTATATTTGGTTGGTATAAATAAGTAGTTATTTTACTTTATTTTATTTGTTATTTTTTAACAGCCCTATTTTACATTGATTGTCACCTGTCATATTTTTCAAATTAACGGCTAGTATGTTTTTCTACTGATATTGTATGTTGTGCGTTGAGTTTGAGCTCTTAGTTCCTCCGCTACTGCTGCAAATATTTTGGAAATACACATACTTCCAGCGTTACCGCGCTACTTTTTGTGTTGTGATTGATATTCATCATGGACAGTGTGACTGTGGAGCAATGTCTCAACTGTTCTTTGAGGCTGGTTAGCCTCAAAGAACAGTTGTGTTGAACAGTGGGGTTCCACTTATTCGCAGCCTCATGTTGTCGGAGTTGCCGAATAACATCATTAACATTTTACGATCCTGGATCTCGCCAACGCCGGTAAAAATGAACATTGTATTTTAAGTGTGCTTCTATCTTAGTGTACCTAGAAAATCTAAAGGACAATAAGTTCCATGTGTATATATCTGTTGCTCCTCATCGCATTAGTTCGGTTACCGGATCTGTATATTAGTAACTTAAGTAGGTAGGTATCTACTATCTGTAACAACTTGTAAAGATGGTTTAATTCGATAAGTTAAATATATTCTGAGATATAGCTTCTTCTCAATCAATCAAATGTAGTTTTGTATGTCGTATGAGATGAGAGCAGTACAGAATTATAAATACTTATGTTTTTTTAGCTGTTCAAAATCAAAATAATTTCTTGTTGAAACCGTTTCAATACACCGACTGATTTGGTAAAATCGATTATAAATCGAATGTATTCGATTTTTTTCATTACGGGCTCAACCCTATTTCACATTTATTGCCCGCCTGTCATAACACAATATCAAATGGCGGCCAGTATGTTTTTTCCAAAGAGGTTGTAGGTTTTGAGTATGTATGTTAATGCGTAGAGTTTAGATTCTGAAGTACAATAAGAAGATGCTCTATATCTCAGTAATTTCTTGGTTTTATGGACCACCAGACAGATTAAATGCTACATTAATGTACGTCAAATGCAGTGAGCCCGTCCAGTCCCTTTCTAGCTTATTTGTATTGATTTTGTGTTCAAACATAACCTCGAAATAGTAATTTCATTTTTGTAAATATCTCGGAAACCCCATTGTAGATTTTCCTGATATTTAATAAATAGTATTTAGACATGTTTCCGATTATTTTAAAGTTGATTCCATGACCGCACAACAATGTTGAATTCAGTACATTTGTCCATAGCCGCGTGGGCATTGTCTTTTAGAAATTTGTACAAAATTAAGAAATTTGGCTAAATTTGGGCAATTTGGCCAAAATTAAGAAATTTGTCCAATATTAAGAAATTTGGCCAAAATTGGGAAATTTGGCCAAAATTAAGAAATTTGGCTAAATTGGGAAATTTGGCCATAATTGTGAAATTTGACCAAAATTGGGAAATTTGGCCATAGATGCAAAATTTGGCCAAAATTAAGAAATTTGGACATAATTGGAAATTTGGCCAAAATTGGGAAATTTGGTTATATTTGGGAAATTTGTCCAAAATTAAGAAATTTGTCCAAAATTAAGATATTTGGACAAAATTGGGAAATTTGTTAAGAAATTTTGCCATAATTGTGAAATTTGTTTGAATTTGGCCAAAATTGGAAAGTTGGCCATAAATGTAAAATTTGGCAAAAATTAAGAAATTTGACCAAAATTGGGAAATTTGTCCAATAAGAAATTTGGCTAAATTTGGGAAATTTGGCCAAAATTGGAAAATTTGGCAAAAATTGGGAAATTTGGCAAAAATTGGGATATTTGGCCAAAATTGGGAAATATGACCAAAATTAAGAAATTTGTCCAAAATTAAGAAATTTGGACATAATTGGAAATTTGGCCAAAATTGGGAAATTTGGTTATATTTGGGAAATTTGTCCAAAATTAAGAAATTTGTCCAAAATTAAGATATTTGGACAAAATTGGAAATTTGGCTAAATTGGGAAATTTAGCCATAATTGTGAAATTTGACCAAAATAGTATACTTTAGCCAAAATTAAGATATTTGGCCAAAATAGAGAAATTTGGCTAAATTTGGGAAATTTGGCCAAAATTGGATATTTGGCCATAAATGTAAAATTTGGCAAAAATTTAGAAATTTGTACAAAATTAAGAAATTTGGCTAAATTTGGGCAATTTGGCCAAAATTAAGAAATTTGTCCAATATTAAGAAATTTGGCCAAAATTGGGAAATTTGGCCAAAATTAAGAAATTTGGCTAAATTGGGAAATTTGGCCATAATTGTGAAATTTGACCAAAATTGGGAAATTTGGCCATAGATGCAAAATTTGGCCAAAATTAAGAAATTTTGCCATAATTGTGAAATTTGGTTAAATTTGGGTAATTTGGCCAAAATTAAGAAATTTTGCCATAATTCTGAAATTTGGTTAAATTTGGGAAATTTGGCCATAAATGTAAAATTTGGCAAAAATTAAGAAATTTGTCCAAAATTAAGAAATTTGGCTAAATTTGCTTAATTTGTGAAATTGGCTAAATTTGGGAAATTTGGGAAAATTGGAAAATATAAGAAAATTTTACCAAAATTAAGAAATATGGCCAAAATTATGAAATTTGGTAAAATTTGGGAAATTTGGCGAAAATTAAGAAATTTGGCCAAAATTTGGGAAATTTGGCCAATATTAAGAAATTTGGCTTAATTTGAGAAATTTGGCCAAAATTGTGAAATTTGACCAAAATTAAGAAATTCGGAAAAATAGTGAAATTTGGCCAAAATTGGAAAATTTGGTTAAATTTGGGAAATTTGGCCAAAATTGGTAATGGTGGCCAAATGAGGGAAATTTGGCCAAAATTAAGATATTTGGCCAAAATTGAGAAATTCTGCCATAATTGAAATTTGGTTATATTTGGGAAATTTGGATAAATTAAGAAATTTGGCTAAATTTGGGAAATTTGGCCAAAATTAAGAAATTTGTCCAAAATTAAGAAATTTGGCTAAAGTTGGGAAATTTGGCCAATATTAAGAAATTTGGCCAAATTTGGGAAATTTAGGAAAATTGGAAAATATAAGAAAATTTTACCAAAATTAAGAAATATGGCCAAAATTATGAAATTTGGTAAAATTTGGGAAATTTGGCGAAAATTAAGAAATTTGGCCAAAATTTGGGAAATTTGGCCAATATTAAGAAATTTGGCTTAATTTGAGAAATTTGGCCAAAATTTGTAATGGTGGCCAAAAAAGGGGAAATTTGGGCAAAATTGAGATATTTGGCCAAAATTGGAAAATTGGGCCATAATTGTGAAATTTGGTTAAATTTGGGAAATTTGACCAAAACTAGAAATTCAGCAAAAATTAAAAAAATTGGCCAAAATTGGGAAATTTGGTAATGGTGGCCAAAGGAGGGAAATTTGACCAAAATTAAGAAATTTGGCCAAAATTATGAAATTTGGCCATAATTGTGAAATTTGGGAAATTTGGCCAAAACTAGAAATTCAGCTAAAATTAAAAAATTTGGCCAAAATTGGGAAATTTGGCCATAATTGTGAAATTTGGTTAAATTTAGGAAATTTGACCAAATATCATACATACCATATGACCGAATGTAGGCGAAAATTTTAATATCGTATTTTCGCTCCGTTTTAACGGATTTTATATAGTTTTGATGTGCCTAATCGATTCCGCACACATAAAACCGGATTTGGAACAAAAAGTTTTTGGGCGAATTTCGAGTCGAGTTGGGCGGAGTAGGCGGCCGTTTGACCGAATTTGGGCGAAAATTATATTTTCGTATGTTCGCTCCGTTTTAACGTTTTAACGGCCGCCTACTAGGCCCACCTAGTAGGCGGCCGTTTGACCGAATTAGGGCGAAAATTATAATTTCGTTTTTTCGCGCTTTTTTAACGGATTTAATGTAGTTTTGATGTGGCTAAATTTGGGAAATTTGTCCAAATTTGGGAAATTTGACTAAAATTTAAAATTTGGTTAAAATTGAGAAATTTGGCCAAAATTGGTAATGGTGGCCAAAAGAGGGAAATTTGGGCAAAATTAAGAAATTTGGGCAAAATTGGGAAATTTGACCAAAATTAAGTAATTTGGCCAAAATTCTGAAATTTGGACATAATTGTGAAATTTGGTAAAATTTGGGAAATTTGGTTAAATTTGGCCAAAATTGGGAAATTTGGCAAAATTAAGAAATTTGTCCAAAATTAAGAAATTTGGCTAAAGTTGGGAAATTTGGCCAATATTAAGAAATTTGGCCAAATTTGGGAAATTTAGGAAAATTGGAAAATATAAGAAAATTTTACCAAAATTAAGAAATATGGGCAAAATTATGAAATTTGGTAAAATTTGGGAAATTTGGCGAAAATTAAGAAATTTGGCCAAAATTTGGGAAATTTGGCCAATATTAAGAAATTTGGCTTAATTTGGGAAATTTGGCCAAAATTTGTAATGGTGGCCAAAAAAGGGGAAATTTGGGCAAAATTAAGATATTTGGCCTAAATTGGGGAATTGGGCCATAATTGTGAAATTTGGTTAAATTTGGGATATTTGGCCAAAATTGGGAAATATGACCAAAATTAAGAAATTTGGCCAAAATTGGGAAATTTGGTTATATTTGGGAAATTTGGCCAAAATTAAGAAATTTGTCCAAAATTAAGAAATTTGGCTAAATTTGGGCAATTTGGCCAAAATTAAGAAATTTGTCCAATATTAAGAAATTTGGCCAAAATTGGGAAATTTGGCCAAAATTAAGAAATTTGGCTAAATTGGGAAATTTGGCTAAATTTGGGAAATTTGGCCAAAATTGGATATTTGGCCATAAATGTAAAATTTGGCAAAAATTTAGAAATTTGTACAAAATTAAGAAATTTGGCTAAATTTGGGCAATTTGGCCAAAATTAAGAAATTTGTCCAATATTAAGAAATTTGGCCAAAATTGGGAAATTTGGCCAAAATTAAGAAATTTGGCTAAATTGGGAAATTTGGCCATAATTGTGAAATTTGACCAAAATTGGGAAATTTGGCCATAGATGCAAAATTTGGCCAAAATTAAGAAATTTGGACATAATTGGAAATTTGGCCAAAATTGGGAAATTTGGTTATATTTGGGAAATTTGTCCAAAATTAAGAAATTTGTCCAAAATTAAGATATTTGGACAAAATTGGGAAATTTGTTAAGAAATTTTGCCATAATTGTGAAATTTGTTTGAATTTGGCCAAAATTGGAAAGTTGGCCATAAATGTAAAATTTGGCAAAAATTAAGAAATTTGACCAAAATTGGGAAATTTGTCCAATAAGAAATTTGGCTAAATTTGGGAAATTTGGCCAAAATTGGAAAATTTGGCAAAAATTGGGAAATTTGGCAAAAATTGGGATATTTGGCCAAAATTGGGAAATATGACCAAAATTAAGAAATTTGTCCAAAATTAAGAAATTTGGACATAATTGGAAATTTGGCCAAAATTGGGAAATTTGGTTATATTTGGGAAATTTGTCCAAAATTAAGAAATTTGTCCAAAATTAAGATATTTGGACAAAATTGGAAATTTGGCTAAATTGGGAAATTTAGCCATAATTGTGAAATTTGACCAAAATAGTATACTTTAGCCAAAATTAAGATATTTGGCCAAAATAGAGAAATTTGGCTAAATTTGGGAAATTTGGCCAAAATTGGATATTTGGCCATAAATGTAAAATTTGGCAAAAATTTAGAAATTTGTACAAAATTAAGAAATTTGGCTAAATTTGGGCAATTTGGCCAAAATTAAGAAATTTGTCCAATATTAAGAAATTTGGCCAAAATTGGGAAATTTGGCCAAAATTAAGAAATTTGGCTAAATTGGGAAATTTGGCCATAATTGTGAAATTTGACCAAAATTGGGAAATTTGGCCATAGATGCAAAATTTGGCCAAAATTAAGAAATTTTGCCATAATTGTGAAATTTGGTTAAATTTGGGTAATTTGGCCAAAATTAAGAAATTTTGCCATAATTGTGAAATTTGGTTAAATTTGGGAAATTTGGCCATAAATGTAAAATTTGGCAAAAATTAAGAAATTTGTCCAAAATTAAGAAATTTGGCTAAATTTGCTTAATTTGTGAAATTGGCTAAATTTGGGAAATTTGGCAAAAATTGGGAAATTTGGCCATAATTGTGAAATTTGACCAAAATTGTGAAATTTGACCAAAATTAAGAAATTCGGAAAAATAGTGAAATTTGGCCAAAATTGGAAAATTTGGTTAAATTTGGGAAATTTGGCCAAAATTGGTAATGGTGGCCAAATGAGGGAAATTTGGCCAAAATTAAGATATTTGGCCAAAATTGAGAAATTCTGCCATAATTGTGAAATTTGGTTATATTTGGGAAATTTGGATAAATTAAGAAATTTGGCTAAATTTGGGAAATTTGGCCAAAATTAAGAAATTTGTCCAAAATTAAGAAATTTGGCTAAAGTTGGGAAATTTGGCCAATATTAAGAAATTTGGCCAAATTTGGGAAATTTAGGAAAATTAGAAAATATAAGAAAATTTTACCAAAATTAAGAAATATGGCCAAAATTATGAAATTTGGTAAAATTTGGGAAATTTGGCGAAAATTAAGAAATTTGGCCAAAATTTGGGAAATTTGGCCAATATTAAGAAATTTGGCTTAATTTGAGAAATTTGGCCAAAATTTGTAATGGTGGCCAAAAAAGGGGAAATTTGGGCAAAATTTAGATATTTGGCCTAAATTGGGGAATTGGGCCATAATTGTGAAATTTGGTTAAATTTGGAAAATTTGACCAAAACTAGAAATTCAGCAAAAATTAAAAAAATTGGCCAAAATTGGGAATTTTGGTAATGGTGGCCAAAAGAGGGAAATTTGACCAAAATTAAGAAATTTGGCCAAAATTATGAAATTTGGCCATAATTGTGAAATTTGGGAAATTTGGCCAAAACTAAAAATTCAGCGAAAATTAAAAAATTTGGCCAAAATTGGGAAATTTGGCCAAAATTATGAAATTTGGCCATAATTGTGAAATTTGGGAAATTTGGCCAAAACTAAAAATTCAGCGAAAATTAAAAAATTTGGCCAAAATTGGGAAATTTGGCCATAATTGTGAAATTTGGTTAAATTTAGGAAATTTGACCAAAATTAAGAAATTTGTCCAAAATTAAGAAATTTGGCTAAAGTTGGGAAATTTGGCCAATATTAAGAAATTTGGCTAAATTTGGGAAATTTGGCCAAAATTAAGAAATTTGTCCAAAATTAAGAAATTTGGCTAAAGTTGGGAAATTTGGCCAATATTAAGAAATTTGGCCAAATTTGGGAAATTTAGGAAAATTAGAAAATATAAGAAAATTTTACCAAAATTAAGAAATATGGCCAAAATTATGAAATTTGGTAAAATTTGGGAAATTTGGCGAAAATTAAGAAATTTGGCCAAAATTTGGGAAATTTGGCCAATATTAAGAAATTTGGCTTAATTTGAGAAATTTGGCCAAAATTTGTAATGGTGGCCAAAAAAGGGGAAATTTGGGCAAAATTTAGATATTTGGCCTAAATTGGGGAATTGGGCCATAATTGTGAAATTTGGTTAAATTTGGAAAATTTGACCAAAACTAGAAATTCAGCAAAAATTAAAAAAATTGGCCAAAATTGGGAATTTTGGTAATGGTGGCCAAAAGAGGGAAATTTGACCAAAATTAAGAAATTTGGCCAAAATTATGAAATTTGGCCATAATTGTGAAATTTGGGAAATTTGGCCAAAACTAAAAATTCAGCGAAAATTAAAAAATTTGGCCAAAATTGGGAAATTTGGCCATAATTGTGAAATTTGGTTAAATTTAGGAAATTTGACCAAAATTAAGAAATTTGTCCAAAATTAAGAAATTTGGCTAAAGTTGGGAAATTTGGCCAATATTAAGAAATTTGGCCAAATTTGGGAAAATTGGAAAATATAAGAAAATTTTACCAAAATTAAGAAATATGGCCAAAATTGTGAAATTTGGTAAAATTTGGGAAATTTGGCGAATATTAAGAAATTTGGCGAAAATTGGGAAATTCCAAAATTATGAAATTTGGCTAAAGTTGGGAAATTTGGCCAATATTAAGAAATTTGGCTTAATTTGGGAAAAGAGATTGCCCGTCCACGGTACTCTTTCAAAATGGGTTGTGCCTCAAAAAGTTAAACATAATAAAATATCTAAATTAAAAATATATTTTTTAAATAAGACATAATCATTTTTTACAATGGGGATTTATTTTTGAAAAATAATTAGTAATTTCATGTTCAAACATAACCTCGATATAGTAATTACATTTTTGTAAATATCTCGGAAACCGCATTGTAGATTTTCCTGATATTTAAAAAATAGTATTTAGACATGTTTCCGATTATTTTAAAGTTGATTCCATGACCGCACAACAATGTTGAATTCAGTACATTTGTCCATAGCCGCGTGGTCATTGTCTTTTGGCCAAAATTGGTAATGGTGGCCAAAAAAGGGGAAATTTGGGCAAAATTAAGATATTTGGCCAAAATTGGAAAATTGGGCCATAATTGTGAAATTTGGTTAAATTTGGGAAATTTGACCAAAACTAGAAATTCAGCAAAAATTAAAAAAATTGGCCAAAATTGGGAAATTTGGTAATGGTGGCCAAAGGAGGGAAATTTGACCAAAATTAAGAAATTTGGCCAAAATTATGAAATTTGGCCATAATTGTGAAATTTGGGAAATTTGGCCAAAACTAGAAATTCAGCTAAAATTAAAAAATTTGGCCAAAATTGGGAAATTTGGCCATAATTGTGAAATTTGGTTAAATTTAGGAAATTTGACCAAATATCATACATACCATATGACCGAATGTAGGCGAAAATTTGAATTTCGTTTTTTCGCGCTGTTTTAACGGATTTTATATAGTTTTGATGTGCCTAATCAATTCCGCACACTTAAAAACGGATTTGGAACAAAAAGTTTTTGGGCGAATTTCGATCCGAGTTGGGCTTAGTAGGCGGCCGTTTGACCGAATTTGGGCGAAAATTATAATTTCGTATTTTCGCTCTGTTTTACGGATTTTATGTAGTTATGATGTGCCTAATCAATTCCGCACATTTAAAAACGGATTTGGAACAAAAAGTTTTTGGGCGAATTTCGAGCCGAGTTGGGCCTAGTAGGCAGCCGTTTGACCGAAAATTTGAATTTCGTATTTTCGCTTCGTTTTAACGGATTTTATGTAAATTTGATGTGCCTAATCGATTACGCACCCTTAAAAACGGATTTGAAATATAAAGTTTTTGGGCGAATTTCGAGCCGAGTTGGGCCTAGTCGGCGGCCGTTTGACCGAATTTGGGCGAAAATTTTAATATCGTATTTTCGCTCCGTTTTAACGGATTTTATATAGTTTTGATGTGCCTAATCGATTCCGCACACATAAAACCGGATTTGGAACAAAAAGTTTTTGGGCGAATTTCGAGCCGAGTTGGGCCTAGTAGGCGGCCGTTTGACCGAATTTGGGCGAAAATTGTAATTTCGTATTTTCGCTTCGTTTTAACGGATTTTATATAGTTTTGCTGTGCCTAATCAATTCCGCACACTTAAAAACGGATTTGGAACAAAAAGTTTTTGGGCGAATTTCGAGCCGAGTTGGGCCTAGTAGGCAGCCGTTTAACCGCAAATTATAATTTCGTATTTTCGCTCAGTTTTAACGGATTTTATGTAAATTTGATGTGCCTAATCGATTCCGCACCCTTAAAAACGGATTTGAAATATAAAGTTTTTGGGCGAATTTCGAGCCGAATTGGGCCTAGTCGGCGGCCGTTTGACCGAATTTGGGCGAAAATTTTAATATCGTATTTTCGCTCCATTTTAACGGATTTTATATAGTTTGATGTGCCTCATCGATTCCGCACACATAAAACCGGATTTGGAACAAAAAGTTTTTGGGCGAATTTCGAGTCGAGTTGGGCGGAGTAGGCGGCCGTTTGACCGAATTTGGGCGAAAATTGTAATTTCGTATTTTCGCTCCGTTTTAACGGATGTTATATAGTTTTGCTGTACCTTATCGATTCCGCACACTTAAAAACGGATTTGGAACAAAAAGTTTTTGGGCGAATTTCGAGCCGAGTTGGGCCTAGTCGGCGGCCGTTTGACCGAATTTGGGCGAAAATTTTAATATCGTATTTTCGCTTCGTTTTAACGGATGTTATATAGTTTTGCTGTACCTTATCGATTCCGCACACAAAAACGGATTTGGAACAAAAAGTTTTTGGGCGAATTTCGAGCCGAGTTGGGCCTAGTAGGCGGCCGTTTGACCGAATTTGGGCGAAAATTGTAATTTCGTATTTTCGCTTCGTTTTAACGAATTTTATATAGTTTTGCTGTGCCTAATCAATTCCGCACACTTAAAAACGGATTTGGAACAAAAAGTTTTTGGGCGAATTTCGAGTCGAGTTGGGCGGAGTAGGCGGCCGTTTGACCGAATTTGGGCGAAAATTTGAATTTCGTATTTTCGCTTCGTTTTAACGGATTTTATGTAAATTTGATGTGCCTAATCGATTACGCACCCTTAAAAACGGATTTGAAATATAAAGTTTTTGGGCGAATTTCGAGCCGAGTTGGGCCTAGTAGGCAGCCGTTTGACCGAAAATTTGAATTTCGTATTTTCGCTCCGTTTTAACGGATTTTATGTAAATTTGATGTGCCTAATCGATTCCGAACCCTTAAAAACGGATTTGAAATATAAAGATTTTGGGCGAATTTCGAGCCGAGTTGGGCCTAGTCGGCGGCCGTTTGACCGAATTTGGGCGAAAATTTTAATATCGTATTTTCGCTTCGTTTTAACGGATTTTATATAGTTTTGCTGTGCCTAATCAATTCCGCACACTTAAAAACGGATTTGGAACAAAAAGTTTTTGGGCGAATTTCGAGCCGAGTTGGGCCTAGTAGGCAGCCGTTTAACCGCAAATTATAATTTCGTATTTTCGCTTAGTTTTAACGGATTTTATGTAAATTTGATGTGCCTAATCGATTCCGCACCCTTAAAAACGGATTTGAAATATAAAGTTTTTGGGCGAATTTCGAGCCGAATTGGGCCTAGTCGGCGGCCGTTTGACCGAATTTGGGCGAAAATTTTAATATCGTATTATCGCTCCATTTTAACGGATTTTATATAGTTTGATGTGCCTCATCGATTCCGCACACATAAAACCGGATTTGGAACAAAAAGTTTTTGGGCGAATTTCGAGTCGAGTTGGGCGGAGTAGGCGGCCGTTTGACCGAATTTGGGCGAAAATTTTAATATCGTATTTTCGCTTCGTTTTATCGGATTTTATATAGTTTTGATGTGCCTAATCGATTCCGCACACTTAAAAACGGATTTGGAACAAAAAGTTTTTAAGCGAATTTCGAGCCGCGTTGGGCCTAGTCGGCGGCCGTGTGACCGAATCTGGGCGAAAATTATAATTTCGTATTTTCGCTCTGTTTTAACGGATTTTATGTAGTTTTGATGTGCCTAATCGATTCCGCACACTTAAAAACGGATTTGAAATATAAAGTTTTTGGGCGAATTTCGAGCCGAGTTGGGCCTAGTCGGCGGCCGTTTGACCGAATTTGGGCGAAAATTTTAATATCGTATTTTCGCTCCGTTTTAACGGATTTTATATAGTTTTGATGTGCCTTATCGATTCCGCACACATAAAACCGGATTTGGAACAAAAAGTTTTTGGGCGAATTTCGAGCCGAGTTGGGCCTAGTAGGCGGCCGTTTGACCGAATTTGGGCGAAAATTGTAATTTCGTATTTTCGCTTCGTTTTAACGGATTTTATATAGTTTTGCTGTGCCTAATCAATTCCGCACACTTAAAAACGGATTTGGAACAAAAAGTTTTTGGGCGAATTTCGAGTCGAGTTGGGCGGAGTAGGCGGCCGTTTGACCGAATTTGGGCGAAAATTATATTTTCGTATGTTCGCTCCGTTTTAACGTTTTAACGGCCGCCTACTAGGCCCACCTAGTAGGCGGCCGTTTGACCGAATTAGGGCGAAAATTATAATTTCGTTTTTTCGCGCTTTTTTAACGGATTTAATGTAGTTTTGATGTGGCTAAATTTGGGAAATTTGTCCAAATTTGGGAAATTTGACTAAAATTTAAAATTTGGTTAAAATTGAGAAATTTGGCCAAAATTGGTAATGGTGGCCAAAAGAGGGAAATTTGGGCAAAATTAAGAAATTTGGGCAAAATTGGGAAATTTGACCAAAATTAAGTAATTTGGCCAAAATTCTGAAATTTGGACATAATTGTGAAATTTGGTAAAATTTGGGAAATTTGGTTAAATTTGGCCAAAATTGGGAAATTTGGCAAAATTAAGAAATTTGTCCAAAATTAAGAAATTTGGCTAAAGTTGGGAAATTTGGCCAATATTAAGAAATTTGGCCAAATTTGGGAAATTTAGGAAAATTGGAAAATATAAGAAAATTTTACCAAAATTAAGAAATATGGGCAAAATTATGAAATTTGGTAAAATTTGGGAAATTTGGCGAAAATTAAGAAATTTGGCCAAAATTTGGGAATTTGGCCAATATTAAGAAATTTGGCTTAATTTGGGAAATTTGGCCAAAATTTGTAATGGTGGCCAAAAAAGGGGAAATTTGGGCAAAATTAAGATATTTGGCCTAAATTGGGGAATTGGGCCATAATTGTGAAATTTGGTTAAATTTGGGATATTTGGCCAAAATTGGGAAATATGACCAAAATTAAGAAATTTGGCCAAAATTGGGAAATTTGGTTATATTTGGGAAATTTGGCCAAATTAAGAAATTTGTCCAAAATTAAGAAATTTGGCTAAATTTGGGCAATTTGGCCAAAATTAAGAAATTTGTCCAATATTAAGAAATTTGGCCAAAATTGGGAAATTTGGCCAAAATTAAGAAATTTGGCTAAATTGGGAAATTTGGCTAAATTTGGGAAATTTGGCCAAAATTGGATATTTGGCCATAAATGTAAAATTTGGCAAAAATTTAGAAATTTGTACAAAATTAAGAAATTTGGCTAAATTTGGGCAATTTGGCCAAAATTAAGAAATTTGTCCAATATTAAGAAATTTGGCCAAAATTGGGAAATTTGGCCAAAATTAAGAAATTTGGCTAAATTGGGAAATTTGGCCATAATTGTGAAATTTGACCAAAATTGGGAAATTTGGCCATAGATGCAAAATTTGGCCAAAATTAAGAAATTTGGACATAATTGGAAATTTGGCCAAAATTGGGAAATTTGGTTATATTTGGGAAATTTGTCCAAAATTAAGAAATTTGTCCAAAATTAAGATATTTGGACAAAATTGGGAAATTTGTTAAGAAATTTTGCCATAATTGTGAAATTTGTTTGAATTTGGCCAAAATTGGAAAGTTGGCCATAAATGTAAAATTTGGCAAAAATTAAGAAATTTGACCAAAATTGGGAAATTTGTCCAATAAGAAATTTGGCTAAATTTGGGAAATTTGGCCAAAATTGGAAAATTTGGCAAAAATTGGGAAATTTGGCAAAAATTGGGATATTTGGCCAAAATTGGGAAATATGACCAAAATTAAGAAATTTGTCCAAAATTAAGAAATTTGGACATAATTGGAAATTTGGCCAAAATTGGGAAATTTGGTTATATTTGGGAAATTTGTCCAAAATTAAGAAATTTGTCCAAAATTAAGATATTTGGACAAAATTGGAAATTTGGCTAAATTGGGAAATTTAGCCATAATTGTGAAATTTGACCAAAATAGTATACTTTAGCCAAAATTAAGATATTTGGCCAAAATAGAGAAATTTGGCTAAATTTGGGAAATTTGGCCAAAATTGGATATTTGGCCATAAATGTAAAATTTGGCAAAAATTTAGAAATTTGTACAAAATTAAGAAATTTGGCTAAATTTGGGCAATTTGGCCAAAATTAAGAAATTTGTCCAATATTAAGAAATTTGGCCAAAATTGGGAAATTTGGCCAAAATTAAGAAATTTGGCTAAATTGGGAAATTTGGCCATAATTGTGAAATTTGACCAAAATTGGGAAATTTGGCCATAGATGCAAAATTTGGCCAAAATTAAGAAATTTTGCCATAATTGTGAAATTTGGTTAAATTTGGGTAATTTGGCCAAAATTAAGAAATTTTGCCATAATTGTGAAATTTGGTTAAATTTGGGAAATTTGGCCATAAATGTAAAATTTGGCAAAAATTAAGAAATTTGTCCAAAATTAAGAAATTTGGCTAAATTTGCTTAATTTGTGAAATTGGCTAAATTTGGGAAATTTGGCAAAAATTGGGAAATTTGGCCATAATTGTGAAATTTGACCAAAATTGTGAAATTTGACCAAAATTAAGAAATTCGGAAAAATAGTGAAATTTGGCCAAAATTGGAAAATTTGGTTAAATTTGGGAAATTTGGCCAAAATTGGTAATGGTGGCCAAATGAGGGAAATTTGGCCAAAATTAAGATATTTGGCCAAAATTGAGAAATTCTGCCATAATTGTGAAATTTGGTTATATTTGGGAAATTTGGATAAATTAAGAAATTTGGCTAAATTTGGGAAATTTGGCCAAAATTAAGAAATTTGTCCAAAATTAAGAAATTTGGCTAAAGTTGGGAAATTTGGCCAATATTAAGAAATTTGGCCAAATTTGGGAAATTTAGGAAATTAGAAAATATAAGAAAATTTTACCAAAATTAAGAAATATGGCCAAAATTATGAAATTTGGTAAAATTTGGGAAATTTGGCGAAAATTAAGAAATTTGGCCAAAATTTGGGAAATTTGGCCAATATTAAGAAATTTGGCTTAATTTGAGAAATTTGGCCAAAATTTGTAATGGTGGCCAAAAAAGGGGAAATTTGGGCAAAATTTAGATATTTGGCCTAAATTGGGGAATTGGGCCATAATTGTGAAATTTGGTTAAATTTGGAAAATTTGACCAAAACTAGAAATTCAGCAAAAATTAAAAAAATTGGCCAAAATTGGGAATTTTGGTAATGGTGGCCAAAAGAGGGAAATTTGACCAAAATTAAGAAATTTGGCCAAAATTATGAAATTTGGCCATAATTGTGAAATTTGGGAAATTTGGCCAAAACTAAAAATTCAGCGAAAATTAAAAATTTGGCCAAAATTGGGAAATTTGGCCATAATTGTGAAATTTGGTTAAATTTAGGAAATTTGACCAAATTAAGAAATTTGTCCAAAATTAAGAAATTTGGCTAAAGTTGGGAAATTTGGCCAATATTAAGAAATTTGGCCAAATTTGGGAAAATTGGAAAATATAAGAAAATTTTACCAAAATTAAGAAATATGGCCAAAATTGTGAAATTTGGTAAAATTTGGGAAATTTGGCGAATATTAAGAAATTTGGCGAAAATTGGGAAATTCCAAAATTATGAAATTTGGCTAAAGTTGGGAAATTTGGCCAATATTAAGAAATTTGGCTTAATTTGGGAAAAGAGATTGCCCGTCCACGGTACTCTTTCAAAATGGGTTGTGCCTCAAAAAGTTAAACATAATAAAATATCTAAATTAAAAATATATTTTTTAAATAAGACATAATCATTTTTTACAATGGGGATTTATTTTTGAAAAATAATTAGTAATTTCATGTTCAAACATAACCTCGATATAGTAATTACATTTTTGTAAATATCTCGGAAACCGCATTGTAGATTTTCCTGATATTTAAAAAATAGTATTTAGACATGTTTCCGATTATTTTAAAGTTGATTCCATGACCGCACAACAATGTTGAATTCAGTACATTTGTCCATAGCCGCGTGGTCATTGTCTTTTGGCCAAAATTGGTAATGGTGGCCAAAAAAGGGGAAATTTGGGCAAAATTAAGATATTTGGCCAAAATTGGAAAATTGGGCCATAATTGTGAAATTTGGTTAAATTTGAGAAATTTGACCAAAACTAGAAATTCAGCAAAAATTAAAAAAATTGGCCAAAATTGGGAAATTTGGTAATGGTGGCCAAAGGAGGGAAATTTGACCAAAATTAAGAAATTTGGCCAAAATTATGAAATTTGGCCATAATTGTGAAATTTGGGAAATTTGGCCAAAACTAGAAATTCAGCTAAAATTAAAAAATTTGGCCAAAATTGGGAAATTTGGCCATAATTGTGAAATTTGGTTAAATTTAGGAAATTTGACCAAATATCATACATACCATATGACCGAATGTAGGCGAAAATTTTAATATCGTATTTTCGCTCCGTTTTAACGGATTTTATATAGTTTTGATGTGCCTAATCGATTCCGCACACATAAAACCGGATTTGGAACAAAAAGTTTTTGGGCGAATTTCGAGCCGAGTTGGGCCTAGTAGGCGGCCGTTTGACCGTATTTGGGCGAAAATTGTAATTTCGTATTTTCGCTTCGTTTTAACGGATTTTATATAGTTTTGCTGTGCCTAATCAATTCCGCACACTTAAAAGCGGATTTGGAACAAAAAGTTTTTGGGCGAATTTCGAGCCGAGTTGGGCCTAGTAGGCAGCCGTTTAACCGCAAATTATAATTTCGTATTTTCGCTCAGTTTTAACGGATTTTATGTAAATTTGATGTGCCTAATCGATTCCGCACCCTTAAAAACGGATTTGAAATATAAAGTTTTTGGGCGAATTTCGAGCCGAATTGGGCCCCTAGTCGGCGGCCGTTTGACCGAATTTGGGCGAAAATTTTAATATCGTATTTTCGCTCCATTTTAACGGATTTTATATAGTTTGATGTGCCTCATCGATTCCGCACACATAAAACCGGATTTGGAACAAAAAGTTTTTGGGCGAATTTCGAGTCGAGTTGGGCGGAGTAGGCGGCCGTTTGACCGAATTTGGGCGAAAATTTGAATTTCGTATTTTCGCTTCGTTTTAACGGATTTTATGTAAATTTGATGTGCCTAATCGATTACGCACCCTTAAAAACGGATTTGAAATATAAAGTTTTTGGGCGAATTTCGAGCCGAGTTGGGCCTAGTCGGCGGCCGTTTGACCGAATTTGGGCGAAAATTTTAATATCGTATTTTCGCTCCGTTTTAACGGATTTTATATAGTTTTGATGTGCCTAATCGATTCCGCACACATAAAACCGGATTTGGAACAAAAAGTTTTTGGGCGAATTTCGAGCCGAGTTGGGCCTAGTAGGCGGCCGTTTGACCGAATTTGGGCGAAAATTGTAATTTCGTATTTTCGCTTCGTTTTAACGGATTTTATATAGTTTTGCTGTGCCTAATCAATTTCGCACACTTAAAACCGGATTTGGAACAAAAAGTTTTTGGGCGAATTTCGAGTCGAGTTGGGCCTAGTAGGCGGCCGTTTGACCGAATTTGGGCGAAAATTTGAATTTCGTATTTTCGCTTCGTTTTAACGGATTTTATGTAAATTTGATGTGCCTAATCGATTACGCACCCTTAAAAACGGATTTGAAATATAAAGTTTTTGGGCGAATTTCGAGCCGAGTTGGGCCTAGTCGGCGGCCGTTTGACCGAATTTGGGCGAAAATTTTAATATCGTATTTTCGCTCCGTTTTAACGGATTTTATATAGTTTTGATGTGCCTAATCGATTCCGCACACATAAAACCGGATTTGGAACAAAAAGTTTTTGGGCGAATTTCGAGCCGAGTTTGGCCTAGTAGGCGGCCGTTTGACCGAATTTGGGCGAAAATTGTAATTTCGTATTTTCGCTTCGTTTTAACGGATTTTATATAGTTTTGCTGTGCCTAATCAATTCCGCACACTTAAAAACGGATTTGGAACAAAAAGTTTTTGGGCGAATTACGAGCCGAGTTGGGCCTAGTAGGCAGCCGTTTAACCGCAAATTATAATTTCGTATTTTCGCTCAGTTTTAACGGATTTTATGTAAATTTGATGTGCCTAATCGATTCCGCACCCTTAAAAACGGATTTGAAATATAAAGTTTTTGGGCGAATTTCGAGCCGAATTGGGCCTAGTCGGCGGCCGTTTGACCGAATTTGGGCGAAAATTTTAATATCGTATTTTCGCTCCATTTTAACGGATTTTATATAGTTTGATGTGCCTCATCGATTCCGCACACATAAAACCGGATTTGGAACAAAAAGTTTTTGGGCGAATTTCGAGTCGAGTTGGGCGGAGTAGGCGGCCGTTTGACCGAATTTGGGCGAAAATTGTAATTTCGTATTTTCGCTCCGTTTTAACGGATGTTATATAGTTTTGCTGTACCTTATCGATTCCGCACACTTAAAAACGGATTTGGAACAAAAAGTTTTTGGGCGAATTTCGAGCCGAGTTGGGCCTAGTCGGCGGCCGTTTGACCGAATTTGGGCGAAAATTTTAATATCGTATTTTCGCTTCGTTTTATCGGATTTTATATAGTTTTGATGTGCCTAATCGATTCCGCACACTTAAAAACGGATTTGGAACAAAAAGTTTTTGGGCGAATTTCGAGTCGAGTTGGGCGGAGTAGGCGGCCGTTTGACCGAATTTGGGCGAAAATTGTAATTTCGTATTTTCGCTCCGTTTTAACGGATGTTATATAGTTTTGCTGTATCTTATCGATTCCGCACACTTAAAAACGGATTTGGAACAAAAAGTTTTTGGGCGAATTTCGAGCCGAGTTGGGCCTAGTCGGCGGCCGTTTGACCGAATTTGGGCGAAAATTTTAATATCGTATTTTCGCTCCGTTTTAACGGATTTTATATAGTTTTGATGTGCCTAATCGATTCCGCACACATAAAACCGGATTTGGAACAAAAAGTTTTTGGGCGAATTTCGAGCCGAGTTGGGCCTAGTAGGCGGCCGTTTGACCGAATTTGGGCGAAAATTGTAATTTCGTATTTTCGCTTCGTTTTAACGAATTTTATATAGTTTTGCTGTGCCTAATCAATTCCGCACACTTAAAAACGGATTTGGAACAAAAAGTTTTTGGGCGAATTTCGAGTCGAGTTGGGCGGAGTAGGCGGCCGTTTGACCGAATTTGGGCAAAAATTTGAATTTCGTATTTTCGCTTCGTTTTAACGGATTTTATGTAAATTTGATGTGCCTAATCGATTACGCACCCTTAAAAACGGATTTGAAATATAAAGTTTTTGGGCGAATTTCGAACCGAGTTGGGCCTAGTAGGCAGCCGTTTGACCGAAAATTTGAATTTCGTATTTTCGCTCCGTTTTAACGGATTTTATGTAAATTTGATGTGCCTAATCGATTCCGAACCCTTAAAAACGGATTTGAAATATAAAGTTTTTGGGCGAATTTCGAGCCGAGTTGGGCCTAGTCGGCGGCCGTTTGACCGAATTTGGGCGAAAATTTTAATATCGTATTTTCGCTCCGTTTTAACGGATTTTATATAGTTTTGATGTGCCTAATCGATTCCGCACACATAAAACCGGATTTGGAACAAAAAGTTTTTGGGCGAATTTCGAGCCGAGTTGGGCCTAGTAGGCGGCCGTTTGACCGAATTTAGGCGAAAATTGTAATTTCGTATTTTCGCTTCGTTTTAACGGATTTTATATAGTTTTGCTGTGCCTAATCAATTCCGCACACTTAAAAACGGATTTGGAACAAAAAGTTTTTGGGCGAATTTCGAGTCGAGTTGGGCGGAGTAGGCGGCCGTTTGACCGAATTTGGGCGAAAATTTGAATTTCGTATTTTCGCTTCGTTTTAACGGATTTTATGTAAATTTGATGTGCCTAATCGATTACGCACCCTTAAAAACGGATTTGAAATATAAAGTTTTTGGGCGAATTTCGAGCCGAGTTGGGCCTAGTAGGCAGCTGTTTGACCGAAAATTTGAATTTCGTATTTTCGCTCCGTTTTAACGGATTTTATGTAAATTTGATGTGCCTAATCGATTCCGCACCCTTAAAAACGGATTTGAAATATAAAGTTTTTGGGCGAATTTCGAGCCGAGTTGGGCCTAGTCGGCGGCCGTTTGACCGAATTTGGGCGAAAATTTTAATATCGTATTTTCGCTTCGTTTTAACGGATTTTATATAGTTTTGATGTGCCTAATCGATTCCGCACACATAAAACCGGATTTGGAACAAAAAGTTTTTGGGCGAATTTCGAGCCGAGTTGGGCCTAGTAGGCGGCCGTTTGACCGAATTTGGGCGAAAATTGTAATTTCGTATTTTCGCTTCGTTTTAACGGATTTTATATAGTTTTGCTGTGCCTAATCAATTCCGCACACTTAAAAACGGATTTGGAACAAAAAGTTTTTGGGTGAATTTCGAGCCGAGTTGGGCCTAGTAGGCAGCCGTTTAACCGCAAATTATAATTTCGTATTTTCGCTCAGTTTTAACGGATTTTATGTAAATTTGATGTGCCTAATCGATTCCGCACCCTTAAAAACGGATTAGAAATATAAAGTTTTTGGGCGAATTTCGAGCCGAATTGGGCCTAGTCGGCGGCCGTTTGACCGAATTTGGGCGAAAATTTTAATATCGTATTATCGCTCCATTTTAACGGATTTTATATAGTTTGATGTGCCTCATCGATTCCGCACACATAAAACCGGATTTGGAACAAAAAGTTTTTGGGCGAATTTCGAGTCGAGTTGGGCGGAGTAGGCGGCTGTTTGACCGAATTTGGGCGAAAATTTGAATTTCGTATTTTCGCTTCGTTTTAACGGATTTTATGTAAATTTGATGTGCCTAATCGATTCCGCACCCTTAAAAACGGATTTGAAATATAAAGTTTTTGGGCGAATTTCGAGCCGAATTGGGCCTAGTCGGCGGCCGTTTGACCGAATTTGGGCGAAAATTTTAATATCGTATTTTCGCTCCATTTTAACGGATTTTATATAGTTTGATGTGCCTCATCGATTCCGCACACATAAAACCGGATTTGGAACAAAAAGTTTTTGGGCGAATTTCGAGTCGAGTTGGGCGGAGTAGGCGGCCGTTTGACCGAATTTGGGCGAAAATTTTAATATCGTATTATCGCTCCATTTTAACGGATTTTATATAGTTTGATGTGCCTCATCGATTCCGCACACATAAAACCGGATTTGGAACAAAAAGTTTTTGGGCGAATTTCGAGTCGAGTTGGGCGGAGTAGGCGGCCGTTTGACCGAATTTGGGCGAAAATTTGAATTTCGTATTTTCGCTTCGTTTTAACGGATTTTATGTAAATTTGATGTGCCTAATCGATTACGCACCCTTAAAAACGGATTTGAAATATAAAGTTTTTGGGCGAATTTCGAGCCGAGTTGGGCCTAGTCGGCGGCCGTTTGACCGAATTTGGGCGAAAATTTTAATATCGTATTTTCGCTCCGTTTTAACGGATTTTATATAGTTTTGATGTGCCTAATCGATTCCGCACACATAAAACCGGATTTGGAACAAAAAGTTTTTGGGCGAATTTCGAGCCGAGTTGGGCCTAGTAGGCGGCCGTTTGACCAAATTTGGGCGAAAATTGTAATTTCGTATTTTCGCTTCGTTTTAACGGATTTTATATAGTATTGCTGTGCCTAATCAATTCCGCACACTTAAAAACGGATTTGGAACAAAAAGTTTTTGGGCGAATTTCGAGCCGAGTTGGGCCTAGTAGGCAGCCGTTTAACCGCAAATTATAATTTCGTATTTTCGCTCAGTTTTAACGGATTTTATGTAAATTTGATGTGCCTAATCGATTCCGCACCCTTAAAAACGGATTTGAAATATAAAGTTTTTGGGCGAATTTCGAGCCGAATTGGGCCTAGTCGGCGGCCGTTTGACCGAATTTGGGCGAAAATTTTAATATCGTATTTTCGCTCCATTTTAACGGATTTTATATAGTTTGATGTGCCTCATCGATTCCGCACACATAAAACCGGATTTGGAACAAAAAGTTTTTGGGCGAATTTCGAGTCGAGTTGGGCGGAGTAGGCGGCCGTTTGACCGAATTTGGGCGAAAATTGTAATTTCGTATTTTCGCTCCGTTTTAACGGATGTTATATAGTTTTGCTGTACCTTATCGATTCCGCACACTTAAAAACGGATTTGGAACAAAAAGGTTTTGGGCGAATTTCGAGCCGAGTTGGGCCTAGTCGGCGGCCGTTTGACCGAATTTGGGCGAAAATTTTAATATCGTATTTTCGCTTCGTTTTATCGGATTTTATATAGTTTTGATGTGCCTAATCGATTCCGCACACTTAAAAACGGATTTGGAACAAAAAGTTTTTAAGCGAATTTCGAGCCGCGTTGGGCCTAGTCGGCGGCCGTGTGACCGAATCTGGGCGAAAATTATAATTTCGTATTTTCGCTCTGTTTTAACGGATTTTATGTAGTTTTGATGTGCCTAATCGATTCCGCACACTTAAAAACGGATTTGGAACAAAAAGTTTTTGGGCGAATTTCGAGCCGAATTGGGCCTAGTCGGCGGCCGTTTGACCGAATTTGGGCGAAAATTTTAATATCGTATTTTCGCTCCATTTTAACGGATTTTATATAGTTTGATGTGCCTCATCGATTCCGCACACATAAAACCGGATTTGGAACAAAAAGTTTTTGGGCGAATTTCGAGTCGAGTTGGGCGGAGTAGGCGGCTGTTTGACCGAATTTGGGCGAAAATTTGAATTTCGTATTTTCGCTTCGTTTTAACGGATTTTATGTAAATTTGATGTGCCTAATCGATTACGCACCCTTAAAAACGGATTTGAAATATAAAGTTTTTGGGCGAATTTCGAGCCGAGTTGGGCCTAGTCGGCGGCCGTTTGACCGAATTTGGGCGAAAATTTTAATATCGTATTTTCGCTCCGTTTTAACGGATTTTATATAGTTTTGATGTGCCTAATCGATTCCGCACACATAAAACCGGATTTGGAACAAAAAGTTTTTGGGCGAATTTCGAGCCGAGTTTGGCCTAGTAGGCGGCCGTTTGACCGAATTTGGGCGAAAATTGTAATTTCGTATTTTCGCTTCGTTTTAACGGATTTTATATAGTTTTGCTGTGCCTTATCAATTCCGCACACTTAAAAACGGATTTGGAACAAAAAGTTTTTGGGCGAATTTCGAGCCGAGTTGGGCCTAGTAGGCAGCCGTTTAACCGCAAATTATAATTTCGTATTTTCGCTCAGTTTTAACGGATTTTATGTAAATTTGATGTGCCTAATCGATTACGCACCCTTAAAAACGGATTTGAAATATAAAGTTTTTGGGCGAATTTCGAGCCGAGTTGGGCCTAGTCGGCGGCCGTTTGACCGAATTTGGGCGAAAATTTTAATATCGTATTTTCGCTCCGTTTTAACGGATTTTATATAGTTTTGATGTGCCTAATCGATTCCGCACACATAAAACCGGATTTGGAACAAAAAGTTTTTGGGCGAATTTCGAGCCGAGTTTGGCCTAGTAGGCGGCCGTTTGACCGAATTTGGGCGAAAATTGTAATTTCGTATTTTCGCTTCGTTTTAACGGATTTTATATAGTTTTGCTGTGCCTAATCAATACCGCACACTTAAAAACGGATTTGGAACAAAAAGTTTTTGGGCGAATTTCGAGCCGAGTTGGGCCTAGTAGGCAGCCGTTTAACCGCAAATTATAATTTCGTATTTTCGCTCAGTTTTAACGGATTTTATGTAAATTTGATGTGCCTAATCGATTCCGCACCCTTAAAAACGGATTTGAAATATAAAGTTTTTGGGCGAATTTCGAGCCGAATTGGGCCTAGTCGGCGGCCGTTTGACCGAATTTGGGCGAAAATTTTAATATCGTATTTTCGCTCCATTTTAACGGATTTTATATAGTTTGATGTGCCTCATCGATTCCGCACACATAAAACCGGATTTGGAACAAAAAGTTTTTGGGCGAATTTCGAGTCGAGTTGGGCGGAGTAGGCGGCCGTTTGACCGAATTTGGGCGAAAATTGTAATTTCGTATTTTCGCTCCGTTTTAACGGATGTTATATAGTTTTGCTGTACCTTATCGATTCCGCACACTTAAAAACGGATTTGGAACAAAAAGTTTTTGGGCGAATTTCGAGCCGAGTTGGGCCTAGTCGGCGGCCGTTTGACCGAATTTGGGCGAAAATTTTAATATCGTATTTTCGCTTCGTTTTATCGGATTTTATATAGTTTTGATGTGCCTAATCGATTCCGCACACTTAAAAACGGATTTGGAACAAAAAGTTTTTAAGCGAATTTCGAGCCGCGTTGGGCCTAGTCGGCGGCCGTGTGACCGAATCTGGGCGAAAATTATAATTTCGTATTTTCGCTCTGTTTTAACGGATTTTATGTAGTTTTGATGTGCCTAATCGATTCCGCACACTTAAAAACGGATTTGGAACAAAAAGTTTTTGGGCGAATTTCGAGCCGAGTTGGGCCTAGTAGGCGGCCGTTTGACCGAATTTGGGCGAAAATTATAATTTCGTATTTTCGCTCCGTTTAAACGGATTTTATATAGTTTTGATGTGCTTAATCGATTCCGCACACTGAAAAACGGATTTGGAACAAAAAGTTTTTGGGCGAATTTCGAGCCGAGTTGGGCCTAGTCGGCGGCCGTTTGACCGAATTTGGGCGAAAATTTTAATATCGTATTTTTGCTCCGTTTTAACGGATTTTATATAGTTTTGATGTGCCTAATCGATTCCGCACACTTAAACCCGGATTTGGAACAAAAAGTTTTTGGGCGAATTTCAAGCAGAGTTGGGCCTAGTAGGCGGCCGTTCGACCGAATTTGGGCGAAAATAATAATTTTGTATTTTCGCTCCACTTAAACGGATTTTTGTCGTGGTTGTAGTTTGTTTTACATTTTCTGATGTATCAAATTCTTTACAGAACCCGTGATCACAGAAGTCTTCTGTGATCATTTTATTTCATTGTATTGAGGTTTGATGTTTCTAATCGAGTCACATACTTAAAAAGCGATTTGGAGCAATAAGATTTTCAGCCCATTTTCGCGCCATTTGGGCGAAAATGGGGCAAAAATGATACGGTTTACGAAAATTATAAGTTTAAACATTGTCTTTTGATATATTTAGTCGATTCGCACACTTAAAACCGGATTTGGAATATATAAGTTTTTGGGCGAATTTCGAGCCGAGCTGGGCGGAGAAGGCAGCCATATGACCGAATTTGGGCGAAAATTTGAATTTCTTATTTTCGCTCCGTTTTAACGGATTTTATATAGTTTTGATGTGCCTAATCGATTCCGCACACTTAAAAACGGATTTGGAACAAAAAGTTTTTTGGCGGATTTCGAGCCGAGTTGGGCCTAGTAGGCAGCCGTTTAACCGAAAATTATAATTTCGTATTTTCGCTCCGTTTAACGGATTTTATATAGTTTTGATGTGCCTAATCGATTCCGCACACTTAAAAACGGATTTGGAACAAAATGTTTTTGGGCGTATTTCGAGCCGAGTTGGGACTAGTCGGCGGCCGTTTGACCGAATTTGGGCGAAAATTATATTTTCGTATGTTCGCTCCGTTTTAACGTTCCGGCCGCCTACTAGGCCCACCTAGTAGGCGGCCGTTTGACCGAATTAGGGCGAAAATTATAATTTGGTTTTTTCTCGCTTTTTTAACGGATTTAATGTAGTTTTGATGTGGCTAAATTTGGGAAATTTGTCCAAATTTGGGAAATTTGACTAAAATTTAAAATTTGGTTAAAATTGAGAAATTTGGCCAAAATTGGTAATGGTGGCCAAAAGACGGAAATTTGGGCAAAATTAAGAAATTTGGGCAAAATTGGGAAATTTGACCAAAATTAAGTAATTTGGCCAAAATTCTGAAATTTGGACATAATTGTGAAATTTGGTAAAATTTGGGAAATTTAATATCATATTTTCACTCCGTTTTAACGGATTTTATGTAGTTTTGATGTGCCTAATCGATTCCGCACACTTAAAACCGGATTTGGAACAAAAAGTTTTTGGGCGAATTTCGAGCCGAGTTGGGCCTAGTAGGCGGCCGTTTGACCGAATTTGGGCGAAAATTATAATTTCGTATTTTCGCTCCGTTTAAACGGATTTTATATAGTTTTGATGTGCTTAATCGATTCCGCACACTTAAAACCGGATTTGGAACAAAAAGTTTTTGGGCGAATTTCGAGCCGAGTTGGGCCTAGTAGGCGGCCGTTTGACCGAATTTGGGCGAAAATTATAATTTCGTATTTTCGCTCCGTTTTAACGGATTTTACGTAGTTTTGATGTGCCTAATCGATTCCGCACACCTAAAACTGGATTTGGAACAAAAAGTTTTTGGGCGAATTTCGAGCCGAGTTGGTCCTAGTCGGCGGCCGTTTGACCGAATTTGGGCGACAATTATAATTTCGTATTTTCGCTCCGTTTAAACGGATTTTATATAGTTTTGATGTGCTTAATCGATTCCGCACACTTAAAACCGGATTTGGAACAAAAAGTTTTTGGGCGAATTTCGAGCCGAGTTGGGCCTAGTAGGCGGCCGTTTGACCGAATTTGGGCGATAATCATAATTTCGTATTTTCGCTCCGTTTAAACGGATTTTATATAGTTTTGATGTGCTTAATCGATTCCGCACACTTAAAAACGGATTTGGAACAAAAAGTTTTTTGGCGAATTTCGAGCAGAGTTGGGCCTAGTAGGCGGCCGTTTGACCGAATTTGGGCGAAAATTTAATATCGTATTTTCACTCCGTTTTAACGGATTTTATATAGTTTTGATGTGCCTAATCGATTCCGCACACTAAAACCGGATTTGGAACAAAAAGTTTTTGGGCGTATTTCAAGCCGAGTTGGGCCTAGTAGGCGGCCGTTTGACCGAATTTGGGCGAAAATTGTAATTTCGTATTTTCGCTTCGTTTTAACGGATTTTATATAGTTTTGCTGTGCCTTATCAATTCCGCACACTTAAAAACGGATTTGGAACAAAAAGTTTTTGGGCGAATTTCGAGCCGAGTTGGGCCTAGTAGGCAGCCGTTTAACCGCAAATTATAATTTCGTATTTTCGCTCAGTTTTAACGGATTTTATGTAAATTTGATGTGCCTAATCGATTACGCACCCTTAAAAACGGATTTGAAATATAAAGTTTTTGGGCGAATTTCGAGCCGAGTTGGGCCTAGTCGGCGGCCGTTTGACCGAATTTGGGCGAAAATTTTAATATCGTATTTTCGCTCCGTTTTAACGGATTTTATATAGTTTTGATGTGCCTAATCGATTCCGCACACATAAAACCGGATTTGGAACAAAAAGTTTTTGGGCGAATTTCGAGCCGAGTTTGGCCTAGTAGGCGGCCGTTTGACCGAATTTGGGCGAAAATTGTAATTTCGTATTTTCGCTTCGTTTTAACGGATTTTATATAGTTTTGCTGTGCCTAATCAATACCGCACACTTAAAAACGGATTTGGAACAAAAAGTTTTTGGGCGAATTTCGAGCCGAGTTGGGCCTAGTAGGCAGCCGTTTAACCGCAAATTATAATTTCGTATTTTCGCTCAGTTTTAACGGATTTTATGTAAATTTGATGTGCCTAATCGATTCCGCACCCTTAAAAACGGATTTGAAATATAAAGTTTTTGGGCGAATTTCGAGCCGAATTGGGCCTAGTCGGCGGCCGTTTGACCGAATTTGGGCGAAAATTTTAATATCGTATTTTCGCTCCATTTTAACGGATTTTATATAGTTTGATGTGCCTCATCGATTCCGCACACATAAAACCGGATTTGGAACAAAAAGTTTTTGGGCGAATTTCGAGTCGAGTTGGGCGGAGTAGGCGGCCGTTTGACCGAATTTGGGCGAAAATTGTAATTTCGTATTTTCGCTCCGTTTTAACGGATGTTATATAGTTTTGCTGTACCTTATCGATTCCGCACACTTAAAAACGGATTTGGAACAAAAAGTTTTTGGGCGAATTTCGAGCCGAGTTGGGCCTAGTCGGCGGCCGTTTGACCGAATTTGGGCGAAAATTTTAATATCGTATTTTCGCTTCGTTTTATCGGATTTTATATAGTTTTGATGTGCCTAATCGATTCCGCACACTTAAAAACGGATTTGGAACAAAAAGTTTTTAAGCGAATTTCGAGCCGCGTTGGGCCTAGTCGGCGGCCGTGTGACCGAATCTGGGCGAAAATTATAATTTCGTATTTTCGCTCTGTTTTAACGGATTTTATGTAGTTTTGATGTGCCTAATCGATTCCGCACACTTAAAAACGGATTTGGAACAAAAAGTTTTTGGGCGAATTTCGAGCCGAGTTGGGCCTAGTAGGCGGCCGTTTGACCGAATTTGGGCGAAAATTATAATTTCGTATTTTCGCTCCGTTTAAACGGATTTTATATAGTTTTGATGTGCTTAATCGATTCCGCACACTGAAAAACGGATTTGGAACAAAAAGTTTTTGGGCGAATTTCGAGCCGAGTTGGGCCTAGTCGGCGGCCGTTTGACCGAATTTGGGCGAAAATTTTAATATCGTATTTTTGCTCCGTTTTAACGGATTTTATATAGTTTTGATGTGCCTAATCGATTCCGCACACTTAAACCCGGATTTGGAACAAAAAGTTTTTGGGCGAATTTCAAGCAGAGTTGGGCCTAGTAGGCGGCCGTTCGACCGAATTTGGGCGAAAATAATAATTTTGTATTTTCGCTCCACTTAAACGGATTTTTGTCGTGGTTGTAGTTTGTTTTACATTTTCTGATGTATCAAATTCTTTACAGAACCCGTGATCACAGAAGTCTTCTGTGATCATTTTATTTCATTGTATTGAGGTTTGATGTTTCTAATCGAGTCACATACTTAAAAAGCGATTTGGAGCAATAAGATTTTCAGCCCATTTTCGCGCCATTTGGGCGAAAATGGGGCAAAAATGATACGGTTTACGAAAATTATAAGTTTAAACATTGTCTTTTGATATATTTAGTCGATTCGCACACTTAAAACCGGATTTGGAATATATAAGTTTTTGGGCGAATTTCGAGCCGAGCTGGGCGGAGAAGGCAGCCATATGACCGAATTTGGGCGAAAATTTGAATTTCTTATTTTCGCTCCGTTTTAACGGATTTTATATAGTTTTGATGTGCCTAATCGATTCCGCACACTTAAAAACGGATTTGGAACAAAAAGTTTTTTGGCGGATTTCGAGCCGAGTTGGGCCTAGTAGGCAGCCGTTTAACCGAAAATTATAATTTCGTATTTTCGCTCCGTTTAACGGATTTTATATAGTTTTGATGTGCCTAATCGATTCCGCACACTTAAAAACGGATTTGGAACAAAATGTTTTTGGGCGTATTTCGAGCCGAGTTGGGACTAGTCGGCGGCCGTTTGACCGAATTTGGGCGAAAATTATATTTTCGTATGTTCGCTCCGTTTTAACGTTCCGGCCGCCTACTAGGCCCACCTAGTAGGCGGCCGTTTGACCGAATTAGGGCGAAAATTATAATTTGGTTTTTTCTCGCTTTTTTAACGGATTTAATGTAGTTTTGATGTGGCTAAATTTGGGAAATTTGTCCAAATTTGGGAAATTTGACTAAAATTTAAAATTTGGTTAAAATTGAGAAATTTGGCCAAAATTGGTAATGGTGGCCAAAAGACGGAAATTTGGGCAAAATTAAGAAATTTGGGCAAAATTGGGAAATTTGACCAAAATTAAGTAATTTGGCCAAAATTCTGAAATTTGGACATAATTGTGAAATTTGGTAAAATTTGGGAAATTTAATATCATATTTTCACTCCGTTTTAACGGATTTTATGTAGTTTTGATGTGCCTAATCGATTCCGCACACTTAAAACCGGATTTGGAACAAAAAGTTTTTGGGCGAATTTCGAGCCGAGTTGGGCCTAGTAGGCGGCCGTTTGACCGAATTTGGGCGAAAATTATAATTTCGTATTTTCGCTCCGTTTAAACGGATTTTATATAGTTTTGATGTGCTTAATCGATTCCGCACACTTAAAACCGGATTTGGAACAAAAAGTTTTTGGGCGAATTTCGAGCCGAGTTGGGCCTAGTAGGCGGCCGTTTGACCGAATTTGGGCGAAAATTATAATTTCGTATTTTCGCTCCGTTTTAACGGATTTTACGTAGTTTTGATGTGCCTAATCGATTCCGCACACCTAAAACTGGATTTGGAACAAAAAGTTTTTGGGCGAATTTCGAGCCGAGTTGGTCCTAGTCGGCGGCCGTTTGACCGAATTTGGGCGACAATTATAATTTCGTATTTTCGCTCCGTTTAAACGGATTTTATATAGTTTTGATGTGCTTAATCGATTCCGCACACTTAAAACCGGATTTGGAACAAAAAGTTTTTGGGCGAATTTCGAGCCGAGTTGGGCCTAGTAGGCGGCCGTTTGACCGAATTTGGGCGATAATCATAATTTCGTATTTTCGCTCCGTTTAAACGGATTTTATATAGTTTTGATGTGCTTAATCGATTCCGCACACTTAAAAACGGATTTGGAACAAAAAGTTTTTTGGCGAATTTCGAGCAGAGTTGGGCCTAGTAGGCGGCCGTTTGACCGAATTTGGGCGAAAATTTAATATCGTATTTTCACTCCGTTTTAACGGATTTTATATAGTTTTGATGTGCCTAATCGATTCCGCACACTAAAACCGGATTTGGAACAAAAAGTTTTTGGGCGTATTTCAAGCCGAGTTGGGCCTAGTAGGCGGCCGTTTGACCGAATTTGGGCGAAAATTGTAATTTCGTATTTTCGCTTCGTTTTAACGGATTTTATATAGTTTTGCTGTGCCTTATCAATTCCGCACACTTAAAAACGGATTTGGAACAAAAAGTTTTTGGGCGAATTTCGAGCCGAGTTGGGCCTAGTAGGCAGCCGTTTAACCGCAAATTATAATTTCGTATTTTCGCTCAGTTTTAACGGATTTTATGTAAATTTGATGTGCCTAATCGATTACGCACCCTTAAAAACGGATTTGAAATATAAAGTTTTTGGGCGAATTTCGAGCCGAGTTGGGCCTAGTCGGCGGCCGTTTGACCGAATTTGGGCGAAAATTTTAATATCGTATTTTCGCTCCGTTTTAACGGATTTTATATAGTTTTGATGTGCCTAATCGATTCCGCACACATAAAACCGGATTTGGAACAAAAAGTTTTTGGGCGAATTTCGAGCCGAGTTTGGCCTAGTAGGCGGCCGTTTGACCGAATTTGGGCGAAAATTGTAATTTCGTATTTTCGCTTCGTTTTAACGGATTTTATATAGTTTTGCTGTGCCTAATCAATACCGCACACTTAAAAACGGATTTGGAACAAAAAGTTTTTGGGCGAATTTCGAGCCGAGTTGGGCCTAGTAGGCAGCCGTTTAACCGCAAATTATAATTTCGTATTTTCGCTCAGTTTTAACGGATTTTATGTAAATTTGATGTGCCTAATCGATTCCGCACCCTTAAAAACGGATTTGAAATATAAAGTTTTTGGGCGAATTTCGAGCCGAATTGGGCCTAGTCGGCGGCCGTTTGACCGAATTTGGGCGAAAATTTTAATATCGTATTTTCGCTCCATTTTAACGGATTTTATATAGTTTGATGTGCCTCATCGATTCCGCACACATAAAACCGGATTTGGAACAAAAAGTTTTTGGGCGAATTTCGAGTCGAGTTGGGCGGAGTAGGCGGCCGTTTGACCGAATTTGGGCGAAAATTGTAATTTCGTATTTTCGCTCCGTTTTAACGGATGTTATATAGTTTTGCTGTACCTTATCGATTCCGCACACTTAAAAACGGATTTGGAACAAAAAGTTTTTGGGCGAATTTCGAGCCGAGTTGGGCCTAGTCGGCGGCCGTTTGACCGAATTTGGGCGAAAATTTTAATATCGTATTTTCGCTTCGTTTTATCGGATTTTATATAGTTTTGATGTGCCTAATCGATTCCGCACACTTAAAAACGGATTTGGAACAAAAAGTTTTTAAGCGAATTTCGAGCCGCGTTGGGCCTAGTAGGCGGCCGTTTGACCGAATTTGGGCGATAATCATAATTTCGTATTTTCGCTCCGTTTAAACGGATTTTATATAGTTTTGATGTGCTTAATCGATTCCGCACACTTAAAAACGGATTTGGAACAAAAAGTTTTTTGGCGAATTTCGAGCAGAGTTGGGCCTAGTAGGCGGCCGTTTGACCGAATTTGGGCGAAAATTTAATATCGTATTTTCACTCCGTTTTAACGGATTTTATATAGTTTTGATGTGCCTAATCGATTCCGCACACTAAAACCGGATTTGGAACAAAAAGTTTTTGGGCGTATTTCAAGCCGAGTTGGGCCTAGTAGGCGGCCGTTCGACCGAATTTGGGCGAAAATTATAATTTCGTATTTTCGCTCCGTTTAAACGGATTTTATATAGTTTTGATGTGCTTAATCGATTCCGCACACTTAAAACCGGATTTGGAACAAAAAGTTTTTGGGCGAATTTCGAGCCGAGTTGGGCCTAGTAGGCGGCCGTTCGACCGAATTTGGGCGAAAATTTAATATCATATTTTCACTCCGTTTAAACGGATTTTATATAGTTTTGATGTGCCTAATCAATTCCGCACACTTAAAAACGGATTTGGAACAAAAAGTTTTTGGGCGAATTTCGAGCCGAGTTGGGCCTAGTAGGCAGCCGTTTGACAGAAAATTTGAATTTCGTATTTTCGCTCCGCTTTAACGGATTTTATGTAAATTTGATGTGCCTAATCGATTCCGCACACTTAAAAACGGATTTGGAACAAAAAGTTTTTGGGCGTATTTCGAGCCGAGTTGGGCCTAGTCGGCGGCCGTTTGACTGAATTTGGGCGAAAATTATATTTTCGTAATTTCGCTCCGTTTTAACGGATTTTATGTAGTTATGATGTGCCTAATCGATTCCGCACACTTAACAACGGATTTGGAACAAAAAGTTTTTGGGCGAATTTCGAGCCGAGTTGGTCCTAGTCGGCGGCCGTTTGACCGAATTTGGGCGAAAATTATAATTTCGTATTTTCGCTCCGTTTAAACGGATTTTATATAGTTATGATGTGCCTAATCGATTCCGCACACTTAACAACGGATTTGGAACAAAAATTTTTGGGCGAATTTCGAGCCGAGTTGGTCCTAGTCGGCGGCCGTTTGACCGAATTTGGGCGACAATTATAATTTCGTATTTTCGCTCCGTTTAAACGGATTTTATATAGTTTTGATGTGCTTAATCGATTCCGCACACTTAAAAACTGATTTTGAACAAAAAGTTTTTTGGCGAATTTCGAGCAGAGTTGGGCCTAGTAGGCGGCCGTTTGACCGAATTTGGGCGAAAATTTAATATCGTATTTTCACTCCGTTTTAACGGATTTTATATAGTTTTGATGTGCCTAATCGATTCCGCACACTAAAACCGGATTTGGAACAAAAAGTTTTTGGGCGTATTTCAAGCCGAGTTGGGCCTAGAGGCGGCCGTTCGACCGAATTTGGGCGAAAATTATAATTTCGTATTTTCGCTCCGTTTAAACGGATTTAATATAGTTTTGATGTGCTTAATCGATTCCGCACACTTAAAAACGGATTTGGAACAAAAAGTTTTTTGGCGAATTTCGAGCAGATTTGGGCCTAGTAGGCGGCCGTTTGACCGAATTTAGGCGAAAATTATAATTTCGTATTTTCGCTCCGTTTTAACGGATTTAATATTGTTTTGATGTGCCTAATCGATTCCGCACACTTAAAAACGGATTTGGAACAAAAAGTTTTTGGGCGAATTTCGAGCCGAGTTGGGCCTAGTAGGCAGCCGTTTGACCGAATTTGGGCGAAAATCATAATTTCGTATTTTCGCTCCGTTTTAACGGATTTTACGTAGTTTTGATGTGCCTAATCGATTCCGCACACCTAAAACTGGATTTGGAACAAAAAGTTTTTGGGCGAATTTCGAGCCGAGTTGGGCCTAGTCGGCGGCCGTTTGACCGAATTTGGGCGACAATTATAATTTCGTATTTTCGCTCCGTTTAAACGGATTTTATATAGTTTTGATGTGCTTAATCGATTCCGCACACTTAAAACCGGATTTGGAACAAAAAGTTTTTGGGCGAATTTCGAGCCGAGTTGGGCCTAGTAGGCGGCCGTTTGACCGAATTTGGGCGAAAATCATAATTTCGTATTTTCGCTCCGTTTAAACGGATTTTATATAGTTTTGATGTGCTTAATCGATTCCGCACACTTAAAACCGGATTTGGAACAAAAAGTTTTTGGGCGAATTTCGAGCCGAGTTGGTCCTAGTCGGCGGCCGTTTGACCGAATTTGGGCGACAATAATAATTTCGTATTTTCGCTCCATTTAAACGGATTTTATATAGTTTTGATGTGCTTAATCGATTCCGCACACTTAAAACCGGATTTGGAACAAAAAGTTTTTGGGCGAATTTCGAGCCGAGTTGGGCCTAGTAGGCGGCCGTTTGACCGAATTTGGGCGAAAATCATAATTTCGTATTTTCGCTCCGTTTAAACGGATTTTATATAGTTTTGATGTGCTTAATCGATTCCGCACACTTAAAAACGGATTTGGAACAAAAAGAATTTTGGCGAATTTCGAGCAGAGTTGGACCTAGTAGGCGGCCGTTCGACCGAATTTGGGCGAAAATTATAATTTCGTATTTTCGCTCCGTTTAAACGGATTTTATATAGTTTTGATGTGCTTAATCGATTCCGCACACTTAAAAATGGATTTGGAACAAAAAGTTTTTTGGCGAATTTCGAGCAGAGTTGGGCCTAGTAGGCGGCCGTTTGACCGAATTTAGGCGAAAATTATAATTTCGTATTTTCGCGCCGTTTTAACGGATTTAATATAGTTTTGATGTGCCTAATCGATTCCGCACACTTAAAAACGGATTTGGAACAAAAAGTTTTTGGGCGAATTTCGAGCCGAGTTGGGCCTAGTAGGCAGCCGTTTGACCGAAAATTTGAATTTCGTATTTTCACTCCGTTTTAACGGATTTTATGTTAATTTGATGTGCCTAATCGATTCCGCACACTTAAAAACGGATTTGGAACAAAAAGTTTTTGGGCGTATTTCGAGCCGAGTTGGGCCTAGTCGGCGGCCGTTTGACTGAATTTGGGCGAAAATTTTATGTTCGTAATTTCGCTCCGTTTTAACGAATTTTATGTAGTTATGATGTGCCTAATCGATTCCGCACACTTAACAACGGATTTGGAACAAAAAGTTTTTGGGCGAATTTCGAGCCGAGTTGGTCCTAGTCGGCGGCCGTTTGATCGAATTTGGGCGACAATTATAATTTCGTATTTTCGCTCCGTTTAAACGGATTTTATATAGTTTTGATGTGCTTAATCGATTCCGCACACTTAAAACCGGATTTGGAACAAAAAGTTTTTGGGCGAATTTCGAGCCGAGTTGGTCCTAGTCGGCGGCCGTTTGACCGAATTTGGGCGACAATTATAATTTCGTATTTTCGCTCCGTTTAAACGGATTTTATATAGTTTTGATGTGCTTAATCGATTCCGCACACTTAAAACCGGATTTGGAACAAAAAGTTTTTGGGCGAATTTCGAGCCGAGTTGGGCCTAGTAGGCGGCCGTTTGACCGAATTTGGGCGAAAATCATAATTTCGTATTTTCGCTCCGTTTAAACGGATTTTATATAGTTATGATGTGCTTAATCGATTCCGCACACTTAAAACCGGATTTGGAACAAAAAGTTTTTGGGCGAATTTCGAGCCGAGTTGGGCTTAGTAGGCTGGCCGTTTGACCGAATTTGGGCGAAAATTTAATATCGTATTTTCACTCCGTTTTAACGGATTTTATGTAGTTTTGATGTGCCTAATCGATTCCGCACACTTAAAACAGGATTTGGAACAAAAAGTTTTTGGGCGTATTTCAAGCCGAGTTGGGCCTAGTAGGCGGCCGTTCGACCGAATTTGGGCGAAAATTATAATTTCGTATTTTCGCTCCGTTTAAACGGATTTTATATAGTTTTGATGTGCTTAATCGATTCCGCACACTTAAAAACGGATTTGGAACAAAAAGTTTTTTGGCGAATTTCGAGCAGAGTTGGGCCTAGTAGGCGGCCGTTTGACCGGATTTGGGCGAAAATTTAATATCGTATTTTCACTCCGTTTAAACGGATTTTATATAGTTTTGATGTGCTTAATCGATTCCGCACACTTAAAAACGGATTTGGAACAAAAAGTTTTTTGGCGAATTTCGAGCAGAGTTGGGCCTAGTAGGCGGCCGTTTGACCGAATTTGGGCGACAATTATAATTTCGTATTTTCGCTCGGTTTAAACGGATTTTATATAGTTTTGATGTGCTTAATCGATTCGCACACTTAAAACCGGATTTGGAACAAAAAGTTTTTGGGCGAATTTCGAGCCGAGTTGGGCTTAGTAGGCGGCCGTTTGACCGAATTTGGGCGAAAATTTAATATCGTATTTTCACTCCGTTTTAACGGATTTTATGTAGTTTTGATGTGCCTAATCGATTCCGCACACTTAAAACAGGATTTGGAACAAAAAGTTTTTGGGCGTATTTCAAGCCGAGTTGGGCCTAGTAGGCGGCCGTTCGACCGAATTAGGGCGAAAATTATAATTTCGTATTTTCGCTCCGTTTAAACGGATTTTATATAGTTTTGATGTGCTTAATCGATTCCGCACACTTAAAAACGGATTTGGAACAAAAACTTTTTTGGCGAATTTCGAGCAGAGTTGGGCGTAGTAGGCGGCCGTTTGACCGGATTTGGGCGTAAATTTAATATCGTATTTTCACTCCGTTTAAACGGATTTTATATAGTTTTGATGTGCTTAATCGATTCCGCACACTTAAAAACGGATTTGGAACAAAAAGTTTTTTGGCGAATTTCGAGCAGAGTTGGGCCTAGTAGTCGGCTGTTTGACCGAATTTGGGCGAAAATTATATTTTCGTATTTTCGCTCCGTTTTAACGGATTTTATGTAGTTTTGATGTGCCTAATCGATTCCGCACACTTAAAACCGGATTTGGAACAAAAAGTTTTTGGGCGAATTTCGAGCCGAGTTGGGCCTAGTAGGCGGCCGTTTGACCGAATTTGGGCGAAAATCATAATTTCGTATTTTCGCTCCGTTTAAACGGATTTTATATAGTTTTGATGTGCTTAATCGATTCCGCACACTTAAAAACGGATTTGGAACAAAAAGTTTTTGGGCGAATTTCGAGCCGAGTTGGGCCTAGTAGGCAGCCGTTTGACCGAATTTGGGCGAAAATTATAATTTCGTATTTTCGCTCCGTTTTAACAGATTTTACGTAGTTTTGATGTGCCTAATCGATTCCGCACACCTAAAACTGGATTTGGAACAAAAAGTTTTTGGGCGTATTTCGAGCCGAGTTGGGCCTAGTAGGCGGCCGTTTGACCGAATTTGGGCGAAAATTATAATTTCGTATTTTCGCTCCGTTTAAACGGATTTTATATAGTTTTGATGTGCCTTATCGATTCCGCACACTTAAAAACGGATTTGGAACAAAAAGTTTTTGGGCGAATTTCGAGCCGAGTTGGGCCTAGTAGGCGGCCGTTTGACCGAATTTGGGCGAAAATTATAATTTCGTATTTTCGCTCCGTTTTAACGGATTAAATATAGTTTTGATGTGCCTAATCGATTCCGCACACTTAAAAGCGGATTTGGAACAAAAAGTTTTTGGGCGAATTTCAAGCCGAGTTGGGCCTAGTAGGCGGCCGTTTGACTGAATTTGGGCGAAAATTTTAATATCGTATTTTCGCTCCGTTTTAACGGATTTTATATAGTTTTCATGTGCCTAATCGATTCCGCACACTTAAAAACGGATTTGGAACAAAAAGTTTTTGGGCGTATTTCGAGCCGAGTTGGGCCTAGTAGGCGGCCGTTCGACCGAATTTGGGCGAAAATTATAATTTCGTATTTTCGCTCCGTTTAAACGGATTTTATATAATTTTGATGTGCTTAATCGATTCCGCACACTTAAAAACGGATTTGGAACAAAAAGTTTTTTGGCGAATTTCGAGCAGAGTTGGGCCTAGTAGGCGGCCGTTTGACCGAATTTGGGCGAAAATTATAATTTCGTATTTTCGCTCCGTTTTAACGGATTTTATGTAGTTTTGATGTGCCTAATCGATTCCGCACACTTAAAACCGGATTTGGAACAAAAAGTTTTTGGGCGAATTTCGAGCCGAGTTGGGCCTAGTAGGCGGCCGTTTGACCGAATTTGGGTGAAAATCATAATTTCGTATTTTCGCTCCGTTCAAACGGATTTTATATAGTTTTGATGTGCTTAATGGATTCCGCACACTAAAAAACGGATTTGGAACAAAAAGTTTTTGGGCGAATTTCGAGCCGAGTTGGGCCTAGTAGGCAGCCGTTTGACCGAATTTGGGCGAAAATTATATTTTCGTATTTTCGCTCCGTTTTAACGGATTTTATGTAGTTAGGATGTGCCTAATCGATTCCGCACACTTAACAACGGATTTGGAACAAAAAGTTTTTGGGCGTATTTCGAGCCGAGTTGGGCCTAGTAGGCAGCCGTTTGACCGAAAATTATAAATTCGTATTTTCGCTCCGTTTAAACGGATTTTATATAGTTTTGATGTGCCTTATAGATTCCGCACACTTAAAAACGGATTTGGAACAAAAAGTTTTTGGGCGAATTTCGAGCCGAGTTGGGCCTAGTAGGCGGCCGTTTGACCGAATTTGGGCGAAAATTATAATTTCGTATTTTCGCTCCGTTTTAACGGATTTTATGTAGTTTTGATGTGCCTAATCGATTCCGCACACTTAAAACCGGATTTGGAACAAAAAGTTTTTGGGCGAATTTCGAGCCGAGTTGGGCCTAGTAGGCGGCCGTTTGACCGAATTTGGGCGAAAATCATAATTTCGTATTTTCGCTCCGTTTAAACGGATTTTATATAGTTTTGATGTGCTTAATGGATTCCGCACACTAAAAAACGGATTTGGAACAAAAAGTTTTTGGGCGAATTTCGAGCCGAGTTGGGCCTAGTAGGCAGCCGTTTGACCGAATTTGGGCGAAAATTATATTTTCGTATTTTCGCTCCGTTTTAACGGATTTTATGTAGTTAGGATGTGCCTAATCGATTCCGCACACTTAACAACGGATTTGGAACAAAAAGTTTTTGGGCGTATTTCGAGCCGAGTTGGGCCTAGTAGGCGGCCGTTTGACCGAATTTGGGCGAAAATCATAATTTCGTATTTTCGCTCCGTTTAAACGGATTTTATATAGTTTTGATGTGCTTAATCGATTCCGCACACTTAAAAACGGATTTGGAACAAAAAGTTTTTGGGCGAATTTCGAGCCGAGTTGGGCCTAGTAGGCAGCCGTTTGACCGAATTTGGGCGAAAATTATAATTTCGTATTTTCGCTCCGTTTTAACAGATTTTACGTAGTTTTGATGTGCCTAATCGATTCCGCACACTTAACAACGGATTTGGAACAAAAAGTTTTTGGGCGAATTTCGAGCCGAGTTGGGCCTAGTAGGCGGCCGTTTGACCGAATTTGGGCGAAAATCATAATTTCGTATTTTCGCTCCGTTCAAACGGATTTTATATAGTTTTGATGTGCTTAATGGATTCCGCACACTAAAAAACGGATTTGGAACAAAAAGTTTTTGGGCGAATTTCGAGCCGAGTTGGGCCTAGTAGGCAGCCGTTTGACCGAATTTGGGCGAAAATTATATTTTCGTATTTTCGCTCCGTTTTAACGGATTTTATGTAGTTAGGATGTGCCTAATCGATTCCGCACACTTAACAACGGATTTGGAACAAAAAGTTTTTATGCGTATTTCGAGCCGAGTTGGGCCTAGTAGGCAGCCGTTTGACCGAAAATTATAAATTCGTATTTTCGCTCCGTTTAAACGGATTTTATATAGTTTTGATGTGCCTTATAGATTCCGCACACTTAAAAACGGATTTGGAACAAAAAGTTTTTGGGCGAATTTCGAGCCGAGTTGGGCCTAGTAGGCGGCCGTTTGACCGAATTTGGGCGAAAATTATAATTTCGTATTTTCGCTCCGTTTTAACGGATTTTATGTAGTTTTGATGTGCCTAATCGATTCCGCACACTTAAAACCGGATTTGGAACAAAAAGTTTTTGGGCGAATTTCGAGCCGAGTTGGGCCTAGTAGGCGGCCGTTTGACCGAATTTGGGCGAAAATCATAATTTCGTATTTTCGCTCCGTTTAAACGGATTTTATATAGTTTTGATGTGCTTAATCGATTCCGCACACTTAAAAACGGATTTTTTGGCGAATTTCGAGCAGAGTTGGGCCTAGTAGGCGGCCGTTCGACCGAATTTGGGCGAAAATTATAATTTCGTATTTTCGCTCCGTTTAAACGGATTTTATGTAGTTTTGATGTGCTTAATCGATTCCGCACACTTAAAACCGGATTTGGAACAAAAAGTTTTTGGGCGAATTTCGAGCCGAGTTGGGCTTAGTAGGCGGCCGTTTGACCGAATTTGGGCGAAAATTTAATATCGTATTTTCACTCCGTTTTAACGGATTTTATGTAGTTTTGATGTGCCTAATCGATTCCGCACACTTAAAACAGGATTTGGAACAAAAAGTTTTTGGGCGTATTTCAAGCCGAGTTGGGCCTAGTAGGCGGCCGTTCGACCGAATTTGGGCGAAAATTATAATTTCGTATTTTCGCTCCGTTTAAACGGATTTTATATAGTTTTGATGTGCTTAATCGATTCCGCACACTTAAAAACGGATTTGGAACAAAAAGTTTTTTGGCGAATTTCGAGCAGAGTTGGGCCTAGTAGGCGGCCGTTTGACCGAATTTGGGCGACAATTATAATTTCGTATTTTCGCTCCGTTTAAACGGATTTTATATAGTTTTGATGTGCTTAATCGATTCCGCACACTTAAAACCGGATTTGGAACAAAAAGTTTTTGGGCGAATTTCGAGCCGAGTTGGGCCTACTAGGCGGCCGTTTGACCGAATTTGGGCGAAAATCATAATTTCGTATTTTCGCTCCGTTTAAACGGATTTTATATAGTTTTGATGTGCTTAATCGATTCCGCACACTTAAAAACGGATTTGGAACAAAAAGTTTTTTGGCGAATTTTGAGCAGAGTTGGGCCTAGTAGGCGGCCGTTCGACCGAATTTGGGCGAAAATTATAATTTCGTATTTTCGCTCCGTTTAAACGGATTTTATATAGTTTTGATGTGCTTAATCGATTCCGCACACTTAAAACCGGATTTGGAACAAAAAGTTTTTGGGCGAATTTCGAGCCGAGTTGGGCTTAGTAGGCGGCCGTTTGACCGAATTTGGCCGAAAATTTAATATCGTATTTTCACTCCGTTTTAACGGATTTTATGTAGTTATGATGTGCCTAATCGATTCCGCACACCTAAAACTGGATTTGGAACAAAAAGTTTTTGGGCGTATTTCGAGCCGAGTTGGGCCTAGTAGGCGGCCGTTTGACCGAATTTGGGCGAAAATTAATATTTCGAATTTTCGCTCCGTTTTAACGGATTTTACGTAGTTTTGATGTGCCTAATCGATTCCGCACACCTAAAACTGGATTTGGAACAAAAAGTTTTTGGGCGTATTTCGAGCCGAGTTGGGCCTAGTAGGCGGCCGTTTGACCGAATTTGGGCGAAAATTATATTTTCGTATTTTCGCTCCGTTTTAACGGATTTTATGTAGTTTTGATGTGCCTAATCGATTCCGCACACTTAAAAACGGATTTGGAACAAAAAGTTTTTGGGCGAATTTCGAGCCGAGTTGGGCCTAGTAGGCAGCCGTTTGACCGAAAATTTGAATTTCGTATTTTCACTCCGTTTAAACGGATTTTATGTAAATTTGATGTGCCTAATCGATTCCGCACACTTAACAACGGATTTGGAACAAAAAGTTTTTGGGCGAATTTCGAGCCGAGTTGGTCCTAGTCGGCGGCCGTTTGACTGAATTTGGGCGACAATTATAATTTCGTATTTTCGCTCCGTTTAAACGGATTTTATATAGTTTTGATGTGCTTAATCGATTCCGCACACTTAAAACCGGATTTGGAACAAAAAGTTTTTGGGCGAATTTCGAGCCGAGTTGGGCCTAGTAGGCGGCCGTTTGACCGAATTTGGGCGAAAATCATAATTTCGTATTTTCGCTCCGTTTAAACGGATTTTATATAGTTTTGATGTGCCTAATCGATTCCGCACACTTAAAAACGGATTTGGAACAAAAAGTTTTTTGGCGAATTTCGAGCAGAGTTGGGCCTAGTAGGCGGCCGTTCGACCGAATTTGGGCGAAAATTATAATTTCGTATTTTCGCTCCGTTTAAACGGATTTTATATAGTTTTGATGTGCTTAATCGATTCCGCACACTTAAAACCGGATTTGGAACAAAAAGTTTTTGGGCGAATTTCGAGCCGAGTTGGGCTTAGTAGGCTGGCCGTTTGACCGAATTTGGGCGAAAATCATAATTTCGTATTTTCGCTCCGTTTAAACGGATTTTATATAGTTTTGATGTGCTTAATGGATTCCGCACACTAAAAAACGGATTTGGAACAAAAAGTTTTTGGGCGAATTTCGAGCCGAGTTGGGCCTAGTAGGCAGCCGTTTGACCGAATTTGGGCGAAAATTATATTTTCGTATTTTCGCTCCGTTTTAACGGATTTTATGTAGTTAGGATGTGCCTAATCGATTCCGCACACTTAACAACGGATTTGGAACAAAAAGTTTTTGGGCGTATTTCGAGCCGAGTTGGGCCTAGTAGGCGGCCGTTTGACCGAATTTGGGCGAAAATCATAATTTCGTATTTTCGCTCCGTTTAAACGGATTTTATATAGTTTTGATGTGCTTAATCGATTCCGCACACTTAAAAACGGATTTGGAACAAAAAGTTTTTGGGCGAATTTCGAGCCGAGTTGGGCCTAGTAGGCAGCCGTTTGACCGAATTTGGGCGAAAATTATTATTTCGTATTTTCGCTCCGTTTTAACAGATTTTACGTAGTTTTGATGTGCCTAATCGATTCCGCACACTTAACAACGGATTTGGAACAAAAAGTTTTTGGGCGAATTTCGAGCCGAGTTGGGCCTAGTAGGCGGCCGTTTGACCGAATTTGGGCGAAAATCATAATTTCGTATTTTCGCTCCGTTCAAACGGATTTTATATAGTTTTGATGTGCTTAATGGATTCCGCACACTAAAAAACGGATTTGGAACAAAAAGTTTTTGGGCGAATTTCGAGCCGAGTTGGGCCTAGTAGGCAGCCGTTTGACCGAATTTGGGCGAAAATTATATATTCGTATTTTCGCTCCGTTTTAACGGATTTTATGTAGTTAGGATGTGCCTAATCGATTCCGCACACTTAACAACGGATTTGGAACAAAAAGTTTTTGGGCGTATTTCGAGCCGAGTTTGGCCTAGTAGGCAGCCGTTTGACCGAAAATTATAAATTCGTATTTTCGCTCCGTTTAAACGGATTTTATATAGTTTTGATGTGCCTTATAGATTCCGCACACTTAAAAACGGATTTGGAACAAAAAGTTTTTGGGCGAATTTCGAGCCGAGTTGGGCCTAGTAGGCGGCCGTTTGACCGAATTTGGGCGAAAATTATAATTTCGTATTTTCGCTCCGTTTTAACGGATTTTATGTAGTTTTGATGTGCCTAATCGATTCCGCACACTTAAAACCGGATTTGGAACAAAAAGTTTTTGGGCGAATTTCGAGCCGAGTTGGGCCTAGTAGGCGGCCGTTTGACCGAATTTGGGCGAAAATCATAATTTCGTATTTTCGCTCCGTTTAAACGGATTTTATATAGTTTTGATGTGCTTAATGGATTCCGCACACTAAAAAACGGATTTGGAACAAAAAGTTTTTGGGCGAATTTCGAGCCGAGTTGGGCCTAGTAGGCAGCCGTTTGACCGAATTTGGGCGAAAATTATATTTTCGTATTTTCGCTCCGTTTTAACGGATTTTATGTAGTTAGGATGTGCCTAATCGATTCCGCACACTTAACAACGGATTTGGAACAAAAAGTTTTTGGGCGTATTTCGAGCCGAGTTGGGCCTAGTAGGCGGCCGTTTGACCGAATTTGGGCGAAAATCATAATTTCGTATTTTCGCTCCGTTTAAACGGATTTTATATAGTTTTGATGTGCTTAATCGATTCCGCACACTTAAAAACGGATTTGGAACAAAAAGTTTTTGGGCGAATTTCGAGCCGAGTTGGGCCTAGTAGGCAGCCGTTTGACCGAATTTGGGCGAAAATTATAATTTCGTATTTTCGCTCCGTTTTAACAGATTTTACGTAGTTTTGATGTGCCTAATCGATTCCGCACACTTAACAACGGATTTGGAACAAAAAGTTTTTGGGCGTATTTCGAGCCGAGTTGGGCCTAGTAGGCAGCCGTTTGACCGAAAATTATAAATTCGTATTTTCGCTCCGTTTAAACGGATTTTATATAGTTTTGATGTGCCTTATCGATTCCGCACACTTAAAAACGGATTTGGAACAAAAAGTTTTTGGGCGAATTTCGAGCCGAGGTGGGCCTAGTAGGCAGCCGTTTGACCGAAAATTATAATTTCGTATTTTCGCTCCGTTTAAACGGATTTTATATAGTTTTGATGTGCCTTATCGATTCCGCACACTTAAAAACGGATTTGGAACAAAAAGTTTTTGGGCGAATTTCGAGCCGAGTTGGGCCTAGTAGGCGGCCGTTTGACCGAATTTGGGCAAAAATTATAATTTCGTATTTTCGCTCCGTTTTAACGGATTTAATATAGTTTTGATGTGCCTAATCGATTCCGCACACTTAAAAGCGGATTTGGAACAAAAAGTTTTTGGGCGAATTTCGAGCCGAGTTGGGCCTAGTAGGCGGCCGTTTGACTGAATTTGGGCGAAAATTTTAATATCGTATTTTCGCTCCGTTTTAACGGATTTTATATAGTTTTGATGTGCCTAATCGATTCCGCACACTTAAAAACGGATTTGGAACAAAAAGTTTTTGGGCGTATTTCGAGCCGAGTTGGGCCTAGTAGGCAGCCGTTTGACCGAATTTGGGCGAAAATTATATTTTCGTATTTTCGCTCCGTTTTAACGGATTTTATGTAGTTAGGATGTGCCTAATCGATTCCGCACACTTAACAACGGATTTGGAACAAAAAGTTTTTGGGCGTATTTCGAGCCGAGTTGGGCCTAGTAGGCGGCCGTTTGACCGAATTTGGGCGAAAATTATAATTTCGTATTTTCGCTCCGTTTAAACGGATTTTATATAGTTTTGATGTGCTTAATCGATTCCGCACACTTAAAAACGGATTTGGAACAAAAAGTTTTTGGGCGAATTTCGAGCCGAGTTGGGCCTAGTAGGCAGCCGTTTGACCGAATTTGGGCGAAAATTATAATTTCGTATTTTCGCTCCGTTTTAACAGATTTTTCGTAGTTTTGATGTGCCTAATCGATTCCGCACACTTAACAACGGATTTGGAACAAAAAGTTTTTGGGCGTATTTCGAGCCGAGTTGGGCCTAGTAGGCAGCCGTTTGACCGAAAATTATAAATTCGTATTTTCGCTCCGTTTAAACGGATTTTATATAGTTTTGATGTGCCTTATCGATTCCGCACACTTAAAAACGGATTTGGAACAAAAAGTTTTTGGGCGAATTTCGAGCCGAGTTTGGCCTAGTAGGCAGCCGTTTGACCGAAAATTATAATTTCGTATTTTCGCTCCGTTTAAACGGATTTTATATAGTTTTGATGTGCCTTATCGATTCCGCACACTTAAAAACGGATTTGGAACAAAAAGTTTTTGGGCGAATTTCGAGCCGAGTTGGGCCTAGTAGGCGGCCGTTTGACCGAATTTGGGCGAAAATTATAATTTCGTATTTTCGCTCCGTTTTAACGGATTTAATATAGTTTTGATGTGCCTAATCGATTCCGCACACTTAAAAGCGGATTTGGAACAAAAAGTTTTTGGGCGAATTTCGAGCCGAGTTGGGCCTAGTAGGCGGCCGTTTGACTGAATTTGGGCGAAAATTTTAATATCGTATTTTCGCTCCGTTTTAACGGATTTTATATAGTTTTGATGTGCCTAATCGATTCCGCACACTTAAAAACGGATTTGGAACAAAAAGTTTTTGGGCGAATTTCGAGCCGAGTTGGGCCTAGTAGGCGGCCGTTCGACCGAATTTGGGCGAAAATTATAATTTCGTATTTTCGCTCCGTTTAAACGGATTTTATATAATTTTGATGTGCTTAATCGATTCCGCACACTTAAAAACGGATTTGGAACAAAAAGTTTTTTGGCGAATTTCGAGCAGAGTTGGGCCTAGTAGGCGGCCGTTTGACCGAATTTGGGCGAAAATTATAATTTCGTATTTTCGCTCCGTTTAAACGGATTTTATATAGTTTTGATGTGCCTTATAGATTCCGCACACTTAAAAACGGATTTGGAACAAAAAGTTTTTGGGCGAATTTCGAGCCGAGTTGGGCCTAGTAGGCGGCCGTTTGACCGAATTTGGGCGAAAATTATAATTTCGTATTTTCGCTCCGTTTTAACGGATTTAATATAGTTTTGATGTGCCTAATCGATTCCGCACACTTAAAAGCGGATTTGGAACAAAAAGTTTTTGGGCGAATTTCGAGCCGAGTTGGGCCTAGTAGGCGGCCGTTTGACTGAATTTGGGCGAAAATTTTATTATCGTATTTTCGCTCCGTTTTAACGGATTTTATATAGTTTTGATGTGCCTAATCGATTCCGCACACTTAAAAACGGATTTGGAACAAAAAGTTTTTTGGCGAATTTCGAGCAGAGTTGGGCCTAGTAGGCGGCCGTTTGACCGAATTTGGGCGAAAATTATAATTTCGTATTTTCGCTCCGTTTTAACGGATTTTATGTAGTTTTGATGTGCCTAATCGATTCCGCACACTTAAAACCGGATTTGGAACAAAAAGTTTTTGGGCGAATTTCGAGCCGAGTTGGGCCTAGTAGGCAGCCGTTTGACCGAATTTGGGCGAAAATTATAATTTCGTATTTTCGCTCCGTTTAAACGGATTTTATATAGTTTTGATGTGCCTTATAGATTCCGCACACTTAAAAACGGATTTGGAACAAAAAGTTTTTGGGCGAATTTCGAGCCGAGTTGGGCCTAGTAGGCGGCCGTTTGACCGAATTTGGGCGAAAATTATAATTTCGTATTTTCGCTCCGTTTTAACGGATTTAATATAGTTTTGATGTGCCTAATCGATTCCGCACACTTAAAAGCGGATTTGGAACAAAAAGTTTTTGGGCGAATTTCGAGCCGAGTTGGGCCTAGTAGGCGGCCGTTTGACTGAATTTGGGCGAAAATTTTATTATCGTATTTTCGCTCCGTTTTAACGGATTTTATATAGTTTTGATGTGCCTAATCGATTCCGCACACTTAAAAACGGATTTGGAACAAAAAGTTTTTTGGCGAATTTCGAGCAGAGTTGGGCCTAGTAGGCGGCCGTTTGACCGAATTTGGGCGAAAATTATAATTTCGTATTTTCGCTCCGTTTTAACGGATTTTATGTAGTTTTGATGTGCCTAATCGATTCCGCACACTTAAAACCGGATTTGGAACAAAAAGTTTTTGGGCGAATTTCGAGCCGAGTTGGGCCTAGTAGGCAGCCGTTTGACCGAAAATTATAATTTCGTATTTTCGCTCCGTTTAAACGGATTTTATATAGTTTTGATGTGCCTTATAGATTCCGCACACTTAAAAACGGATTTGGAACAAAAAGTTTTTGGGCGAATTTCGAGCCGAGTTGGGCCTAGTAGGCGGCCGTTTGACCGAATTTGGGCGAAAATTATAATTTCGTATTTTCGCTCCGTTTTAACGGATTTTATATAGTTTTGATGTGCCTAATCGATTCCGCACACTTAAAAACGGATTTGGAACAAAAAGTTTTTGGGCGAATTTCGAGCCGAGTTGGGCCTAGTAGGCGGCCGTTCGACCGAATTTGGGCGAAAATTATAATTTCGTATTTTCGCTCCGTTTAAACGGATTTTATATAATTTTGATGTGCTTAATCGATTCCGCACACTTAAAAACGGATTTGGAACAAAAAGTTTTTTGGCGAATTTCGAGCAGAGTTGGGCCTAGTAGGCGGCCGTTTGACCGAATTTGGGCGAAAATTATAATTTCGTATTTTCGCTCCGTTTTAACGGATTTTATGTAGATTTGATGTGCCTAATCGATTCCGCACACTTAAAACCGGATTTGGAACAAAAAGTTTTTGGGCGAATTTCGAGCCGAGTTGGGCCTAGTAGGCGGCCGTTTGACCGAATTTGGGCGAAAATCATAATTTCGTATTTTCGCTCCGTTTAAACGGATTTTATATAGTTTTGATGTGCTTAATGGATTCCGCACACTAAAAAACGGATTTGGAACAAAAAGTTTTTGGGCGAATTTCCAGCCGAGTTGGGCCTAGTAGGCAGCCGTTTGACCGAATTTGGGCGAAAATTATATTTTCGTATTTTCGCTCCGTTTTAACGGATTTTATGTAGTTAGGATGTGCCTAATCGATTCCGCCCACTTAACAACGGATTTGGAACAAAAAGTTTTTGGGCGTATTTCGAGCCGAGTTGGGCCTAGTAGGCAGCCGTTTGACCGAAAATTATAATTTCGTATTTTCGCTCCGTTTAAACGGATTTTATATAGTTTTGATGTGCCTTATAGATTCCGCACACTTAAAAACGGATTTGGAACAAAAAGTTTTTGGGCGAATTTCGAGCCGAGTTGGGCCTAGTAGGCGGCCGTTTGACCGAATTTGGGCGAAAATTATAATTTCGTATTTTCGCTCCGTTTTAACGGATTTAATATAGTTTTGATGTGCCTAATCGATTCCGCACACTTAAAAGCGGATTTGGAACAAAAAGTTTTTGGGCGAATTTCGAGCCGAGTTGGGCCTAGTAGGCGGCCGTTTGACTGAATTTGGGCGAAAATTTTATTATCGTATTTTCGCTCCGTTTTAACGGATTTTATATAGTTTTGATGTGCCTAATCGATTCCGCACACTTAAAAACGGATTTGGAACAAAAAGTTTTTTGGCGAATTTCGAGCAGAGTTGGGCCTAGTAGGCGGCCGTTTGACCGAATTTGGGCGAAAATTATAATTTCGTATTTTCGCTCCGTTTTAACGGATTTTATGTAGTTTTGATGTGCCTAATCGATTCCGCACACTTAAAACCGGATTTGGAACAAAAAGTTTTTGGGCGAATTTCGAGCCGAGTTGGGCCTAGTAGGCAGCCGTTTGACCGAAAATTATAATTTCGTATTTTCGCTCCGTTTAAACGGATTTTATATAGTTTTGATGTGCCTTATAGATTCCGCACACTTAAAAACGGATTTGGAACAAAAAGTTTTTGGGCGAATTTCGAGCCGAGTTGGGCCTAGTAGGCGGCCGTTTGACCGAATTTGGGCGAAAATTATAATTTCGTATTTTCGCTCCGTTTTAACGGATTTAATATAGTTTTGATGTGCCTAATCGATTCCGCACACTTAAAAGCGGATTTGGAACAAAAAGTTTTTGGGCGAATTTCGAGCCGAGTTGGGCCTAGTAGGCGGCCGTTTGACCGAATTTGGGCGAAAATTATAATTTCGTATTTTCGCTCCGTTTTAACGGATTTTATATAGTTTTGATGTGCCTAATCGATTCCGCACACTTAAAAACGGATTTGGAACAAAAAGTTTTTTGGCGAATTTCGAGCAGAGTTGGGCCTAGTAGGCGGCCGTTTGACCGAATTTGGGCGAAAATTATAATTTCGTATTTTCGCTCCGTTTTAACGGATTTTATGTAGTTTTGATGTGCCTAATCGATTCCGCACACTTAAAACCGGATTTGGAACAAAAAGTTTTTGGGCGAATTTCGAGCCGAGTTGGGCCTAGTAGGCGGCCGTTTGACCGAATTTGGGCGAAAATCATAATTTGGTATTTTCGCTCCGTTTAAACGGATTTTATATAGTTTTGATGTGCTTAATGGATTCCGCACACTAAAAAACGGATTTGGAACAAAAAGTTTTTGGGCGAATTTCGAGCCGAGTTGGGCCTAGTAGGCGGCCGTTCGACCGAATTTGGGCGAAAATTATAATTTCGTATTTTCGCTCCGTTTTAACGGATTTTACGTAGTTTTGATGTGCCTAATCGATTCCGCACACCTAAAACTGGATTTGGAACAAAAAGTTTTTGGGCGAATTTCGAGCCGAGTTGGGCCTAGTAGGCGGCCGTTTGACTGAATTTGGGCGAAAATTTTAATATCGTATTTTCGCTCCGTTTTAACGGATTTTATATAGTTTTGATGTGCCTAATCGATTCCGCACACTTAAAAACGGATTTGGAACAAAAAGTTTTTTGGCGAATTTCGAGCAGAGTTGGGCCTAGTAGGCGGCCGTTTGACCGAATTTGGGCGAAAATTATAATTTCGTATTTTCGCTCCGTTTTAACGGATTTTATGTAGTTTTGATGTGCCTAATCGATTCCGCACACTTAAAACCGGATTTGGAACAAAAAGTTTTTGGGCGAATTTCGAGCCGAGTTGGGCCTAGTAGGCGGCCGTTTGACCGAATTTGGGCGAAAATCATAATTTCGTATTTTCGCTCCGTTTAAACGGATTTTATATAGTTTTGATGTGCTTAATGGATTCCGCACACTAAAAAACGGATTTGGAACAAAAAGTTTTTGAGCGAATTTCGAGCCGAGTTGGGCCTAGATGGCAGCCGTTTGACCGAATTTGGGCGAAAATTATATTTTCGTATTTTCGCTCCGTTTTAACGGATTTTATGTAGTTAGGATGTGCCTAATCGATTCCGCACACTTAACAACGGATTTGGAACAAAAAGTTTTTGGGCGTATTTCGAGCCGAGTTGGGCCTAGTAGGCGGCCGTTTGACCGAATTTGGGCGAAAATCATAATTTCGTATTTTCGCTCCGTTTAAACGGATTTTATATAGTTTTGATGTGCTTAATCGATTCCGCACACTTAAAAACGGATTTGGAACAAAAAGTTTTTGGGCGAATTTCGAGCCGAGTTGGGCCTAGTAGGCAGCCGTTTGACCGAATTTGGGCGAAAATTATAATTTCGTATTTTCGCTCCGTTTTAACAGATTTTACGTAGTTTTGATGTGCCTAATCGATTCCGCACACCTAAAACTGGATTTGGAACAAAAAGTTTTTGGGCGTATTTCGAGCCGAGTTGGGCTTAGTAGGCGGCCGTTTGACCGAATTTGGGCGAAAATTTTAATATGGTATTTTCGCTCCGTTTTAACGCATTTTATGTAGTTTTGATGTGCCTAATCGATTCCGCACACTTAAAAACGGATTTGGAACAAAAAGTTTTTGGGCGAATTTCGAGCCGAGTTGGGCCTAGTAGGCGGCCGTTTGACCGAATTTGGGCGAAAATCATAATTTCGTATTTTCGCTCCGTTTAAACGGATTTTATATAGTTTTGATGTGCTTAATCGATTCCGCACACTTAAAAACGGATTTGGAACAAAAAGTTTTTTGGCGAATTTCGAGCAGAGTTGGGCCTAGTAGGCGGCCGTTTGACCGAATTTGGGCGAAAATTATATTTTCGTATTTTCGCTCCGTTTTAACGGATTTTATGTAGTTTTGATGTGCCTAATCGATTCCGCACACTTAAAACCGGATTTGGAACAAAAAGTTTTTGGGCGAATTTCGAGCCGAGTTGGGCCTAGTAGGCGGCCGTTTGACCGAATTTGGGCGAAAATCATAATTTCGTATTTTCGCTCCGTTTAAACTGATTTTATATAGTTTTGATGTGCTTAATCGATTCCGCACACTTAAAAACGGATTTGGAACAAAAAGTTTTTGGGCGAATTTCGAGCCGAGTTGGGCCTAGTAGGCGGCCGTTTGACCGAATTTGGGCGAAAATTATAATTTCGTATTTTCGCTCCGTTTAAACGGATTTTATATAGTTTTGATGTGCCTTATCGATTCCGCACACTTAAAAACGGATTTGGAACAAAAAGTTTTTGGGCGAATTTCGAGCCGAGTTGGGCCTAGTAGGCGGCCGTTTGACCGAATTTGGGCGAAAATTATAATTTCGTATTTTCGCTCCGTTTTAACGGATTTAATATAGTTTTGATGTGCCTAATCGATTCCGCACACTTAAAAGCGGATTTGGAACAAAAAGTTTTTGGGCGAATTTCGAGCCGAGTTGGGCCTAGTAGGCGGCCGTTTGACCGAATTTGGGCGAAAATTATAATTTCGTATTTTCGCTCCGTTTTAACGGATTTTATATAGTTTTGATGTGCCTAATCGATTCCGCACACTTAAAAACGGATTTGGAACAAAAAGTTTTTGGGCGTATTTCGAGCCGAGTTGGGCCTAGTAGGCGGCCGTTCGACCGAATTTGGGCGAAAATTATAATTTCGTATTTTCGCTCCGTTTAAACGGATTTTATATAATTTTGATGTGCTTAATCGATTCCGCACACTTAAAACCGGATTTGGAACAAAAAGTTTTTGGGCGAATTTCGAGCAGAGTTGGGCCTAGTAGGCGGCCGTTTGACCGAATTTGGGCGAAAATTATAATTTCGTATTTTCGCGCCGTTTTAACGGATTTAATATAGTTTTGATGTGCCTAATCGATTCCGCACACTTAAAAACGGATTTGGAACAAAAAGTTTTTGGGCGAATTTCGAGCCGAGTTGGGCCTAGTAGGCGGCCGTTTGACCGAATTTGGGCGAAAATTATAATTTCGTATTTTCGCTCCGTTTAAACGGATTTTATATAGTTTTGATGTGCCATATCGATTCCGCACACTTAAAACAGGATTTGAAACAAAAAGTTTTTGGGCGTATTTCAAGCCGAGTTGGGCCTAGTAGGCGGCCGTTCGACCGAATTTGGGCGAAAATTATAATTTCGTATTTTCGCTCCGTTTAAACGGATTTTATATAGTTTTGATGTGCTTAATCGATTCCGCACACTTAAAAACGGATTTGGAACAAAAAGTTTTTGGGCGAATTTCGAGCAGAGTTGGGCCTAGTAGGCGGCCGTTTGACCGGATTTGGGCGAAAATTTAATATCGTATTTTCACTCCGTTTAAACGGATTTTATATAGTTTTGATGTGCTTAATCGATTCCGCACACTTAAAACCGGATTTGGAACAAAAAGTTTTTGGGCGAATTTCGAGCCGAGTTGGGCCTAGTAGGCGGCCGTTTGACCGAATTTGGGCGAAAATTATAATTTCGTATTTTCGCTCCGTTTAAACGGATTTTATATAGTTTTGATGTGCTTAATCGATTCCGCACACTTAAAACCGGATTTGGAACAAAAAGTTTTTGGGCGAATTTCGAGCCGAGTTGGGCTTAGTAGGCGGCCGTTTGACCGAATTTGGGCGAAAATTTTAATATGGTATTTTCGCTCCGTTTTAACGCATTTTATGTAGTTTTGATGTGCCTAATCGATTCCGCACACTTAAAAACGGATTTGGAACAAAAAGTTTTTGGGCGAATTTCGAGCCGAGTTGGGCCTAGTAGGCGGCCGTTTGACCGAATTTGGGCGAAAATCATAATTTCGTATTTTCGCTCCGTTTAAACGGATTTTATATAGTTTTGATGTGCTTAATCGATTCCGCACACTTAAAAACGGATTTGGAACAAAAAGTTTTTTGGCGAATTTCGAGCAGAGTTGGGCCTAGTAGGCGGCCGTTTGACCGAATTTGGGCGAAAATTATATTTTCGTATTTTCGCTCCGTTTTAACGGATTTTATGTAGTTTTGATGTGCCTAATCGATTCCGCACACTTAAAACCGGATTTGGAACAAAAAGTTTTTGGGCGAATTTCGAGCCGAGTTGGGCCTAGTAGGCGGCCGTTTGACCGAATTTGGGCGAAAATCATAATTTCGTATTTTCGCTCCGTTTAAACTGATTTTATATAGTTTTGATGTGCTTAATCGATTCCGCACACTTAAAAACGGATTTGGAACAAAAAGTTTTTGGGCGAATTTCGAGCCGAGTTGGGCCTAGTAGGCGGCCGTTTGACCGAATTTGGGCGAAAATTATAATTTCGTATTTTCGCTCCGTTTAAACGGATTTTATATAGTTTTGATGTGCCTTATCGATTCCGCACACTTAAAAACGGATTTGGAACAAAAAGTTTTTGGGCGAATTTCGAGCCGAGTTGGGCCTAGTAGGCGGCCGTTTGACCGAATTTGGGCGAAAATTATAATTTCGTATTTTCGCTCCGTTTTAACGGATTTAATATAGTTTTGATGTGCCTAATCGATTCCGCACACTTAAAAGCGGATTTGGAACAAAAAGTTTTTGGGCGAATTTCGAGCCGAGTTGGGCCTAGTAGGCGGCCGTTTGACTGAATTTAGGCGAAAATTTTAATATCGTATTTTCGCTCCGTTTTAACGGATTTTATATAGTTTTGATGTGCCTAATCGATTCCGCACACTTAAAAACGGATTTGGAACAAAAAGTTTTTGGGCGTATTTCGAGCCGAGTTGGGCCTAGTAGGCGGCCGTTCGACCGAATTTGGGCGAAAATTATAATTTCGTATTTTCGCTCCGTTTAAACGGATTTTATATAATTTTGATGTGCTTAATCGATTCCGCACACTTAAAAACGGATTTGGAACAAAAAGTTTTTTGGCGAATTTCGAGCAGAGTTGGGCCTAGTAGGCGGCCGTTTGACCGAATTTGGGCGAAAATTATAATTTCGTATTTTCGCTCCGTTTTAACGGATTTAATATAGTTTTGATGTGCCTAATCGATTCCGCACACTTAAAAGCGGATTTGGAACAAAAAGTTTTTGGGCGAATTTCGAGCCGAGTTGGGCCTAGTAGGCGGCCGTTTGACTGAATTTAGGCGAAAATTTTAATATCGTATTTTCGCTCCGTTTTAACGGATTTTATATAGTTTTGATGTGCCTAATCGATTCCGCACACTTAAAAACGGATTTGGAACAAAAAGTTTTTGGGCGTATTTCGAGCCGAGTTGGGCCTAGTAGGCGGCCGTTCGACCGAATTTGGGCGAAAATTATAATTTCGTATTTTCGCTCCGTTTAAACGGATTTTATATAATTTTGATGTGCTTAATCGATTCCGCACACTTAAAAACGGATTTGGAACAAAAAGTTTTTGGGCGAATTTCGAGCCGAGTTGGGCCTAGTAGGCAGCCGTTTGACCGAAAATTATAATTTCGTATTTTCGCTCCGTTTAAACGGATTTTATATAGTTTTGATGTGCCTTATCGATTCCGCACACTTAAAAACGGATTTGGAACAAAAAGTTTTTGGGCGAATTTCGAGCCGAGTTGGGCCTAGTAGGCGGCCGTTTGACCGAATTTGGGCGAAAATTATAATTTCGTATTTTCGCTCCGTTTTAACGGATTTTATATAGTTTTGATGTGCCTAATCGATTCCGCACACTTAAAAACGGATTTGGAACAAAAAGTTTTTGGGCGTATTTCGAGCCGAGTTGGGCCTAGTAGGCGGCCGTTCGACCGAATTTGGGCGAAAATTATAATTTCGTATTTTCGCTCCGTTTAAACGGATTTTATATAATTTTGATGTGCTTAATCGATTCCGCACACTTAAAACCGGATTTGGAACAAAAAGTTTTTGGGCGAATTTCGAGCAGAGTTGGGCCTAGTAGGCGGCCGTTTGACCGAATTTGGGCGAAAATTATAATTTCGTATTTTCGCGCCGTTTTAACGGATTTAATATAGTTTTGATGTGCCTAATCGATTCCGCACACTTAAAAACGGATTTGGAACAAAAAGTTTTTGGGCGAATTTCGAGCCGAGTTGGGCCTAGTAGGCGGCCGTTTGACCGAATTTGGGCGAAAATTATAATTTCGTATTTTCGCTCCGTTTAAACGGATTTTATATAGTTTTGATGTGCCATATCGATTCCGCACACTTAAAACAGGATTTGAAACAAAAAGTTTTTGGGCGTATTTCAAGCCGAGTTGGGCCTAGTAGGCGGCCGTTCGACCGAATTTGGGCGAAAATTATAATTTCGTATTTTCGCTCCGTTTAAACGGATTTTATATAGTTTTGATGTGCTTAATCGATTCCGCACACTTAAAAACGGATTTGGAACAAAAAGTTTTTGGGCGAATTTCGAGCAGAGTTGGGCCTAGTAGGCGGCCGTTTGACCGGATTTGGGCGAAAATTTAATATCCTATTTTCACTCCGTTTAAACGAATTTTATATAGTTTTGATGTGCTTAATCGATTCCGCACACTTAAAACCGGAATTGGAACAAAAAGTTTTTGGGCGAATTTCGAGCCGAGTTGGGCCTAGTAGGCGGCCGTTTGACCGAATTTGGGCGAAAATTATAATTTCGTATTTTCGCTCCGTTTAAACGGATTTTATATAGTTTTGATGTGCTTAATCGATTCCGCACACTTAAAACCGGATTTGGAACAAAAAGTTTTTGGGCGAATTTCGAGCCGAGTTGGGCTTAGTAGGCGGCCGTTTGACCGAATTTGGGCGAAAATTTTAATATGGTATTTTCGCTCCGTTTTAACGCATTTTATGTAGTTTTGATGTGCCTAATCGATTCCGCACACTTAAAAACGGATTTGGAACAAAAAGTTTTTGGGCGAATTTCGAGCCGAGTTGGGCCTAGTAGGCGGCCGTTTGACCGAATTTGGGCGAAAATCATAATTTCGTATTTTCGCTCCGTTTAAACGGATTTTATATAGTTTTGATGTGCTTAATCGATTCCGCACACTTAAAAACGGATTTGGAACAAAAAGTTTTTTGGCGAATTTCGAGCAGAGTTGGGCCTAGTAGGCGGCCGTTTGACCGAATTTGGGCGAAAATTATATTTTCGTATTTTCGCTCCGTTTTAACGGATTTTATGTAGTTTTGATGTGCCTAATCGATTCCGCACACTTAAAACCGGATTTGGAACAAAAAGTTTTTGGGCGAATTTCGAGCCGAGTTGGGCCTAGTAGGCGGCCGTTTGACCGAATTTGGGCGAAAATCATAATTTCGTATTTTCGCTCCGTTTAAACTGATTTTATATAGTTTTGATGTGCTTAATCGATTCCGCACACTTAAAAACGGATTTGGAACAAAAAGTTTTTGGGCGAATTTCGAGCCGAGTTGGGCCTAGTAGGCGGCCGTTTGACCGAATTTGGGCGAAAATTATAATTTCGTATTTTCGCTCCGTTTTAACAGATTTTACGTAGTTTTGATGTGCCTAATCGATTCCGCACACCTAAAACTGGATTTGGGACAAAAAGTTTTTGGGCGTATTTCGAGCCGAGTTGGGCCTAGTAGGCGGCCGTTTGACCGAATTTGGGCGAAAATTATAATTTCGTATTTTCGCTCCGTTTAAACGGATTTTATATAGTTTTGATGTGCCTTATCGATTCCGCACACTTAAAAACGGATTTGGAACAAAAAGTTTTTGGGCGAATTTCGAGCCGAGTTGGGCCTAGTAGGCAGCCGTTTGACCGAAAATTATAATTTCGTATTTTCGCTCCGTTTAAACGGATTTTATATAGTTTTGATGTGCCTTATCGATTCCGCACACTTAAAAACGGATTTGGAACAAAAAGTTTTTGGGCGAATTTCGAGCCGAGTTGGGCCTAGTAGGCGGCCGTTCGACCGAATTTGGGCGAAAATTATAATTTCGTATTTTCGCTCCGTTTAAACGGATTTTATATAATTTTGATGTGCTTAATCGATTCCGCACACTTAAAACCGGATTTGGAACAAAAAGTTTTTGGGCGAATTTCGAGCAGAGTTGGGCCTAGTAGGCGGCCGTTTGACCGAATTTGGGCGAAAATTATAATTTCGTATTTTCGCGCCGTTTTAACGGATTTAATATAGTTTTGATGTGCCTAATCGATTCCGCACACTTAAAAACGGATTTGGAACAAAAAGTTTTTGGGCGAATTTCGAGCCGAGTTGGGCCTAGTAGGCGGCCGTTTGACCGAATTTGGGCGAAAATTATAATTTCGTATTTTCGCTCCGTTTAAACGGATTTTATATAGTTTTGATGTGCCATATCGATTCCGCACACTTAAAACAGGATTTGAAACAAAAAGTTTTTGGGCGTATTTCAAGCCGAGTTGGGCCTAGTAGGCGGCCGTTCGACCGAATTTGGGCGAAAATTATAATTTCGTATTTTCGCTCCGTTTAAACGGATTTTATATAGTTTTGATGTGCTTAATCGATTCCGCACACTTAAAAACGGATTTGGAACAAAAAGTTTTTGGGCGAATTTCGAGCAGAGTTGGGCCTAGTAGGCGGCCGTTTGACCGGATTTGGGCGAAAATTTAATATCCTATTTTCACTCCGTTTAAACGGATTTTATATAGTTTTGATGTGCTTAATCGATTCCGCACACTTAAAACCGGAATTGGAACAAAAAGTTTTTGGGCGAATTTCGAGCCGAGTTGGGCCTAGTAGGCGGCCGTTTGACCGAATTTGGGCGAAAATTATAATTTCGTATTTTCGCTCCGTTTAAACGGATTTTATATAGTTTTGATGTGCTTAATCGATTCCGCACACTTAAAACCGGATTTGGAACAAAAAGTTTTTGGGCGAATTTCGAGCCGAGTTGGGCTTAGTAGGCGGCCGTTTGACCGAATTTGGGCGAAAATTTTAATATGGTATTTTCGCTCCGTTTTAACGCATTTTATGTAGTTTTGATGTGCCTAATCGATTCCGCACACTTAAAAACGGATTTGGAACAAAAAGTTTTTGGGCGAATTTCGAGCCGAGTTGGGCCTAGTAGGCGGCCGTTTGACCGAATTTGGGCGAAAATCATAATTTCGTATTTTCGCTCCGTTTAAACGGATTTTATATAGTTTTGATGTGCTTAATCGATTCCGCACACTTAAAAACGGATTTGGAACAAAAAGTTTTTTGGCGAATTTCGAGCAGAGTTGGGCCTAGTAGGCGGCCGTTTGACCGAATTTGGGCGAAAATTATATTTTCGTATTTTCGCTCCGTTTTAACGGATTTTATGTAGTTTTGATGTGCCTAATCGATTCCGCACACTTAAAACCGGATTTGGAACAAAAAGTTTTTGGGCGAATTTCGAGCCGAGTTGGGCCTAGTAGGCGGCCGTTTGACCGAATTTGGGCGAAAATCATAATTTCGTATTTTCGCTCCGTTTAAACTGATTTTATATAGTTTTGATGTGCTTAATCGATTCCGCACACTTAAAAACGGATTTGGAACAAAAAGTTTTTGGGCGAATTTCGAGCCGAGTTGGGCCTAGTAGGCGGCCGTTTGACCGAATTTGGGCGAAAATTATAATTTCGTATTTTCGCTCCGTTTTAACGGATTTAATATAGTTTTGATGTGCCTAATCGATTCCGCACACTTAAAAGCGGATTTGGAACAAAAAGTTTTTGGGCGAATTTCGAGCCGAGTTGGGCCTAGTAGGCGGCCGTTTGACTGAATTTGGGCGAAAATTTTATTATCGTATTTTCGCTCCGTTTTAACGGATTTTATATAGTTTTGATGTGCCTAATCGATTCCGCACACTTAAAAACGGATTTGGAACAAAAAGTTTTTTGGCGAATTTCGAGCAGAGTTGGGCCTAGTAGGCGGCCGTTTGACCGAATTTGGGCGAAAATTATAATTTCGTATTTTCGCTCCGTTTTAACGGATTTTATGTAGTTTTGATGTGCCTAATCGATTCCGCACACTTAAAACCGGATTTGGAACAAAACGTTTTTGGGCGAATTTCGAGCCGAGTTGGGCCTAGTAGGCAGCCGTTTGACCGAAAATTATAATTTCGTATTTTCGCTCCGTTTAAACGGATTTTATATAGTTTTGATGTGCCTTATAGATTCCGCACACTTAAAAACGGATTTGGAACAAAAAGTTTTTGGGCGAATTTCGAGCCGAGTTGGGCCTAGTAGGCGGCCGTTTGACCGAATTTGGGCGAAAATTATAATTTCGTATTTTCGCTCCGTTTTAACGGATTTTATATAGTTTTGATGTGCCTAATCGATTCCGCACACTTAAAAACGGATTTGGAACAAAAAGTTTTTGGGCGAATTTCGAGCCGAGTTGGGCCTAGTAGGCGGCCGTTCGACCGAATTTGGGCGAAAATTATAATTTCGTATTCTCGCTCCGTTTAAACGGATTTTATATAATTTTGATGTGCTTAATCGATTCCGCACACTTAAAAACGGATTTGGAACAAAAAGTTTTTTGGCGAATTTCGAGCAGAGTTGGGCCTAGTAGGCGGCCGTTTGACCGAATTTGGGCGAAAATTATAATTTCGTATTTTCGCTCCGTTTTAACGGATTTTATGTAGATTTGATGTGCCTAATCGATTCCGCACACTTAAAATCGGATTTGGAACAAAAAGTTTTTGGGCGAATTTCGAGCCGAGTTGGGCCTAGTAGGCGGCCGTTTGACCGAATTTGGGCGAAAATCATAATTTCGTATTTTCGCTCCGTTTAAACGGATTTTATATAGTTTTGATGTGCTTAATGGATTCCGCACACTAAAAAACGGATTTGGAACAAAAAGTTTTTGGGCGAATTTCCAGCCGAGTTGGGCCTAGTAGGCAGCCGTTTGACCGAATTTGGGCGAAAATTATATTTTCGTATTTTCGCTCCGTTTTAACGGATTTTATGTAGTTAGGATGTGCCTAATCGATTCCGCCCACTTAACAACGGATTTGGAACAAAAAGTTTTTGGGCGTATTTCGAGCCGAGTTGGGCCTAGTAGGCAGCCGTTTGACCGAAAATTATAATTTCGTATTTTCGCTCCGTTTAAACGGATTTTATATAGTTTTGATGTGCCTTATAGATTCCGCACACTTAAAAACGGATTTGGAACAAAAAGTTTTTGGGCGAATTTCGAGCCGAGTTGGGCCTAGTAGGCGGCCGTTTGACCGAATTTGGGCGAAAATTATAATTTCGTATTTTCGCTCCGTTTTAACGGATTTAATATAGTTTTGATGTGCCTAATCGATTCCGCACACTTAAAAGCGGATTTGGAACAAAAAGTTTTTGGGCGAATTTCGAGCCGAGTTGGGCCTAGTAGGCGGCCGTTTGACTGAATTTGGGCGAAAATTTTATTATCGTATTTTCGCTCCGTTTTAACGGATTTTATATAGTTTTGATGTGCCTAATCGATTCCGCACACTTAAAAACGGATTTGGAACAAAAAGTTTTTTGGCGAATTTCGAGCAGAGTTGGGCCTAGTAGGCGGCCGTTTGACCGAATTTGGGCGAAAATTATAATTTCGTATTTTCGCTCCGTTTTAACGGATTTTATGTAGTTTTGATGTGCCTAATCGATTCCGCACACTTAAAACCGGATTTGGAACAAAAAGTTTTTGGGCGAATTTCGAGCCGAGTTGGGCCTAGTAGGCAGCCGTTTGACCGAAAATTATAATTTCGTATTTTCGCTCCGTTTAAACGGATTTTATATAGTTTTGATGTGCCTTATAGATTCCGCACACTTAAAAACGGATTTGGAACAAAAAGTTTTTGGGCGAATTTCGAGCCGAGTTGGGCCTAGTAGGCGGCCGTTTGACCGAATTTGGGCGAAAATTATAATTTCGTATTTTCGCTCCGTTTTAACGGATTTAATATAGTTTTGATGTGCCTAATCGATTCCGCACACTTAAAAGCGGATTTGGAACAAAAAGTTTTTGGGCGAATTTCGAGCCGAGTTGGGCCTAGTAGGCGGCCGTTTGACCGAATTTGGGCGAAAATTATAATTTCGTATTTTCGCTCCGTTTTAACGGATTTTATATAGTTTTGATGTGCCTAATCGATTCCGCACACTTAAAAACGGATTTGGAACAAAAAGTTTTTTGGCGAATTTCGAGCAGAGTTGGGCCTAGTAGGCGGCCGTTTGACCGAATTTGGGCGAAAATTATAATTTCGTATTTTCGCTCCGTTTTAACGGATTTTATGTAGTTTTGATGTGCCTAATCGATTCCGCACACTTAAAACCGGATTTGGAACAAAAAGTTTTTGGGCGAATTTCGAGCCGAGTTGGGCCTAGTAGGCGGCCGTTTGACCGAATTTGGGCGAAAATCATAATTTGGTATTTTCGCTCCGTTTAAACGGATTTTATATAGTTTTGATGTGCTTAATGGATTCCGCACACTAAAAAACGGATTTGGAACAAAAAGTTTTTGGGCGAATTTCGAGCCGAGTTGGGCCTAGTAGGCGGCCGTTCGACCGAATTTGGGCGAAAATTATAATTTCGTATTTTCGCTCCGTTTTAACGGATTTTACGTAGTTTTGATGTGCCTAATCGATTCCGCACACCTAAAACTGGATTTGGAACAAAAAGTTTTTGGGCGAATTTCGAGCCGAGTTGGGCCTAGTAGGCGGCCGTTTGACTGAATTTGGGCGAAAATTTTAATATCGTATTTTCGCTCCGTTTTAACGGATTTTATATAGTTTTGATGTGCCTAATCGATTCCGCACACTTAAAAACGGATTTGGAACAAAAAGTTTTTTGGCGAATTTCGAGCAGAGTTGGGCCTAGTAGGCGGCCGTTTGACCGAATTTGGGCGAAAATTATAATTTCGTATTTTCGCTCCGTTTTAACGGATTTTATGTAGTTTTGATGTGCCTAATCGATTCCGCACACTTAAAACCGGATTTGGAACAAAAAGTTTTTGGGCGAATTTCGAGCCGAGTTGGGCCTAGTAGGCGGCCGTTTGACCGAATTTGGGCGAAAATCATAATTTCGTATTTTCGCTCCGTTTAAACGGATTTTATATAGTTTTGATGTGCTTAATGGATTCCGCACACTAAAAAACGGATTTGGAACAAAAAGTTTTTGAGCGAATTTCGAGCCGAGTTGGGCCTAGATGGCAGCCGTTTGACCGAATTTGGGCGAAAATTATATTTTCGTATTTTCGCTCCGTTTTAACGGATTTTATGTAGTTAGGATGTGCCTAATCGATTCCGCACACTTAACAACGGATTTGGAACAAAAAGTTTTTGGGCGTATTTCGAGCCGAGTTGGGCCTAGTAGGCGGCCGTTTGACCGAATTTGGGCGAAAATCATAATTTCGTATTTTCGCTCCGTTTAAACGGATTTTATATAGTTTTGATGTGCTTAATCGATTCCGCACACTTAAAAACGGATTTGGAACAAAAAGTTTTTGGGCGAATTTCGAGCCGAGTTGGGCCTAGTAGGCAGCCGTTTGACCGAATTTGGGCGAAAATTATAATTTCGTATTTTCGCTCCGTTTTAACAGATTTTACGTAGTTTTGATGTGCCTAATCGATTCCGCACACCTAAAACTGGATTTGGAACAAAAAGTTTTTGGGCGTATTTCGAGCCGAGTTGGGCTTAGTAGGCGGCCGTTTGACCGAATTTGGGCGAAAATTTTAATATGGTATTTTCGCTCCGTTTTAACGCATTTTATGTAGTTTTGATGTGCCTAATCGATTCCGCACACTTAAAAACGGATTTGGAACAAAAAGTTTTTGGGCGAATTTCGAGCCGAGTTGGGCCTAGTAGGCGGCCGTTTGACCGAATTTGGGCGAAAATCATAATTTCGTATTTTCGCTCCGTTTAAACGGATTTTATATAGTTTTGATGTGCTTAATCGATTCCGCACACTTAAAAACGGATTTGGAACAAAAAGTTTTTTGGCGAATTTCGAGCAGAGTTGGGCCTAGTAGGCGGCCGTTTGACCGAATTTGGGCGAAAATTATATTTTCGTATTTTCGCTCCGTTTTAACGGATTTTATGTAGTTTTGATGTGCCTAATCGATTCCGCACACTTAAAACCGGATTTGGAACAAAAAGTTTTTGGGCGAATTTCGAGCCGAGTTGGGCCTAGTAGGCGGCCGTTTGACCGAATTTGGGCGAAAATCATAATTTCGTATTTTCGCTCCGTTTAAACTGATTTTATATAGTTTTGATGTGCTTAATCGATTCCGCACACTTAAAAACGGATTTGGAACAAAAAGTTTTTGGGCGAATTTCGAGCCGAGTTGGGCCTAGTAGGCGGCCGTTTGACCGAATTTGGGCGAAAATTATAATTTCGTATTTTCGCTCCGTTTAAACGGATTTTATATAGTTTTGATGTGCCTTATCGATTCCGCACACTTAAAAACGGATTTGGAACAAAAAGTTTTTGGGCGAATTTCGAGCCGAGTTGGGCCTAGTAGGCGGCCGTTTGACCGAATTTGGGCGAAAATTATAATTTCGTATTTTCGCTCCGTTTTAACGGATTTAATATAGTTTTGATGTGCCTAATCGATTCCGCACACTTAAAAGCGGATTTGGAACAAAAAGTTTTTGGGCGAATTTCGAGCCGAGTTGGGCCTAGTAGGCGGCCGTTTGACCGAATTTGGGCGAAAATTATAATTTCGTATTTTCGCTCCGTTTTAACGGATTTTATATAGTTTTGATGTGCCTAATCGATTCCGCACACTTAAAAACGGATTTGGAACAAAAAGTTTTTGGGCGTATTTCGAGCCGAGTTGGGCCTAGTAGGCGGCCGTTCGACCGAATTTGGGCGAAAATTATAATTTCGTATTTTCGCTCCGTTTAAACGGATTTTATATAATTTTGATGTGCTTAATCGATTCCGCACACTTAAAACCGGATTTGGAACAAAAAGTTTTTGGGCGAATTTCGAGCAGAGTTGGGCCTAGTAGGCGGCCGTTTGACCGAATTTGGGCGAAAATTATAATTTCGTATTTTCGCGCCGTTTTAACGGATTTAATATAGTTTTGATGTGCCTAATCGATTCCGCACACTTAAAAACGGATTTGGAACAAAAAGTTTTTGGGCGAATTTCGAGCCGAGTTGGGCCTAGTAGGCGGCCGTTTGACCGAATTTGGGCGAAAATTATAATTTCGTATTTTCGCTCCGTTTAAACGGATTTTATATAGTTTTGATGTGCCATATCGATTCCGCACACTTAAAACAGGATTTGAAACAAAAAGTTTTTGGGCGTATTTCAAGCCGAGTTGGGCCTAGTAGGCGGCCGTTCGACCGAATTTGGGCGAAAATTATAATTTCGTATTTTCGCTCCGTTTAAACGGATTTTATATAGTTTTGATGTGCTTAATCGATTCCGCACACTTAAAAACGGATTTGGAACAAAAAGTTTTTGGGCGAATTTCGAGCAGAGTTGGGCCTAGTAGGCGGCCGTTTGACCGGATTTGGGCGAAAATTTAATATCGTATTTTCACTCCGTTTAAACGGATTTTATATAGTTTTGATGTGCTTAATCGATTCCGCACACTTAAAACCGGATTTGGAACAAAAAGTTTTTGGGCGAATTTCGAGCCGAGTTGGGCCTAGTAGGCGGCCGTTTGACCGAATTTGGGCGAAAATTATAATTTCGTATTTTCGCTCCGTTTAAACGGATTTTATATAGTTTTGATGTGCTTAATCGATTCCGCACACTTAAAACCGGATTTGGAACAAAAAGTTTTTGGGCGAATTTCGAGCCGAGTTGGGCTTAGTAGGCGGCCGTTTGACCGAATTTGGGCGAAAATTTTAATATGGTATTTTCGCTCCGTTTTAACGCATTTTATGTAGTTTTGATGTGCCTAATCGATTCCGCACACTTAAAAACGGATTTGGAACAAAAAGTTTTTGGGCGAATTTCGAGCCGAGTTGGGCCTAGTAGGCGGCCGTTTGACCGAATTTGGGCGAAAATCATAATTTCGTATTTTCGCTCCGTTTAAACGGATTTTATATAGTTTTGATGTGCTTAATCGATTCCGCACACTTAAAAACGGATTTGGAACAAAAAGTTTTTTGGCGAATTTCGAGCAGAGTTGGGCCTAGTAGGCGGCCGTTTGACCGAATTTGGGCGAAAATTATATTTTCGTATTTTCGCTCCGTTTTAACGGATTTTATGTAGTTTTGATGTGCCTAATCGATTCCGCACACTTAAAACCGGATTTGGAACAAAAAGTTTTTGGGCGAATTTCGAGCCGAGTTGGGCCTAGTAGGCGGCCGTTTGACCGAATTTGGGCGAAAATCATAATTTCGTATTTTCGCTCCGTTTAAACTGATTTTATATAGTTTTGATGTGCTTAATCGATTCCGCACACTTAAAAACGGATTTGGAACAAAAAGTTTTTGGGCGAATTTCGAGCCGAGTTGGGCCTAGTAGGCGGCCGTTTGACCGAATTTGGGCGAAAATTATAATTTCGTATTTTCGCTCCGTTTAAACGGATTTTATATAGTTTTGATGTGCCTTATCGATTCCGCACACTTAAAAACGGATTTGGAACAAAAAGTTTTTGGGCGAATTTCGAGCCGAGTTGGGCCTAGTAGGCGGCCGTTTGACCGAATTTGGGCGAAAATTATAATTTCGTATTTTCGCTCCGTTTTAACGGATTTAATATAGTTTTGATGTGCCTAATCGATTCCGCACACTTAAAAGCGGATTTGGAACAAAAAGTTTTTGGGCGAATTTCGAGCCGAGTTGGGCCTAGTAGGCGGCCGTTTGACTGAATTTAGGCGAAAATTTTAATATCGTATTTTCGCTCCGTTTTAACGGATTTTATATAGTTTTGATGTGCCTAATCGATTCCGCACACTTAAAAACGGATTTGGAACAAAAAGTTTTTGGGCGTATTTCGAGCCGAGTTGGGCCTAGTAGGCGGCCGTTCGACCGAATTTGGGCGAAAATTATAATTTCGTATTTTCGCTCCGTTTAAACGGATTTTATATAATTTTGATGTGCTTAATCGATTCCGCACACTTAAAAACGGATTTGGAACAAAAAGTTTTTTGGCGAATTTCGAGCAGAGTTGGGCCTAGTAGGCGGCCGTTTGACCGAATTTGGGCGAAAATTATAATTTCGTATTTTCGCTCCGTTTTAACGGATTTAATATAGTTTTGATGTGCCTAATCGATTCCGCACACTTAAAAGCGGATTTGGAACAAAAAGTTTTTGGGCGAATTTCGAGCCGAGTTGGGCCTAGTAGGCGGCCGTTTGACTGAATTTAGGCGAAAATTTTAATATCGTATTTTCGCTCCGTTTTAACGGATTTTATATAGTTTTGATGTGCCTAATCGATTCCGCACACTTAAAAACGGATTTGGAACAAAAAGTTTTTGGGCGTATTTCGAGCCGAGTTGGGCCTAGTAGGCGGCCGTTCGACCGAATTTGGGCGAAAATTATAATTTCGTATTTTCGCTCCGTTTAAACGGATTTTATATAATTTTGATGTGCTTAATCGATTCCGCACACTTAAAAACGGATTTGGAACAAAAAGTTTTTGGGCGAATTTCGAGCCGAGTTGGGCCTAGTAGGCAGCCGTTTGACCGAAAATTATAATTTCGTATTTTCGCTCCGTTTAAACGGATTTTATATAGTTTTGATGTGCCTTATCGATTCCGCACACTTAAAAACGGATTTGGAACAAAAAGTTTTTGGGCGAATTTCGAGCCGAGTTGGGCCTAGTAGGCGGCCGTTTGACCGAATTTGGGCGAAAATTATAATTTCGTATTTTCGCTCCGTTTTAACGGATTTTATATAGTTTTGATGTGCCTAATCGATTCCGCACACTTAAAAACGGATTTGGAACAAAAAGTTTTTGGGCGTATTTCGAGCCGAGTTGGGCCTAGTAGGCGGCCGTTCGACCGAATTTGGGCGAAAATTATAATTTCGTATTTTCGCTCCGTTTAAACGGATTTTATATAATTTTGATGTGCTTAATCGATTCCGCACACTTAAAACCGGATTTGGAACAAAAAGTTTTTGGGCGAATTTCGAGCAGAGTTGGGCCTAGTAGGCGGCCGTTTGACCGAATTTGGGCGAAAATTATAATTTCGTATTTTCGCGCCGTTTTAACGGATTTAATATAGTTTTGATGTGCCTAATCGATTCCGCACACTTAAAAACGGATTTGGAACAAAAAGTTTTTGGGCGAATTTCGAGCCGAGTTGGGCCTAGTAGGCGGCCGTTTGACCGAATTTGGGCGAAAATTATAATTTCGTATTTTCGCTCCGTTTAAACGGATTTTATATAGTTTTGATGTGCCATATCGATTCCGCACACTTAAAACAGGATTTGAAACAAAAAGTTTTTGGGCGTATTTCAAGCCGAGTTGGGCCTAGTAGGCGGCCGTTCGACCGAATTTGGGCGAAAATTATAATTTCGTATTTTCGCTCCGTTTAAACGGATTTTATATAGTTTTGATGTGCTTAATCGATTCCGCACACTTAAAAACGGATTTGGAACAAAAAGTTTTTGGGCGAATTTCGAGCAGAGTTGGGCCTAGTAGGCGGCCGTTTGACCGGATTTGGGCGAAAATTTAATATCCTATTTTCACTCCGTTTAAACGGATTTTATATAGTTTTGATGTGCTTAATCGATTCCGCACACTTAAAACCGGAATTGGAACAAAAAGTTTTTGGGCGAATTTCGAGCCGAGTTGGGCCTAGTAGGCGGCCGTTTGACCGAATTTGGGCGAAAATTATAATTTCGTATTTTCGCTCCGTTTAAACGGATTTTATATAGTTTTGATGTGCTTAATCGATTCCGCACACTTAAAACCGGATTTGGAACAAAAAGTTTTTGGGCGAATTTCGAGCCGAGTTGGGCTTAGTAGGCGGCCGTTTGACCGAATTTGGGCGAAAATTTTAATATGGTATTTTCGCTCCGTTTTAACGCATTTTATGTAGTTTTGATGTGCCTAATCGATTCCGCACACTTAAAAACGGATTTGGAACAAAAAGTTTTTGGGCGAATTTCGAGCCGAGTTGGGCCTAGTAGGCGGCCGTTTGACCGAATTTGGGCGAAAATCATAATTTCGTATTTTCGCTCCGTTTAAACGGATTTTATATAGTTTTGATGTGCTTAATCGATTCCGCACACTTAAAAACGGATTTGGAACAAAAAGTTTTTTGGCGAATTTCGAGCAGAGTTGGGCCTAGTAGGCGGCCGTTTGACCGAATTTGGGCGAAAATTATATTTTCGTATTTTCGCTCCGTTTTAACGGATTTTATGTAGTTTTGATGTGCCTAATCGATTCCGCACACTTAAAACCGGATTTGGAACAAAAAGTTTTTGGGCGAATTTCGAGCCGAGTTGGGCCTAGTAGGCGGCCGTTTGACCGAATTTGGGCGAAAATCATAATTTCGTATTTTCGCTCCGTTTAAACTGATTTTATATAGTTTTGATGTGCTTAATCGATTCCGCACACTTAAAAACGGATTTGGAACAAAAAGTTTTTGGGCGAATTTCGAGCCGAGTTGGGCCTAGTAGGCGGCCGTTTGACCGAATTTGGGCGAAAATTATAATTTCGTATTTTCGCTCCGTTTTAACAGATTTTACGTAGTTTTGATGTGCCTAATCGATTCCGCACACCTAAAACTGGATTTGGGACAAAAAGTTTTTGGGCGTATTTCGAGCCGAGTTGGGCCTAGTAGGCGGCCGTTTGACCGAATTTGGGCGAAAATTATAATTTCGTATTTTCGCTCCGTTTAAACGGATTTTATATAGTTTTGATGTGCCTTATCGATTCCGCACACTTAAAAACGGATTTGGAACAAAAAGTTTTTGGGCGAATTTCGAGCCGAGTTGGGCCTAGTAGGCAGCCGTTTGACCGAAAATTATAATTTCGTATTTTCGCTCCGTTTAAACGGATTTTATATAGTTTTGATGTGCCTTATCGATTCCGCACACTTAAAAACGGATTTGGAACAAAAAGTTTTTGGGCGAATTTCGAGCCGAGTTGGGCCTAGTAGGCGGCCGTTCGACCGAATTTGGGCGAAAATTATAATTTCGTATTTTCGCTCCGTTTAAACGGATTTTATATAATTTTGATGTGCTTAATCGATTCCGCACACTTAAAACCGGATTTGGAACAAAAAGTTTTTGGGCGAATTTCGAGCAGAGTTGGGCCTAGTAGGCGGCCGTTTGACCGAATTTGGGCGAAAATTATAATTTCGTATTTTCGCGCCGTTTTAACGGATTTAATATAGTTTTGATGTGCCTAATCGATTCCGCACACTTAAAAACGGATTTGGAACAAAAAGTTTTTGGGCGAATTTCGAGCCGAGTTGGGCCTAGTAGGCGGCCGTTTGACCGAATTTGGGCGAAAATTATAATTTCGTATTTTCGCTCCGTTTAAACGGATTTTATATAGTTTTGATGTGCCATATCGATTCCGCACACTTAAAACAGGATTTGAAACAAAAAGTTTTTGGGCGTATTTCAAGCCGAGTTGGGCCTAGTAGGCGGCCGTTCGACCGAATTTGGGCGAAAATTATAATTTCGTATTTTCGCTCCGTTTAAACGGATTTTATATAGTTTTGATGTGCTTAATCGATTCCGCACACTTAAAAACGGATTTGGAACAAAAAGTTTTTGGGCGAATTTCGAGCAGAGTTGGGCCTAGTAGGCGGCCGTTTGACCGGATTTGGGCGAAAATTTAATATCCTATTTTCACTCCGTTTAAACGGATTTTATATAGTTTTGATGTGCTTAATCGATTCCGCACACTTAAAACCGGAATTGGAACAAAAAGTTTTTGGGCGAATTTCGAGCCGAGTTGGGCCTAGTAGGCGGCCGTTTGACCGAATTTGGGCGAAAATTATAATTTCGTATTTTCGCTCCGTTTAAACGGATTTTATATAGTTTTGATGTGCTTAATCGATTCCGCACACTTAAAACCGGATTTGGAACAAAAAGTTTTTGGGCGAATTTCGAGCCGAGTTGGGCTTAGTAGGCGGCCGTTTGACCGAATTTGGGCGAAAATTTTAATATGGTATTTTCGCTCCGTTTTAACGCATTTTATGTAGTTTTGATGTGCCTAATCGATTCCGCACACTTAAAAACGGATTTGGAACAAAAAGTTTTTGGGCGAATTTCGAGCCGAGTTGGGCCTAGTAGGCGGCCGTTTGACCGAATTTGGGCGAAAATCATAATTTCGTATTTTCGCTCCGTTTAAACGGATTTTATATAGTTTTGATGTGCTTAATCGATTCCGCACACTTAAAAACGGATTTGGAACAAAAAGTTTTTTGGCGAATTTCGAGCAGAGTTGGGCCTAGTAGGCGGCCGTTTGACCGAATTTGGGCGAAAATTATATTTTCGTATTTTCGCTCCGTTTTAACGGATTTTATGTAGTTTTGATGTGCCTAATCGATTCCGCACACTTAAAACCGGATTTGGAACAAAAAGTTTTTGGGCGAATTTCGAGCCGAGTTGGGCCTAGTAGGCGGCCGTTTGACCGAATTTGGGCGAAAATCATAATTTCGTATTTTCGCTCCGTTTAAACTGATTTTATATAGTTTTGATGTGCTTAATCGATTCCGCACACTTAAAAACGGATTTGGAACAAAAAGTTTTTGGGCGAATTTCGAGCCGAGTTGGGCCTAGTAGGCGGCCGTTTGACCGAATTTGGGCGAAAATTATAATTTCGTATTTTCGCTCCGTTTTAACAGATTTTACGTAGTTTTGATGTGCCTAATCGATTCCGCACACCTAAAACTGGATTTGGGACAAAAAGTTTTTGGGCGTATTTCGAGCCGAGTTGGGCCTAGTAGGCGGCCGTTTGACCGAATTTGGGCGAAAATTATAATTTCGTATTTTCGCTCCGTTTAAACGGATTTTATATAGTTTTGATGTGCCTTATCGATTCCGCACACTTAAAAACGGATTTGGAACAAAAAGTTTTTGGGCGAATTTCGAGCCGAGTTGGGCCTAGTAGGCAGCCGTTTGACCGAAAATTATAATTTCGTATTTTCGCTCCGTTTAAACGGATTTTATATAGTTTTGATGTGCCTTATCGATTCCGCACACTTAAAAACGGATTTGGAACAAAAAGTTTTTGGGCGAATTTCGAGCCGAGTTGGGCCTAGTAGGCGGCCGTTCGACCGAATTTGGGCGAAAATTATAATTTCGTATTTTCGCTCCGTTTAAACGGATTTTATATAATTTTGATGTGCTTAATCGATTCCGCACACTTAAAACCGGATTTGGAACAAAAAGTTTTTGGGCGAATTTCGAGCAGAGTTGGGCCTAGTAGGCGGCCGTTTGACCGAATTTGGGCGAAAATTATAATTTCGTATTTTCGCGCCGTTTTAACGGATTTAATATAGTTTTGATGTGCCTAATCGATTCCGCACACTTAAAAACGGATTTGGAACAAAAAGTTTTTGGGCGAATTTCGAGCCGAGTTGGGCCTAGTAGGCGGCCGTTTGACCGAATTTGGGCGAAAATTATAATTTCGTATTTTCGCTCCGTTTAAACGGATTTTATATAGTTTTGATGTGCCTAATCGATTCCGCACACTTAAAAACGGATTTGGAACAAAAAGTTTTTGGGCGAATTTCGAGCCGAGTTGGGCCTAGTAGGCGGCCGTTTGACCGAATTTGGGCGAAAATTATAATTTCGTATTTTCGCTCCGTTTAAACGGATTTTATATAGTTTTGATGTGCCATATCGATTCCGCACACTTAAAACAGGATTTGAAACAAAAAGTTTTTGGGCGTATTTCAAGCCGAGTTGGGCCTAGTAGGCGGCCGTTCGACCGAATTTGGGCGAAAATTATAATTTCGTATTTTCGCTCCCTTTTAACGGATTTAATATAGTTTTGATGTGCCTAATCGATTCCGCACACTTAAAAGCGGATTTGGAACAAAAAGTTTTTGGGCGAATTTCGAGCCGAGTTGGGCCTAGTAGGCGGCCGTTTGACTGAATTTAGGCGAAAATTTTAATATCGTATTTTCGCTCCGTTTTAACGGATTTTATATAGTTTTGATGTGCCTAATCGATTCCGCACACTTAAAAACGGATTTGGAACAAAAAGTTTTTGGGCGTATTTCGAGCCGAGTTGGGCCTAGTAGGCGGCCGTTCGACCGAATTTGGGCGAAAATTATAATTTCGTATTTTCGCTCCGTTTAAACGGATTTTATATAATTTTGATGTGCTTAATCGATTCCGCACACTTAAAAACGGATTTGGAACAAAAAGTTTTTGGGCGAATTTCGAGCCGAGTTGGGCCTAGTAGGCAGCCGTTTGACCGAAAATTATAATTTCGTATTTTCGCTCCGTTTAAACGGATTTTATATAGTTTTGATGTGCCTTATCGATTCCGCACACTTAAAAACGGATTTGGAACAAAAAGTTTTTTGGCGAATTTCGAGCAGAGTTGGGCCTAGTAGGCGGCCGTTTGACCGAATTTGGGCGAAAATTATATTTTCGTATTTTCGCTCCGTTTTAACGGATTTTATGTAGTTTTGATGTGCCTAATCGATTCCGCACACTTAAAACCGGATTTGGAACAAAAAGTTTTTGGGCGAATTTCGAGCCGAGTTGGGCCTAGTAGGCGGCCGTTTGACCGAATTTGGGCGAAAATCATAATTTCGTATTTTCGCTCCGTTTAAACTGATTTTATATAGTTTTGATGTGCTTAATCGATTCCGCACACTTAAAAACGGATTTGGAACAAAAAGTTTTTGGGCGAATTTCGAGCCGAGTTGGGCCTAGTAGGCGGCCGTTTGACCGAATTTGGGCGAAAATTATAATTTCGTATTTTCGCTCCGTTTAAACGGATTTTATATAGTTTTGATGTGCCTTATCGATTCCGCACACTTAAAAACGGATTTGGAACAAAAAGTTTTTGGGCGAATTTCGAGCCGAGTTGGGCCTAGTAGGCGGCCGTTTGACCGAATTTGGGCGAAAATTATAATTTCGTATTTTCGCTCCGTTTTAACGGATTTAATATAGTTTTGATGTGCCTAATCGATTCCGCACACTTAAAAGCGGATTTGGAACAAAAAGTTTTTGGGCGAATTTCGAGCCGAGTTGGGCCTAGTAGGCGGCCGTTTGACTGAATTTAGGCGAAAATTTTAATATCGTATTTTCGCTCCGTTTTAACGGATTTTATATAGTTTTGATGTGCCTAATCGATTCCGCACACTTAAAAACGGATTTGGAACAAAAAGTTTTTGGGCGTATTTCGAGCCGAGTTGGGCCTAGTAGGCGGCCGTTCGACCGAATTTGGGCGAAAATTATAATTTCGTATTTTCGCTCCGTTTAAACGGATTTTATATAATTTTGATGTGCTTAATCGATTCCGCACACTTAAAAACGGATTTGGAACAAAAAGTTTTTTGGCGAATTTCGAGCAGGGTTGGGCCTAGTAGGCGGCCGTTTGACCGAATTTGGGCGAAAATTATAATTTCGTATTTTCGCTCCGTTTTAACGGATTTAATATAGTTTTGATGTGCCTAATCGATTCCGCACACTTAAAAGCGGATTTGGAACAAAAAGTTTTTGGGCGAATTTCGAGCCGAGTTGGGCCTAGTAGGCGGCCGTTTGACTGAATTTAGGCGAAAATTTTAATATCGTATTTTCGCTCCGTTTTAACGGATTTTATATAGTTTTGATGTGCCTAATCGATTCCGCACACTTAAAAACGGATTTGGAACAAAAAGTTTTTGGGCGTATTTCGAGCCGAGTTGGGCCTAGTAGGCGGCCGTTCGACCGAATTTGGGCGAAAATTATAATTTCGTATTTTCGCTCCGTTTAAACGGATTTTATATAATTTTGATGTGCTTAATCGATTCCGCACACTTAAAAACGGATTTGGAACAAAAAGTTTTTGGGCGAATTTCGAGCCGAGTTGGGCCTAGTAGGCAGCCGTTTGACCGAAAATTATAATTTCGTATTTTCGCTCCGTTTAAACGGATTTTATATAGTTTTGATGTGCCTTATCGATTCCGCACACTTAAAAACGGATTTGGAACAAAAAGTTTTTGGGCGAATTTCGAGCCGAGTTGGGCCTAGTAGGCGGCCGTTTGACCGAATTTGGGCGAAAATTATAATTTCGTATTTTCGCTCCGTTTTAACGGATTTTATATAGTTTTGATGTGCCTAATCGATTCCGCACACTTAAAAACGGATTTGGAACAAAAAGTTTTTGGGCGTATTTCGAGCCGAGTTGGGCCTAGTAGGCGGCCGTTCGACCGAATTTGGGCGAAAATTATAATTTCGTATTTTCGCTCCGTTTAAACGGATTTTATATAATTTTGATGTGCTTAATCGATTCCGCACACTTAAAACAGGATTTGAAACAAAAAGTTTTTGGGCGTATTTCAAGCCGAGTTGGGCCTAGTAGGCGGCCGTTCGACCGAATTTGGGCGAAAATTATAATTTCGTATTTTCGCTCCGTTTAAACGGATTTTATATAGTTTTGATGTGCTTAATCGATTCCGCACACTTAAAAACGGATTTGGAACAAAAAGTTTTTGGGCGAATTTCGAGCAGAGTTGGGCCTAGTAGGCGGCCGTTTGACCGGATTTGGGCGAAAATTTAATATCCTATTTTCACTCCGTTTAAACGGATTTTATATAGTTTTGATGTGCTTAATCGATTCCGCACACTTAAAACCGGAATTGGAACAAAAAGTTTTTGGGCGAATTTCGAGCCGAGTTGGGCCTAGTAGGCGGCCGTTTGACCGAATTTGGGCGAAAATTATAATTTCGTATTTTCGCTCCGTTTAAACGGATTTTATATAGTTTTGATGTGCTTAATCGATTCCGCACACTTAAAACCGGATTTGGAACAAAAAGTTTTTGGGCGAATTTCGAGCCGAGTTGGGCTTAGTAGGCGGCCGTTTGACCGAATTTGGGCGAAAATTTTAATATGGTATTTTCGCTCCGTTTTAACGCATTTTATGTAGTTTTGATGTGCCTAATCGATTCCGCACACTTAAAAACGGATTTGGAACAAAAAGTTTTTGGGCGAATTTCGAGCCGAGTTGGGCCTAGTAGGCGGCCGTTTGACCGAATTTGGGCGAAAATCATAATTTCGTATTTTCGCTCCGTTTAAACGGATTTTATATAGTTTTGATGTGCTTAATCGATTCCGCACACTTAAAAACGGATTTGGAACAAAAAGTTTTTTGGCGAATTTCGAGCAGAGTTGGGCCTAGTAGGCGGCCGTTTGACCGAATTTGGGCGAAAATTATATTTTCGTATTTTCGCTCCGTTTTAACGGATTTTATGTAGTTTTGATGTGCCTAATCGATTCCGCACACTTAAAACCGGATTTGGAACAAAAAGTTTTTGGGCGAATTTCGAGCCGAGTTGGGCCTAGTAGGCGGCCGTTTGACCGAATTTGGGCGAAAATCATAATTTCGTATTTTCGCTCCGTTTAAACTGATTTTATATAGTTTTGATGTGCTTAATCGATTCCGCACACTTAAAAACGGATTTGGAACAAAAAGTTTTTGGGCGAATTTCGAGCCGAGTTGGGCCTAGTAGGCGGCCGTTTGACCGAATTTGGGCGAAAATTATAATTTCGTATTTTCGCTCCGTTTTAACAGATTTTACGTAGTTTTGATGTGCCTAATCGATTCCGCACACCTAAAACTGGATTTGGGACAAAAAGTTTTTGGGCGTATTTCGAGCCGAGTTGGGCCTAGTAGGCGGCCGTTTGACCGAATTTGGGCGAAAATTATAATTTCGTATTTTCGCTCCGTTTAAACGGATTTTATATAGTTTTGATGTGCCTTATCGATTCCGCACACTTAAAAACGGATTTGGAACAAAAAGTTTTTGGGCGAATTTCGAGCCGAGTTGGGCCTAGTAGGCAGCCGTTTGACCGAAAATTATAATTTCGTATTTTCGCTCCGTTTAAACGGATTTTATATAGTTTTGATGTGCCTTATCGATTCCGCACACTTAAAAACGGATTTGGAACAAAAAGTTTTTGGGCGAATTTCGAGCCGAGTTGGGCCTAGTAGGCGGCCGTTCGACCGAATTTGGGCGAAAATTATAATTTCGTATTTTCGCTCCGTTTAAACGGATTTTATATAATTTTGATGTGCTTAATCGATTCCGCACACTTAAAACCGGATTTGGAACAAAAAGTTTTTGGGCGAATTTCGAGCAGAGTTGGGCCTAGTAGGCGGCCGTTTGACCGAATTTGGGCGAAAATTATAATTTCGTATTTTCGCGCCGTTTTAACGGATTTAATATAGTTTTGATGTGCCTAATCGATTCCGCACACTTAAAAACGGATTTGGAACAAAAAGTTTTTGGGCGAATTTCGAGCCGAGTTGGGCCTAGTAGGCGGCCGTTTGACCGAATTTGGGCGAAAATTATAATTTCGTATTTTCGCTCCGTTTAAACGGATTTTATATAGTTTTGATGTGCCTAATCGATTCCGCACACTTAAAAACGGATTTGGAACAAAAAGTTTTTGGGCGAATTTCGAGCCGAGTTGGGCCTAGTAGGCGGCCGTTTGACCGAATTTGGGCGAAAATTATAATTTCGTATTTTCGCTCCGTTTAAACGGATTTTATATAGTTTTGATGTGCCATATCGATTCCGCACACTTAAAACAGGATTTGAAACAAAAAGTTTTTGGGCGTATTTCAAGCCGAGTTGGGCCTAGTAGGCGGCCGTTCGACCGAATTTGGGCGAAAATTATAATTTCGTATTTTCGCTCCCTTTTAACGGATTTAATATAGTTTTGATGTGCCTAATCGATTCCGCACACTTAAAAGCGGATTTGGAACAAAAAGTTTTTGGGCGAATTTCGAGCCGAGTTGGGCCTAGTAGGCGGCCGTTTGACTGAATTTAGGCGAAAATTTTAATATCGTATTTTCGCTCCGTTTTAACGGATTTTATATAGTTTTGATGTGCCTAATCGATTCCGCACACTTAAAAACGGATTTGGAACAAAAAGTTTTTGGGCGTATTTCGAGCCGAGTTGGGCCTAGTAGGCGGCCGTTCGACCGAATTTGGGCGAAAATTATAATTTCGTATTTTCGCTCCGTTTAAACGGATTTTATATAATTTTGATGTGCTTAATCGATTCCGCACACTTAAAAACGGATTTGGAACAAAAAGTTTTTGGGCGAATTTCGAGCCGAGTTGGGCCTAGTAGGCAGCCGTTTGACCGAAAATTATAATTTCGTATTTTCGCTCCGTTTAAACGGATTTTATATAGTTTTGATGTGCCTTATCGATTCCGCACACTTAAAAACGGATTTGGAACAAAAAGTTTTTGGGCGAATTTCGAGCCGAGTTGGGCCTAGTAGGCGGCCGTTTGACCGAATTTGGGCGAAAATTATAATTTCGTATTTTCGCTCCGTTTTAACGGATTTTATATAGTTTTGATGTGCCTAATCGATTCCGCACACTTAAAAACGGATTTGGAACAAAAAGTTTTTGGGCGTATTTCGAGCCGAGTTGGGCCTAGTAGGCGGCCGTTCGACCGAATTTGGGCGAAAATTATAATTTCGTATTTTCGCTCCGTTTAAACGGATTTTATATAATTTTGATGTGCTTAATCGATTCCGCACACTTAAAACCGGATTTGGAACAAAAAGTTTTTGGGCGAATTTCGAGCAGAGTTGGGCCTAGTAGGCGGCCGTTTGACCGAATTTGGGCGAAAATTATAATTTCGTATTTTCGCGCCGTTTTAACGGATTTAATATAGTTTTGATGTGCCTAATCGATTCCGCACACTTAAAAACGGATTTGGAACAAAAAGTTTTTGGGCGAATTTCGAGCCGAGTTGGGCCTAGTAGGCGGCCGTTTGACCGAATTTGGGCGAAAATTATAATTTCGTATTTTCGCTCCGTTTAAACGGATTTTATATAGTTTTGATGTGCCATATCGATTCCGCACACTTAAAACAGGATTTGAAACAAAAAGTTTTTGGGCGTATTTCAAGCCGAGTTGGGCCTAGTAGGCGGCCGTTCGACCGAATTTGGGCGAAAATTATAATTTCGTATTTTCGCTCCGTTTAAACGGATTTTATATAGTTTTGATGTGCTTAATCGATTCCGCACACTTAAAAACGGATTTGGAACAAAAAGTTTTTGGGCGAATTTCGAGCAGAGTTGGGCCTAGTAGGCGGCCGTTTGACCGGATTTGGGCGAAAATTTAATATCCTATTTTCACTCCGTTTAAACGGATTTTATATAGTTTTGATGTGCTTAATCGATTCCGCACACTTAAAACCGGAATTGGAACAAAAAGTTTTTGGGCGAATTTCGAGCCGAGTTGGGCCTAGTAGGCGGCCGTTTGACCGAATTTGGGCGAAAATTATAATTTCGTATTTTCGCTCCGTTTAAACGGATTTTATATAGTTTTGATGTGCTTAATCGATTCCGCACACTTAAAACCGGATTTGGAACAAAAAGTTTTTGGGCGAATTTCGAGCCGAGTTGGGCTTAGTAGGCGGCCGTTTGACCGAATTTGGGCGAAAATTTTAATATGGTATTTTCGCTCCGTTTTAACGCATTTTATGTAGTTTTGATGTGCCTAATCGATTCCGCACACTTAAAAACGGATTTGGAACAAAAAGTTTTTGAGCGAATTTCGAGCCGAGTTGGGCCTAGTAGGCGGCCGTTTGACCGAATTTGGGCGAAAATCATAATTTCGTATTTTCGCTCCGTTTAAACGGATTTTATATAGTTTTGATGTGCTTAATCGATTCCGCACACTTAAAAACGGATTTGGAACAAAAAGTTTTTTGGCGAATTTCGAGCAGAGTTGGGCCTAGTAGGCGGCCGTTTGACCGAATTTGGGCGAAAATTATATTTTCGTATTTTCGCTCCGTTTTAACGGATTTTATGTAGTTTTGATGTGCCTAATCGATTCCGCACACTTAAAACCGGATTTGGAACAAAAAGTTTTTGGGCGAATTTCGAGCCGAGTTGGGCCTAGTAGGCGGCCGTTTGACCGAATTTGGGCGAAAATCATAATTTCGTATTTTCGCTCCGTTTAAACTGATTTTATTTAGTTTTGATGTGCTTAATCGATTCCGCACACTTAAAAACGGATTTGGAACAAAAAGTTTTTGGGCGAATTTCGAGCCGAGTTGGGCCTAGTAGGCGGCCGTTTGACCGAATTTGGGCGAAAATTATAATTTCGTATTTTCGCTCCGTTTTAACAGATTTTACGTAGTTTTGATGTGCCTAATCGATTCCGCACACCTAAAACTGGATTTGGGACAAAAAGTTTTTGGGCGTATTTCGAGCCGAGTTGGGCCTAGTAGGCGGCCGTTTGACCGAATTTGGGCGAAAATTATAATTTCGTATTTTCGCTCCGTTTAAACGGATTTTATATAGTTTTGATGTGCCTTATCGATTCCGCACACTTAAAAACGGATTTGGAACAAAAAGTTTTTGGGCGAATTTCGAGCCGAGTTGGGCCTAGTAGGCAGCCGTTTGACCGAAAATTATAATTTCGTATTTTCGCTCCGTTTAAACGGATTTTATATAGTTTTGATGTGCCTTATCGATTCCGCACACTTAAAAACGGATTTGGAACAAAAAGTTTTTGGGCGAATTTCGAGCCGAGTTGGGCCTAGTAGGCGGCCGTTCGACCGAATTTGGGCGAAAATTATAATTTCGTATTTTCGCTCCGTTTAAACGGATTTTATATAATTTTGATGTGCTTAATCGATTCCGCACACTTAAAACCGGATTTGGAACAAAAAGTTTTTGGGCGAATTTCGAGCAGAGTTGGGCCTAGTAGGCGGCCGTTTGACCGAATTTGGGCGAAAATTATAATTTCGTATTTTCGCGCCGTTTTAACGGATTTAATATAGTTTTGATGTGCCTAATCGATTCCGCACACTTAAAAACGGATTTGGAACAAAAAGTTTTTGGGCGAATTTCGAGCCGAGTTGGGCCTAGTAGGCGGCCGTTTGACCGAATTTGGGCGAAAATTATAATTTCGTATTTTCGCTCCGTTTAAACGGATTTTATATAGTTTTGATGTGCCTAATCGATTCCGCACACTTAAAAACGGATTTGGAACAAAAAGTTTTTGGGCGAATTTCGAGCCGAGTTGGGCCTAGTAGGCGGCCGTTTGACCGAATTTGGGCGAAAATTATAATTTCGTATTTTCGCTCCGTTTAAACGGATTTTATATAGTTTTGATGTGCCATATCGATTCCGCACACTTAAAACAGGATTTGAAACAAAAAGATTTTGGGCGTATTTCAAGCCGAGTTGGGCCTAGTAGGCGGCCGTTCGACCGAATTTGGGCGAAAATTATAATTTCGTATTTTCGCTCCGTTTAAACGGATTTTATATAGTTTTGATGTGCTTAATCGATTCCGCACACTTAAAAACGGATTTGGAACAAAAAGTTTTTGGGCGAATTTCGAGCAGAGTTGGGCCTAGTAGGCGGCCGTTTGACCGGATTTGGGCGAAAATTTAATATCGTATTTTCACTCCGTTTAAACGGATTTTATATAGTTTTGATGTGCTTAATCGATTCCGCACACTTAAAACCGGATTTGGAACAAAAAGTTTTTGGGCGAATTTCGAGCCGAGTTGGGCCTAGTAGGCGGCCGTTTGACCGAATTTGGGCGAAAATTATAATTTCGTATTTTCGCTCCGTTTAAACGGATTTTATATAGTTTTGATGTGCTTAATCGATTCCGCACACTTAAAACCGGATTTGGAACAAAAAGTTTTTGGGCGAATTTCGAGCCGAGTTGGGCTTAGTAGGCGGCCGTTTGACCGAATTTGGGCGAAAATTTTAATATGGTATTTTCGCTCCGTTTTAACGCATTTTATGTAGTTTTGATGTGCCTAATCGATTCCGCACACTTAAAAACGGATTTGGAACAAAAAGTTTTTGGGCGAATTTCGAGCCGAGTTGGGCCTAGTAGGCGGCCGTTTGACCGAATTTGGGCGAAAATCATAATTTCGTATTTTCGCTCCGTTTAAACGGATTTTATATAGTTTTGATGTGCTTAATCGATTCCGCACACTTAAAAACGGATTTGGAACAAAAAGTTTTTTGGCGAATTTCGAGCAGAGTTGGGCCTAGTAGGCGGCCGTTTGACCGAATTTGGGCGAAAATTATATTTTCGTATTTTCGCTCCGTTTTAACGGATTTTATGTAGTTTTGATGTGCCTAATCGATTCCGCACACTTAAAACCGGATTTGGAACAAAAAGTTTTTGGGCGAATTTCGAGCCGAGTTGGGCCTAGTAGGCGGCCGTTTGACCGAATTTGGGCGAAAATCATAATTTCGTATTTTCGCTCCGTTTAAACTGATTTTATATAGTTTTGATGTGCTTAATCGATTCCGCACACTTAAAAACGGATTTGGAACAAAAAGTTTTTGGGCGAATTTCAAGCCGAGTTGGGCCTAGTAGGCGGCCGTTTGACCGAATTTGGGCGAAAATTATAATTTCGTATTTTCGCTCCGTTTAAACGGATTTTATATAGTTTTGATGTGCCTTATCGATTCCGCACACTTAAAAACGGATTTGGAACAAAAAGTTTTTGGGCGAATTTCGAGCCGAGTTGGGCCTAGTAGGCAGCCGTTTGACCGAAAATTATAATTTCGTATTTTCGCTCCGTTTAAACGGATTTTATATAGTTTTGATGTGCCTTATCGATTCCGCACACTTAAAAACGGATTTGGAACAAAAAGTTTTTGGGCGAATTTCGAGCCGAGTTGGGCCTAGTAGGCGGCCGTTTGACCGAATTTGGGCGAAAATTATAATTTCGTATTTTCGCTCCGTTTTAACGGATTTAATATAGTTTTGATGTGCCTAATCGATTCCGCACACTTAAAAGCGGATTTGGAACAAAAAGTTTTTGGGCGAATTTCGAGCCGAGTTGGGCCTAGTAGGCGGCCGTTTGACTGAATTTAGGCGAAAATTTTAATATCGTATTTTCGCTCCGTTTTAACGGATTTTATATAGTTTTGATGTGCCTAATCGATTCCGCACACTTAAAAACGGATTTGGAACAAAAAGTTTTTGGGCGTATTTCGAGCCGAGTTGGGCCTAGTAGGCGGCCGTTCGACCGAATTTGGGCGAAAATTATAATTTCGTATTTTCGCTCCGTTTAAACGGATTTTATATAATTTTGATGTGCTTAATCGATTCCGCACACTTAAAAACGGATTTGGAACAAAAAGTTTTTTGGCGAATTTCGAGCAGAGTTGGGCCTAGTAGGCGGCCGTTTGACCGAATTTGGGCGAAAATTATAATTTCGTATTTTCGCTCCGTTTTAACGGATTTACGTAGTTTTGATGTGCCTAATCGATTCCGCACACTTAAAACCGGATTTGGAACAAAAAGTTTTTGGGCGAATTTCGAGCAGAGTTGGGCCTAGTAGGCGGCCGTTCGACCGAATTTGGGCGAAAATTATAATTTCGTATTTTCGCTCCGTTTAAACGGATTTTATATAATTTTGATGTGCTTAATCGATTCCGCACACTTAAAAACGGATTTGGAACAAAAAGTTTTTTGGCGAATTTCGAGCAGAGTTGGGCCTAGTAGGCGGCCGTTTGACCGAATTTGGGAAAATTATAATTTCGTATTTTCGCTCCGTTTTAACGGATTTACGTAGTTTTGATGTGCCTAATCGATTCCGCACACTTAAAACCGGATTTGGAACAAAAAGTTTTTGGGCGAATTTCGAGCAGAGTTGGGCCTAGTAGGCGGCCGTTTGACCGAATTTGGGCGAAAATCATAATTTCGTATTTTCGCTCCGTTTAAACGGATTTTATATAGTTTTGATGTGCTTAATGGATTCCGCACACTTAACAACGGATTTGGAACAAAAAGTTTTTGGGCGTATTTCGAGCCGAATTGGGCCTAGTAGGCGGCCGTTTGACCGAATTTGGGCGAAAATCATAATTTCGTATTTTCGCTCCGTTTAAACGGATTTTATATAGTTTTGATGTGCTTAATCGATTCCGCACACTTAAAAACGGATTTGGAACAAAAAGTTTTTTGGCGAATTTCGAGCAGAGTTGGGCCTAGTAGGCGGCCGTTTGACCGAATTTAGGCGAAAATTATAATTTCGTATTTTCGCGCCGTTTTAACGGATTTAATATAGTTTTGATGTGCCTAATCGATTCCGCACACTTAAAAACGGATTTGGAACAAAAAGTTTTTGGGCGAATTTCGAGCCGAGTTGGGCCTAGTAGGCAGCCGTTTGACCGAATTTGGGCGAAAATTATAATTTCGTATTTTCGCTCCGTTTTAACGGATTTTACGTAGTTTTGATGTGCCTAATCGATTCCGCACACCTAAAACTGGATTTGGAACAAAAAGTTTTTGGGCGTATTTCGAGCCGAGTTGGGCCTAGTAGGCGGCCGTTTGACCGAATTTGGGCGAAAATTATAATTTCGTATTTTCGCTCCGTTTAAACGGATTTTATATAGTTTTGATGTGCCATATCGATTCCGCACACTTAAAAACGGATTTGGAACAAAAAGTTTTTGGGCGAATTTCGAGCCGAGTTGGGCCTAGTCGGCGGCCGTTTGACCGATAATTTGAATTTCGTATTTTCGCTCCGTTTTAACGGATTTTATGTAAATTTGATGTGCTTAATCGATTCCGCACACTTAAAACCGGATTTGGAACAAAAAGTTTTTGGGCGAATTTCGAGCCGAGTTGGGCCTAGTCGGCGGCCGTTTGACCGAAAATTTGAATTTCGTATTTTCGCTCCGTTTTAACGGATTTTATATAGTTTTGATGTGCTTAATGGATTCCGCACACTTAACAACGGATTTGGAACAAAAAGTTTTTGGGCGTATTTCGAGCCGAGTTGGGCCTAGTAGGCGGCCGTTTGACCGAATTTGGGCGAAAATCATAATTTCGTATTTTCGCTCCGTTTAAACGGATTTTATATAGTTTTGATGTGCTTAATCGATTCCGCACACTTAAAAACGGATTTGGAACAAAAAGTATTTTGGCGAATTTCGAGCAGAGTTGGGCCTAGTAGGCGGCCGTTTGACCGAATTTAGGCGAAAATTATAATTTCGTATTTTCGCGCCGTTTTAACGGATTTAATATAGTTTTGATGTGCCTAATCGATTCCGCACACTTAAAAACGGATTTGGAACAAAAAGTTTTTGGGCGAATTTCGAGCCGAGTTTGGCCTAGTAGGCAGCCGTTTGACCGAATTTGGGCGAAAATTATAATTTCGTATTTTCGCTCCGTTTTAACGGATTTTACGTAGTTTTGATGTGCCTAATCGATTCCGCACACCTAAAACTGGATTTGGAACAAAAAGTTTTTGGGCGTATTTCGAGCCGAGTTGGGCCTAGTAGGCGGCCGTTTGACCGAATTTGGGCGAAAATTATAATTTCGTATTTTCGCTCCGTTTAAACGGATTTTATATAGTTTTGATGTGCCATATCGATTCCGCACACTTAAAAACGGATTTGGAACAAAAAGTTTTTGGGCGAATTTCGAGCCGAGTTGGGCCTAGTCGGCGGCCGTTTGACCGATAATTTGAATTTCGTATTTTCGCTCCGTTTTAACGGATTTTATGTAAATTTGATGTGCTTAATCGATTCCGCACACTTAAAACCGGATTTGGAACAAAAAGTTTTTGGGCGAATTTCGAGCCGAGTTGGGCCTAGTCGGCGGCCGTTTGACCGAAAATTTGAATTTCGTATTTTCGCTCCGTTTTAACGGATTTTATATAGTTTTGATGTGCCTAATCGATTCCGCACACTTAAAAACGGATTTGGAACAAAAAGTTTTTGGGCGTATTTCGAGCCGAGTTGGGCCTAGTAGGCGGCCGTTCGACCGAATTTGGGCGAAAATTATAATTTCGTATTTTCGCTCCGTTTAAACGGATTTTATATAATTTTGATGTGCTTAATCGATTCCGCACACTTAAAAACGGATTTGGAACAAAAAGTTTTTTGGCGAATTTCGAGCAGAGTTGGGCCTAGTAGGCGGCCGTTTGACCGAATTTGGGCGAAAATTATAATTTCGTATTTTCGCTCCGTTTTAACGGATTTATGTAGTTTTGATGTGCCTAATCGATTCCGCACACTTAAAACCGGATTTGGAACAAAAAGTTTTTGGGCGAATTTCGAGCCGAGTTGGGCCTAGTAGGCGGCCGTTTGACCGAATTTGGGCGAAAATCATAATTTCGTATTTTCGCTCCGTTTAAACGGATTTTATATAGTTTTGATGTGCTTAATGGATTCCGCACACTTAACAACGGATTTGGAACAAAAAGTTTTTGGGCGTATTTCGAGCCGAGTTGGGCCTAGTAGGCGGCCGTTTGACCGAATTTGGGCGAAAATCATAATTTCGTATATTCGCTCCGTTTAAACGGATTTTATATACACACATCAAAAGTGTCTAGGGATCAAGCATTTTTATGCGGATTTCTTGAGATTGAGATGTGGCTTTGTAATAAATTTATGATTTTATAAATTTATATGGATCCTTTTTGGTGCATTTCATAATTTGAATCAGGAACTGTGAATCAAATTCGAGTAAAAGATGAAAATCAGCTGTCAATATTTTCCCTATAAAAACATACAACGCATTGAAGACATTATTAGTGCTACTGTTTCCCTACTACTGATTAAAACCAACGTTATTATGGAGCGGCGACGTCATTTAAGCAGGGAAGAAATGCTCAGAGCCGTGGGAATGATAGAAGCTGGTTCCCGGCAACGTACTGTGGCTTTAGCTCTGAATACAAGTCAGAGTGTTATCAGTCGACTTTGGACACGTTACCGAAGCACTGGTACCGTGGCTGAGCGCCATGGAGGACGGTATCGCTGCACCACACGGAGACAAGACCGATACATTCAAATCTTAACTCGAAGAGCTCCAACAATAACCGCCATGATGTTAGCCGTGCGGCTTCATCACTCTTCAGGGAACTTAATTAGCGACCAAACAGTCAGAAACCGCTTGCATGAAGTGAACCTTCATTCCCGAAGACCGCTACGGGTACCACCTATAGCAATGCACAATCGTAGGATTCGATATCAATGGGCTCTTGAACACAGAAATTGGGCAGAAGAACAATGGCGTTTCGTGTGCTTTTCTGATGAGTCTCGTTTTGGTATGAGACCGGATACAAGACGTATACGACACTGGAGAACCCCTGGACGCCAACAGCGATTAAAATCCTGCCAGGAAGTCCATCCTTATAGTGGTGGAACCATCATGGTATGGGCGGGTATTTGGATCGGCGGAAGAACTGAGTTGATTTGGATCAGAGGCAACCTCAACGCTCAAATTTATGCTGAGACGATTGTATCAGACGTCATCGTTCCTCTACAAGTGCAAATCGGTCCCTTATTTCAGTTAATGCATGATAATGCACGACCGCACACCGCAAGAGTTGTAAGACAGACTCTCGCCGCAGCTAACATCAATGTCCTGCCCTGGCTTGCTCAGTCGCCAGACTTGAACCCGATTGAGCATGCATGGGATATGCTACAGAGAAGAGCTCTGCCGAATATGGAGGGTATCCAGTCGCAAGAAGACCTTTTTTTGTTGTTGCAACGAACATGGGCGGCCATTCCACAGCGTGATTTGGATGAACTCATTTTGAGTATGCCAAACCGATGTTCTTGTGTTGTTAGTGTTCGCGGTAGAAACACGGATTATTAATTGTTTAAGTTACCCAATAAAAATTTAAAGAAAACTGTTATTTCAGTCTTTTTTTCGAACTTTAATGTTAGTGGTTCAAATGTCAAAAATCCCTTTATTAGGAAAATGGCAAATTTCTTTATTAATGCAAAGGTGACTTGGTTTATCGTTACTGTGACAAACGAAAACACTTTATTTGATGAATCCTTAAAGAAAATTTTAATTAATATCAATCAGGAGAAAAGTTATTGCAAAAATATATGTTGATCCCTAGACACTTTTGATGTGTGTAGTTTTGATGTGCTTAATCGATTCCGCACACTTAAAAACGGATTTGGAACAAAAAGTTTTTTGGCGAATTTCGAGCAGAGTTGGGCCTAGTAGGCGGCCGTTTGACCGAATTTAGGCGAAAATTATAATTTCGTATTTTCGCGCCGTTTTAAAGGATTTAATATACTTTTGATGTGCCTAATCGATTCCGCACACTTAAAAACGGATTTGGAACAAAAAGTTTTTGGGCGAATTTCGAGCCGAGTTGGGCCTAGTAGGCAGCCGTTTGACCGAATTTGGGCGAAAATTATAATTTCGTATTTTCGCTCCGTTTTAACGGATTTTACGTAGTTTTGATGTGCCTAATCGATTCCGCACACCTAAAACTGGATTTGGAACAAAAAGTTTTTGGGCGTATTTCGAGCCGAGTTGGGCCTAGTAGGCGGCCGTTTGACCGAATTTAGGCGAAAATTATAATTTCGTATTTTCGCGCCGTTTTAACGGATTTAATATAGTTTTGATGTGCCTAATCGATTCCGCACACTTAAAAACGGATTTGGAACAAAAAGTTTTTGGGCGAATTTCGAGCCGAGTTGGGCCTAGTAGGCAGCCGTTTGACCGAATTTGGGCGAAAATTATAATTTCGTATTTTCGCTCCGTTTTAACGGATTTTACGTAGTTTTGATGTGCCTAATCGATTCCGCACACCTAAAACTGGATTTGGAACAAAAAGTTTTTGGGCGTATTTCGAGCCGAGTTGGGCCTAGTAGGCGGCCGTTTGACCGAATTTGGGCGAAAATTATAATTTCGTATTTTCGCTCCGTTTAAACGGATTTTATATAGTTATGATGTGCTTAATCGATTCCGCACACTTAAAAACGGATTTGGAACAAAAAGTTTTTGGGCGAATTTCGAGCCGAGTTGGGCCTAGTCGGCGGCCGTTTGACCGAAAATTTGAATTTCGTATTTTCGCTCCGTTTTAACGGATTTTATGTAAATTTGATGTGCTTAATCGATTCCGCACACTTAAAACCGGATTTGGAACAAAAAGTTTTTGGGCGAATTTCGAGCCGAGTTGGGCTTAGTAGGCGGCCGTTTGACCGAATTTGGGCGAAAATTATAATTTCGTATTTTCGCTCCGTTTAAACGGATTTTATATAGTTTTGATGTGCTTAATCGATTCCGCACACTTAAAACCGAATTTGGAACAAAAAGTTTTTGGGCGAATTTCGAGCCGAGTTGGGCTTAGTAGGCGGCCGTTTGACCGAATTTGGGCGAAAATTTAATATCGTATTTTCACTCCGTTTTAACGGATATTATGTAGTTTTGATGTGCCTAATCGATTCCGCACACTTAAAACAGGATTTGGAACAAAAAGTTTTTGGGCGTATTTCAAGCCGAGTTGGGCCTAGTAGGCGGCCGTTCGACCGAATTTGGGCGAAAATTATAATTTCGTATTTTCGCTCCGTTTAAACGGATTTTATATAGTTTTGATGTGCTTAATCGATTCCGCACACTTAAAAACGGATTTGGAACAAAAAGTTTTTTGGCGAATTTCGAGCAGAGTTGGGCCTAGTAGGCGGCCGTTTGACCGGATTTGGGCGAAAATTTAATATCGTATTTTCACTCCGTTTAAACGGATTTTATATAGTTTTGATGTGCTTAATCGATTCCGCACACTTAAAACCGGATTTGGAACAAAAAGTTTTTGGGCGAATTTCGAGCCGAGTTGGGCCTAGTAGGCGGCCGTTTGACCGAATTTGGGCGAAAATTATAATTTCGTATTTTCGCTCCGTTTAAACGGATTTTATATAGTTTTGATGTGCTTAATCGATTCCGCACACTTAAAACCGGATTTGGAACAAAAAGTTTTTGGGCGAATTTCGAGCCGAGTTGGGCTTAGTAGGCGGCCGTTTGACCGAATTTGGGCGAAAATTTTAATATCGTATTATCGCTCCGTTTTAACGCATTTTATGTAGTTTTGATGTGCCTAATCGATTCCGCACACTTAAAAACGGATTTGGAACAAAAAGTTTTTAAGCGAATTTCGAGCCGAGTTGGGCCTAGTAGGCGGCCGTTTGACCGAATTTGGGCGAAAATCATAATTTCGTATTTTCGCTCCGTTTAAACGGATTTTATATAGTTTTGATGTGCTTAATCGATTCCGCACACTTAAAAACGGATTTGGAACAAAAAGTTTTTTGGCGAATTTCGAGCAGAGTTGGGCCTAGTAGGCGGCCGTTTGACCGAATTTGGGCGAAAATTATATTTTCGTATTTTCGCTCCGTTTTAACGGATTTTATGTAGTTTTGATGTGCCTAATCGATTCCGCACACTTAAAACCGGATTTGGAACAAAAAGTTTTTGGGCGAATTTCGAGCCGAGTTGGGCCTAGTAGGCGGCCGTTTGACCGAATTTGGGCGAAAATCATAATTTCGTATTTTCGCTCCGTTTAAACGGATTTTATATAGTTTTGATGTGCCTTATAGATTCCGCACACTTAAAAACGGATTTGGAACAAAAAGTTTTTGGGCGAATTTCGAGCCGAGTTGGGCCTAGTAGGCGGCCGTTTGACCGAATTTGGGCGAAAATTATAATTTCGTATTTTCGCTCCGTTTTAACAGATTTTACGTAGTTTTGATGTGCCTAATCGATTCCGCACACCTAAAACTGGATTTGGGACAAAAAGTTTTTGGGCGTATTTCGAGCCGAGTTGGGCCTAGTAGGCGGCCGTTTGACCGAATTTGGGCGAAAATTATAATTTCGTATTTTCGCTCCGTTTAAACGGATTTTATATAGTTTTGATGTGCCTTATCGATTCCGCACACTTAAAAACGGATTTGGAACAAAAAGTTTTTGGGCGAATTTCGAGCCGAGTTGGGCCTAGTAGGCAGCCGTTTGACCGAAAATTATAATTTCGTATTTTCGCTCCGTTTAAACGGATTTTATATAGTTTTGATGTGCCTTATCGATTCCGCACACTTAAAAACGGATTTGGAACAAAAAGTTTTTGGGCGAATTTCGAGCCGAGTTGGGCCTAGTAGGCGGCCGTTTGACCGAATTTGGGCGAAAATTATAATTTCGTATTTTCGCTCCGTTTTAACGGATTTAATATAGTTTTGATGTGCCTAATCGATTCCGCACACTTAAAAGCGGATTTGGAACAAAAAGTTTTTGGGCGAATTTCGAGCCGAGTTGGGCCTAGTAGGCGGCCGTTTGACTGAATTTGGGCGAAAATTTTAATATCGTATTTTCGCTCCGTTTTAACGGATTTTATATAGTTTTGATGTGCCTAATTGATTCCGCACACTTAAAAACGGATTTGGAACAAAAAGTTTTTGGGCGTATTTCGAGCCGAGTTGGGCCTAGTAGGCGGCCGTTCGACCAAATTTGGGCGAAAATTATAATTTCGTATTTTCGCTCCGTTTAAACGGATTTTATATAGTTTTGATGTGCTTAATCGATTCCGCACACTTAAAAACGGATTTGGAACAAAAAGTTTTTTGGCGAATTTCGAGCAGAGTTGGGCCTAGTAGGCGGCCGTTTGACCGAATTTGGGCGAAAATTATAATTTCGTATTTTCGCTCCGTTTTAACGGATTTTATGTAGTTTTGATGTGCCTAATCGATTCCGCACACTTAAAACCGGATTTGGAACACAAAGTTTTTGGGCGAATTTCGAGCCGAGTTGGGCCTAGTAGGCGGCCGTTTGACCGAATTTGGGCGAAAATCATAATTTCGTATTTTCGCTCCGTTTAAACGGATTTTATATAGTTTTGATGTGCTTAATCGATTCCGCACACTAAAAAACGGATTTGGAACAAAAAGTTTTTGGGCGAATTTCGAGCCGAGTTGGGCCTAGTAGGCAGCCGTTTGACCGAATTTGGGCGAAAATTATATTTACGTATTTTCGCTCCGTTTTAACGGATTTTATGTAGTTAGGATGTGCCTAATCGATTCCGCACACTTAACAACGGATTTGGAACAAAAAGTTTTTGGGTGTATTTCGAGCCGAGTTGGGCCTAGTAGGCGGCCGTTTGACCGAATTTGGGCGAAAATCATAATTTCGTATTTTCGCTCCGTTTAAACGGATTTTATATAGTTTTGATGTGCTTAATCGATTCCGCACACTTAAAAACGGATTTGGAACAAAAAGTTTTTTGGCGAATTTCGAGCAGAGTTGGGCCTAGTAGGCGGCCGTTTGACCGAATTTAGGCGAAAATTATAATTTCGTATTTTCGCGCCGTTTTAACGGATTTAATATAGTTTTGATGTGCCTAATCGATTCCGCACACTTAAAAACGGATTTGGAACAAAAAGTTTTTGGGCGAATTTCGAGCCGAGTTGGGCCTAGTAGGCAGCCGTTTGACCGAATTTGGGCGAAAATTATAATTTCGTATTTTCGCTCCGTTTTAACGGATTTTACGTAGTTTTGATGTGCCTAATCGATTCCGCACACCTAAAACTGGATTTGGAACAAAAAGTTTTTGGGCGTATTTCGAGCCGAGTTGGGCCTAGTAGGCGGCCGTTTGACCGAATTTGAGCGAAAATTATAATTTCGTATTTTCGCTCCGTTTAAACGGATTTTATATAGTTTTGATGTGCCATATCGATTCCGCACACTTAAAAACGGATTTGGAACAAAAAGTTTTTGGGCGAATTTCGAGCTGAGTTGGGCCTAGTCGGCGGCCGTTTGACCGAAAATTTGAATTTCGTATTTTCGCTCCGTTTTAACGGATTTTATGTAAATTTGATGTGCCTAATCGATTCCGCACACTTAAAAACGGATTTGGAACAAAAAGTTTTTGGGCGTATTTCGAGCCGAGTTGGGCCTAGTCGGCGGCCGTTTGACTGAATTTGGGCTAAAATTTTATTTTCGTAATTTCGCTCCGTTTTAACGGATTTTATGTAGTTATGATGTGCCTAATCGATTCCGCACACTTAACAACGGATTTGGAACAAAAAGTTTTTGGGCGAATTTCGAGCCGAGTTGGTCCTAGTCGGCGGCCGTTTGATCGAATTTGGGCGACAATTATAATTTCGTATTTTCGCTCCGTTTAAACGGATTTTATATAGTTTTGATGTGCTTAATCGATTCCGCACACTTAAAACCGGATTTGGAACAAAAAGTTTTTGGGCGAATTTCGAGCCGAGTTGGTCCTAGTCGGCGGCCGTTTGACCGAATTTGGGCGACAATTATAATTTCATATTTTCGCTCCGTTTAAACGGATTTTATATAGTTTTGATGTGCTTAATCGATTCCGCACACTTAAAACCGGATTTGGAACAAAAAGTTTTTGGGCGAATTTCGAGCCGAGTTGGGCCTAGTAGGCGGCCGTTTGACCGAATTTGGGCGAAAATCATAATTTCGTATTTTCGCTCCGTTTAAACGGATTTTATATAGTTATGATGTGCTTAATCGATTCCGCACACTTAAAAACGGATTTGGAACAAAAAGAATTTTGGCGAATTTCGAGCAGAGTTGGACCTAGTAGGCGGCCGTTCGACCGAATTTGGGCGAAAATTATAATTTCGTATTTTCGCTCCGTTTAAACGGATTTTATATAGTTTTGATGTGCTTAATCGATTCCGCACACTTAAAAATGGATTTGGAACAAAAAGTTTTTTGGCGAATTTCGAGCAGGGTTGGGCCTAGTAGGCGGCCGTTTGACCGAATTTAGGCGAAAATTATAATTTCGTATTTTCGCGCCGTTTTAACGGATTTAATATAGTTTTGATGTGCCTAATCGATTCCGCACACTTAAAAAGTCGCGCGCGCGCATCCCTCCGTGCCGGGCGCAGTTTTTGTGAGCGCTCATCGTGCGTTTTTGTTAATGTTTACAATGACGACAATTAAGTGCAACTCGTGTAATATTGTTATTGACGAACTTTTGTCTTATGTACAAAACAAGATCTCGATAATGGATGAAGAAACGTTGGTGAGAATATGTACCACGTCGTTTACCAGTGATGAGATTAAAAACTCCAAATCATTGTTATTTGAGTCAGTTTCTACGAACAAAAACAAAATAAATAGAAAGAATAAGGGTAAAGAAGAAAGGGATTTATATGACATAATTAATTTGTTCAAGTCGACTGAGCCTGATGTTATTCCCGTGTTCGTTGCGCGGCAGTTGGAGAAACTACCCCCAATACTTTTTGATCACCTGGATTGTACAAAGCTTTTGAAGGATATTCTCAAGGTGCAACATGATTTAAATACGATTAAATCTAATTATGTGACGCAAAAGCAGCTGAGTGACTGCAAGATCGAACTGCTGCAAATGAAGAACGACTCGTTGCCACCGGTTTCTGCTCATAATGTCAATCTAAAGAGAGGGGCCTGGTTGTACGATAGTGGGCCGATGGGATTGTCACACGTAAATAACTCATCATTAATAGAGTTGAATGATAACATCGAGAATAAGTCAGTTAGTGAACTGCGTGATTCTACAAATAATATGAGGGTAGATGAAAAAAATGATAATGTACCAAGCCAACTATTTCCCGCATTAGATAGTAGTGAGATCAAGCGTAAGGGTGAACTTAAATCTATGCATACAAACCGGTCAAGAGATGTGACGTCAGAGGGATCGGATACCTGTGTCGGGCGGCCGCTAAGTATTGTAAACAACATTGATATTGCGACGAGTAACTGCGTATTAAATACTGACTCTACTATGATAGAGGCGAATGCTTCTGAAGAATGGCAGACTGTATCGAAGAAGAAGAGGAAACTTAAATACCGATATATAGGCACATCTGGAATCTCACGAGATATAGAGGGAAACTTTAAGGCGGCTGATAAAAAAGTTCCTATATTGATTACTAAAGTGCACAAAGAATCGTCTGAGAAAAGTATAGTAGATTATGTGTATCGTAAATCTAAAGAAACTATAAGATTGGAGGAAATTTCATTTAAAACCGACAGAGATTATAAAGCTTTCAAATTCTTTGTATCGGAGAAAAAGTTATCAATATTCTTAGATAACAAAATGTGGCCAGAAGGCGTTATATTTAGAAGATTTATTAACTTTGGACAGAAAAATACGAACAGTAGGAATACTGTAATTAGTGAAGTTCAACAATAAACATGACTAGTGCGGACATATTTACTTTTGTAACTTTTAATTGTAAAAATGTTAAGCGCTCACTGGAAGATATTCGGCAATTGTGTCGTACATCACATATAATAGCCTTGCAAGAACATTGGTTGCTGCCGAACGAGATTGATTTCCTGAGCTGTATTGATGATGAGTTCGCGTACACGGGTATCTCACCCATGGATTTATCAAGTGGGATGATGTCCGGCCGTCCGTGGGGCGGTGTAGCTCTGCTATGGAACAAGAACATTTTTCAAAATGTGACAGTGGTAAAGTGTAATAACACGCGTATGTGTGCGATCAAAGTTACAGAGGGGCAAAGGTCCTTTTTAGTGTTTAGTGTTTATATGCCAACTGATAAGTCTCTTAACCTAGCGGAATATACGGACTGTCTTGGGACACTGAACGCAGTGATAAACAATGATAGTGTTGAATGTGTGTTTATGCTCGGAGACTTTAACGCCCACCCGGGTAAGCAATTTTATAATGAACTTGTAAATTTTTGTAGTGATTTAGAATGGTCTTGTGCTGATATAGATAAGTTGGGATTATATTCTGACACTTACAGTTTTATTAGTGACGTGAACGGGTCGGTAAGTTGGTTAGACCACTGTGTTGTAACGAAGTCGGCGTCACAAACTGTGAGTAACGCCAAGATTAAATATGAACCTGTGTGGTCTGACCACTTACCATTACTTATTTATTGTAATTTAGACTTAATTAAATCAAAATTAATGTATAATAATATAGATAAAAATAAATGTAATAAAATTCAATGGGGAGAAAAGCAACCTGAGCAAATAGAATTATATAATAAGTTATGTAATGACCGATTAAAATATATAGATTTTCCGACTGAATTAAGTTATTGTAGTGATATAAAATGTACCAATCTGAGTCATATAGCTATAATTGATAATTTGTATAAAAATATTATTGACACACTATGTGAGGCGGCGCTTGCTAGTTCCTCTTGCAAACAACCTAAAAAGAAAAAACCTGTAATTGGTTGGAATAAACATGTGAGTGACGCTCACAGAGAGGCCAGGTATAAATTTAAGTTGTGGGTTCTCTATGGAAGGCCGAAGGAAGGTCGTGCATGGGAGGACATGCGGGAGAGTCGTAAAATCTTTAAATCTCGTTTAAAGTGGTGTGAGAATAACAAAGAAAAGATAAAGATGGACATACTTGCATCTCAGCATTCGAACCGCGATTTTAGTAACTTTTGGAAAAGTACAAATAAAAGTTTAAATAATAAACCAGGCGTACCTGTGAGCGTTAACGGGTTAAGTGACTCTAAGTGCATTGCTGATATGTTTAAGGCTCACTTTACTGTAAATCCGTCGTTGACACCGTCTCGGCCGGCACATCTGGGTGGACCTCATGGACAGGAGATGAGTACAAAGTTTGTTGCGAAAGATGTCAGAGATGTAATTATGTCAATGTCGCGAGGTAAGTCTCCTGGTCATGATAATTTGAGTATTGAGCATCTCAGACATGCTGGCTTTCATTTGCCTAGAGTCCTAGCAATGTTCTATAACTTGTGCATGAGTCACTCGTATTTGCCGGCTGATATGATGAGGACTGTAGTTATACCAATCGTAAAAAGTAAAACGGGGGATATTAGTGACCATAACAACTACAGACCGATTTCTCTAGCAACTATAATTGCAAAAGTACTTGACAGCTTGCTTAACACTCAGCTTGATAAGTACTTGAACATTCATGATAATCAATTTGGTTTCAAATCTGGTTTGTCAACGGAGACAGCTATCTTGTGTTTAAAGCAGGCTGTCAAGTATTATACGGAGCGAAACACGCCAATATACGCTTGTTTTCTAGACCTTTCTAGAGCGTTTGACCTGGTTTGTTACGACATTTTGTGGGAAAAATTAAATGACATCTCTATGCCTTCAGAACTAGTAAATATGTTCCAGTACTGGTATTTGAATCAGGTCAACGTTGTGAGATGGTCGGGCGTAGTGTCGGAACCGTACAGGCTGGAATGCGGGGTGAGGCAGGGAGGGCTGACCTCTCCGAAGCTATTCAACTTGTACGTCAACGCACTGTTAGAAGAGCTCAGCGGCACACGTGTTGGATGCCACATAGATGGAGTTTGCTTGAATAATATAAGCTACGCTGACGACATGGTGCTGCTGAGTGCTTCGGTCTGTGGATTGTCTAGGTTATTAGGTATATGTGAACGGTATGCACAGAGTCACGGGTTGTTGTACAATACGGCTAAGAGTGAATGCATGGTCTTTCGAGCTGGAGGTAAATGTCCTGATACCATACCTAATATTAAATTGAATGGTGTTGAACTTAAAAAGGTCGATCAATTTAAGTACCTTGGGCATTTGGTAACCTCTGACTTGAGAGACGATGCAGACATAGAAAGAGAGCGAAGGGCGCTGTCGGTAAGAGCCAATATGATAGCTCGCAGGTTTGCTCGCTGCTCGGACGTCGTCAAAATTACTCTGTTCAGGGCTTTTTGTACGTCGTTCTACACGGGCAGCCTGTGGTTGTCATATACCCAGAAACAGTTCAGCGCCCTTCGCGTGCAGTATAATAATGCGTTTAGAGTTTTGATGGGGCTGCCTCGGCACTGTAGTGCATCGGGGATGTTTGCATTAGCTCAGGTTGATTGTTTTTATACCATAATGCGAAAAAAGTGCACGTCCCTGGTGCGCAGGGTCCGGACCAGTCCTAACAGAATTCTAAGCCTACTTGCTAGCCGTTTTGACCTTCAGTACATGAATCATTGCTGTAGGGTTCATGTACTAACTAATGGACAGGTGCAGAGGGGTAAATTATAATGTTTGTGTAAGTTTATGTATGTTATTTGCTATTTTATTAATGATTATTTAAGACATTTAATTTATGATAATTTAATTTAATAATTTATTTTGAGATTTTAATTTATATTTTGAATCTAATAATTGTAATGTGCCTTTTATATAATTATGTAATATTTAAATTGTAATTAACTATGTAATGGATTACTATATCTGAAATAAATACATTTTAATTTAATTTAATTTAAAAACGGATTTGGAACAAAAAGTTTTTGGGCGAATTTCGAGCCGAGTTGGGCCTAGTAGGCAGCCGTTTGACCGAATTTGGGCGAAAATTATAATTTCGTATTTTCGCTCCGTTTTCACGGATTTTACGTAGTTTTGATGTGCCTAATCGATTCCGCACACCTAAAACTGGATTTGGAACAAAAAGTTTTTGGGCGTATTTCGAGCCGAGTTGGGCCTAGTAGGCGGCCGTTTGACCGAATTTGGGCGAAAATTATAATTTCGTATTTTCGCTCCGTTTAAACGGATTTATATAGTTTTGATGTGCTTAATCGATTCCGCACACTTAAAACCGGATTTGGAACAAAAAGTTTTTGGGCGAATTTCGAGCCGAGTTGGGCTTAGTAGGCGGCCGTTTGACCGAATTTGGGCGAAAATTTTAATATCGTATTATCGCTCCGTTTTAACGCATTTTATGAAGTTTTGATGTGCCTTATCGATTCCGCACACTTAAAAACGGATTTGGAACAAAAAGTTTTTGGGCGAATTTCGAGCCGAGTTGGGCCTAGTAGGCGGCCGTTTGACCGAATTTGGGCGAAAATCATAATTTCGTATTTTCGCTCCGTTTAAACGGATTTTATATAGTTTTGATGTGCTTAATCGATTCCGCACACTAAAAAACGGATTTGGAACAAAAAGTTTTTGGGCGAATTTCGAGCCGAGTTGGGCCTAGTAGGCAGCCGTTTGACCGAATTTGGGCGAAAATTATATTTTCGTATTTTCGCTCCGTTTTAACGGATTTTATGTAGTTAGGATGTGCCTAATCGATTCCGCACACTTAACAACGGATTTGGAACAAAAAGTTTTTGGGCGTATTTCGAGCCGAGTTGGGCCTAGTAGGCGGCCGTTTGACCGAATTTGGGCGAAAATCATAATTTCGTATTTTCGCTCCGTTTAAACGGATTTTATATAGTTTTGATGTGCTTAATCGATTCCGCACACTTAAAAACGGATTTGGAACAAAAAGTTTTTTGGCGAATTTCGAGCAGAGTTGGGCCTAGTAGGCGGCCGTTTGACCGAATTTTGGCGAAAATTATAATTTCGTATTTTCGCTCCGTTTTAACGGATTTAATATAGTTTTGATGTGCCTAATCGATTCCGCACACTTAAAAACGGATTTGGAACAAAAAGTTTTTGGGCGAATTTCGAGCCGAGTTGGGCCTAGTAGGCGGCCGTTTGACCGAATTTGGGCGAAAATTATAATTTCGTATTTTCGCTCCGTTTTAACGGATTTTACGTAGTTTTGATGTGCCTAATCGATTCCGCACACCTAAAACTGGATTTGGAACAAAAAGTTTTTGGGCGTATTTCGAGCCGAGTTGGGCCTAGTAGGCGGCCGTTTGACCGAATTTGGGCGAAAATTATAATTTCGTATTTTCGCTCCGTTTAAACGGATTTTATATAGTTTTGATGTGCCATATCGATTCCGCACACTTAAAAACGGATTTGGAACAAAAAGTTTTTGGGCGAATTTCGAGCTGAGTTGGGCCTTGTCGGCGGCCGTTTGACCGAAAATTTGAATTTCGTATTTTCGCTCCGTTTTAACGGATTTTATGTAAATTTGATGTGCCTAATCGATTCCGCACACTTAAAAACGGATTTGGAACAAAAAGTTTTTGGGCGTATTTCGAGCCGAGTTGGGCCTAGTCGGCGGCCGTTTGACTGAATTTGGGCTAAAATTTTATTTTCGTAATTTCGCTCCGTTTTAACGGATTTTATGTAGTTATGATGTGCCTAATCGATTCCGCACACTTAACAACGGATTTGGAACAAAAAGTTTTTGGGCGAATTTCGAGCCGAGTTGGTCCTAGTCGGCGGCCGTTTGATCGAATTTGGGCGACAATTATAATTTCGTATTTTCGCTCCGTTTAAACGGATTTTATATAGTTTTGATGTGCTTAATCGATTCCGCACACTTAAAACCGGATTTGAAACAAAAAGTTTTTGGGCGAATTTCGAGCCGAGTTGGTCCTAGTCGGCGGCCGTTTGACCGAATTTGGGCGACAATTATAATTTCATATTTTCGCTCCGTTTAAACGGATTTTATATAGTTTTGATGTGCTTAATCGATTCCGCACACTTAAAACCGGATTTGGAACAAAAAGTTTTTGGGCGAATTTCGAGCCGAGTTGGGCCTAGTAGGCGGCCGTTTGACCGAATTTGGGCGAAAATCATAATTTCGTATTTTCGCTCCGTTTAAACGGATTTTATATAGTTATGATGTGCTTAATCGATTCCGCACACTTAAAAACGGATTTGGAACAAAAAGAATTTTGGCGAATTTCGAGCAGAGTTGGACCTAGTAGGCGGCCGTTCGACCGAATTTGGGCGAAAATTATAATTTCGTATTTTCGCTCCGTTTAAACGGATTTTATATAGTTTTGATGTGCTTAATCGATTCCGCACACTTAAAAATGGATTTGGAACAAAAAGTTTTTTGGCGAATTTCGAGCAGAGTTGGGCCTAGTAGGCGGCCGTTTGACCGAATTTAGGCGAAAATTATAATTTCGTATTTTCGCGCCGTTTTAACGGATTTAATATAGTTTTGATGTGCCTAATCGATTCCGCACACTTAAAAACGGATTTGGAACAAAAAGTTTTTGGGCGAATTTCGAGCCGAGTTGGGCCTAGTAGGCAGCCGTTTGACCGAATTTGGGCGAAAATTATAATTTCGTATTTTCGCTCCGTTTTAACGGATTTTACGTAGTTTTGATGTGCCTAATCGATTCCGCACACCTAAAACTGGATTTGGAACAAAAAGTTTTTGGGCGTATTTCGAGCCGAGTTGGGCCTAGTAGGCGGCCGTTTGACCGAATTTGGGCGAAAATTATAATTTCGTATTTTCGCTCCGTTTAAACGGATTTTATATAGTTTTGATGTGCTTAATCGATTCCGCACACTTAAAACCGGATTTGGAACAAAAAGTTTTTGGGCGAATTTCGAGCCGAGTTGGGCTTAGTAGGCGGCCGTTTGACCGAATTTGGGCGAAAATTTTAATATCGTATTATCGCTCCGTTTTAACGCATTTTATATAGTTTTGATGTGCCATATCGATTCCGCACACTTAAAAACGGATTTGGAACAAAAAGTTTTTGGGCGAATTTCGAGCTGAGTTGGGCCTTGTCGGCGGCCGTTTGACCGAAAATTTGAATTTCGTATTTTCGCTCCGTTTTAACGGATTTTATGTAAATTTGATGTGCCTAATCGATTCCGCACACTTAAAAACGGATTTGGAACAAAAAGTTTTTGGGCGTATTTCGAGCCGAGTTGGGCCTAGTCGGCGGCCGTTTGACTGAATTTGGGCTAAAATTTTATTTTCGTAATTTCGCTCCGTTTTAACGGATTTTATGTAGTTATGATGTGCCTAATCGATTCCGCACACTTAACAACGGATTTGGAACAAAAAGTTTTTGGGCGAATTTCGAGCCGAGTTGGTCCTAGTCGGCGGCCGTTTGATCGAATTTGGGCGACAATTATAATTTCGTATTTTCGCTCCGTTTAAACGGATTTTATATAGTTTTGATGTGCTTAATCGATTCCGCACACTTAAAACCGGATTTGAAACAAAAAGTTTTTGGGCGAATTTCGAGCCGAGTTGGTCCTAGTCGGCGGCCGTTTGACCGAATTTGGGCGACAATTATAATTTCATATTTTCGCTCCGTTTAAACGGATTTTATATAGTTTTGATGTGCTTAATCGATTCCGCACACTTAAAACCGGATTTGGAACAAAAAGTTTTTGGGCGAATTTCGAGCCGAGTTGGGCCTAGTAGGCGGCCGTTTGACCGAATTTGGGCGAAAATCATAATTTCGTATTTTCGCTCCGTTTAAACGGATTTTATATAGTTATGATGTGCTTAATCGATTCCGCACACTTAAAAACGGATTTGGAACAAAAAGAATTTTGGCGAATTTCGAGCAGAGTTGGACCTAGTAGGCGGCCGTTCGACCGAATTTGGGCGAAAATTATAATTTCGTATTTTCGCTCCGTTTAAACGGATTTTATATAGTTTTGATGTGCTTAATCGATTCCGCACACTTAAAAATGGATTTGGAACAAAAAGTTTTTTGGCGAATTTCGAGCAGAGTTGGGCCTAGTAGGCGGCCGTTTGACCGAATTTAGGCGAAAATTATAATTTCGTATTTTCGCGCCGTTTTAACGGATTTAATATAGTTTTGATGTGCCTAATCGATTCCGCACACTTAAAAACGGATTTGGAACAAAAAGTTTTTGGGCGAATTTCGAGCCGAGTTGGGCCTAGTAGGCAGCCGTTTGACCGAATTTGGGCGAAAATTATAATTTCGTATTTTCGCTCCGTTTTAACGGATTTTACGTAGTTTTGATGTGCCTAATCGATTCCGCACACCTAAAACTGGATTTGGAACAAAAAGTTTTTGGGCGTATTTCGAGCCGAGTTGGGCCTAGTAGGCGGCCGTTTGACCGAATTTGGGCGAAAATTATAATTTCGTATTTTCGCTCCGTTTAAACGGATTTTATATAGTTTTGATGTGCTTAATCGATTCCGCACACTTAAAACCGGATTTGGAACAAAAAGTTTTTGGGCGAATTTCGAGCCGAGTTGGGCTTAGTAGGCGGCCGTTTGACCGAATTTGGGCGAAAATTTTAATATCGTATTATCGCTCCGTTTTAACGCATTTTATGTAGTTTTGATGTGCCTAATCGATTCCGCACACTTAAAAACGGATTTGGAACAAAAAGTTTTTGGGCGAATTTCGAGCCGAGTTGGGCCTAGTAGGCGGCCGTTTGACCGAATTTGGTCGAAAATCATAATTTCGTATTTTCGCTCCGTTTAAACGGATTTTATATAGTTTTGATGTGCTTAATCGATTCCGCACACTTAAAAACGGATTTGGAACAAAAAGTTTTTAGGCGAATTTCGAGCAGAGTTGGGCCTAGTAGGCGGCCGTTTGACCGAATTTGGGCGAAAATTTAATATCGTATTTTCACTCCGTTTTAACGGATTTTATATAGTTTTGATGTGCCTAATCGATTCCGCACACTTAAAACCGGATTTGGAACAAAAAGTTTTTGGGCGTATTTCAAGCCGAGTTGGGCCTAGTAGGCGGCCGTTCGACCGAATTTGGGCGAAAATTATAATTTCGTATTTTCGCTCCGTTTTAACGGATTTTATATAGTTTTGATGTGCTTAATCGATTCCGCACACTTAAAAACGGATTTGGAACAAAAAGTTTTTGGGCGTATTTCGAGCCGAGTTGGGCCTAGTAGGCGGCCGTTCGACCGAATTTGGGCGAAAATTATAATTTCGTATTTTCGCTCCGTTTAAACGGATTTTATATAGTTTTGATGTGCTTAATCGATTCCGCACACTTAAAAACGGATTTGGAACAAAAAGTTTTTTGGCAAATTTCGAGCAGAGTTGGGCCTAGTAGGCGGCCGTTTGACCGAATTTGGGCGAAAATCATAATTTCGTATTTTCGCTCCGTTTAAACGGATTTTATATAGTTATGATGTGCTTAATCGATTCCGCACACTTAAAAACGGATTTGGAACAAAAAGAATTTTGGCGAATTTCGAGCAGAGTTGGACCTAGTAGGCGGCCGTTCGACCGAATTTGGGCGAAAATTATAATTTCGTATTTTCGCTCCGTTTAAACGGATTTTATATAGTTTTGATGTGCTTAATCGATTCCGCACACTTAAAAATGGATTTGGAACAAAAAGTTTTTTGGCGAATTTCGAGCAGAGTTGGGCCTAGTAGGCGGCCGTTTGACCGAATTTAGGCGAAAATTATAATTTCGTATTTTCGCGCCGTTTTAACGGATTTAATATAGTTTTGATGTGCCTAATCGATTCCGCACACTTAAAACCGGATTTGGAACAAAAAGTTTTTGGGCGAATTTCGAGCCGAGTTGGTCCTAGTCGGCGGCCGTTTGACCGAATTTTGGCGACAATTATAATTTCGTATTTTCGCTCCGTTTAAACGGATTTTATATAGTTTTGATGTGCTTAATCGATTCCGCACACTTAAAACCGGATTTGGAACAAAAAGTTTTTGGGCGAATTTCGAGCCGAGTTGGGCCTAGTAGGCGGCCGTTTGACCGAATTTGGGCGAAAATCATAATTTCGTATTTTCGCTCCGTTTAAACGGATTTTATATAGTTATGATGTGCTTAATCGATTCCGCACACTTAAAAACGGATTTGGAACAAAAATAATTTTGGCGAATTTCGAGCAGAGTTGGACCTAGTAGGCGGCCGTTCGACCGAATTTGGGCGAAAATTATAATTTCGTATTTTCGCTCCGTTTAAACGGATTTTATATAGTTTTGATGTGCTTAATCGATTCCGCACACTTAAAAATGGATTTGGAACAAAAAGTTTTTTGGCGAATTTCGAGCAGAGTTGGGCCTAGTAGGCGGCCGTTTGACCGAATTTAGGCGAAAATTATAATTTCGTATTTTCGCGCCGTTTTAACGGATTTAATATAGTTTTGATGTGCCTAATCGATTCCGCACACTTAAAAACGGATTTGGAACAAAAAGTTTTTGGGCGAATTTCGAGCCGAGTTGGGCCTAGTAGGCAGCCGTTTGACCGAATTTGGGCGAAAATTATAATTTCGTATTTTCGCTCCGTTTTAACGGATTTTACGTAGTTTTGATGTGCCTAATCGATTCCGCACACCTAAAACTGGATTTGGAACAAAAAGTTTTTGGGCGTATTTCGAGCCGAGTTGGGCCTAGTAGGCGGCCGTTTGACCGAATTTGGGCGAAAATTATAATTTCGTATTTTCGCTCCGTTTAAACGGATTTTATATAGTTTTGATGTGCTTAATCGATTCCGCACACTTAAAACCGGATTTGGAACAAAAAGTTTTTGGGCGAATTTCGAGCCGAGTTGGGCTTAGTAGGCGGCCGTTTGACCGAATTTGGGCGAAAATTTTAATATCGTATTATCGCTCCGTTTTAACGCATTTTATGTAGTTTTGATGTGCCTAATCGATTCCGCACACTTAAAAACGGATTTGGAACAAAAAGTTTTTGGGCGAATTTCGAGCCGAGTTGGGCCTAGTAGGCGGCCGTTTGACCGAATTTGGGCGAAAATCATAATTTCGTATTTTCGCTCCGTTTAAACGGATTTTATATAGTTTTGATGTGCTTAATCGATTCCGCACACTTAAAAACGGATTTGGAACAAAAAGTTTTTAGGCGAATTTCGAGCAGAGTTGGGCCTAGTAGGCGGCCGTTTGACCGAATTTGGGCGAAAATTTAATTTCGTATTTTCGCTCCGTTTAAACGGATTTTATATAGTTTTGATGTGCTTAATCGATTCCGCACACTAAAAAACGGATTTGGAACAAAAAGTTTTTGGGCGAATTTCGAGCCGAGTTGGGCCTAGTAGGCAGCCGTTTGACCGAATTTGGGCGAAAATTATAATTTCGTATTTTCGCTCCGTTTTAACGGATTTTATATAGTTTTGATGTGCTTAATCGATTCCGCACACTTAAAACCGGATTTGGAACAAAAAGTTTTTGGGCGAATTTCGAGCCGAGTTGGGCTTAGTAGGCGGCCGTTTGACCGAATTTGGGCGAAAATTTTAATATCGTATTATCGCTCCGTTTTAACGCATTTTATGTAGTTTTGATGTGCCTAATCGATTCCGCACACTTAAAAACGGATTTGGAACAAAAAGTTTTTGGGCGAATTTCGAGCCGAGTTGGGCCTAGTAGGCGGCCGTTTGACCGAATTTGGGCGAAAATTATAATTTCGTATTTTCGCTCCGTTTAAACGGATTTTATATAGTTTTGATGTGCTTAATCGATTCCGCACACTTAAAAACGGATTTGGAACAAAAAGTTTTTAGGCGAATTTCGAGCAGAGTTGGGCCTAGTAGGCGGCCGTTTGACCGAATTTGGGCGAAAATTTAATATCGTATTTTCACTCCGTTTTAACGGATTTTATATAGTTTTGATGTGCCTAATCGATTCCGCACACTTAAAACCGGATTTGGAACAAAAAGTTTTTGGGCGTATTTCAAGCCGAGTTGGGCCTAGTAGGCGGCCGTTCGACCGAATTTGGGCGAAAATTATAATTTCGTATTTTCGCTCCGTTTAAACGGATTTTATATAGTTTTGATGTGCTTAATCGATTCCGCACACTTAAAAACGGATTTGGAACAAAAAGTTTTTTGGCAAATTTCGAGCAGAGTTGGGCCTAGTAGGCGGCCGTTTGACCGAATTTGGGCGAAAATTATAATTTCGTATTTTCGCTCCGTTTTAACGGATTTTATGTAGTTTTGATGTGCCTAATCGATTCCGCACACTTAAAACCGGATTTGGAACAAAAAGTTTTTGGGCGTATTTCGAGCCGAGTTGGGCCTAGTAGGCGGCCGTTTGACCAAATTTGGGCGAAAATTATAATTTCGTATTTTCGCTCCGTTTAAACGGATTTTATATAGTTTTGATGTGCTTAATCGATTCCGCACACTAAAAAACGGATTTGGAACAAAAAGTTTTTGGGCGAATTTCGAGCCGAGTTGGGCCTAGTAGGCAGCCGTTTGACCGAATTTGGGCGAAAATTATAATTTCGTATTTTCGCTCCGTTTTAACGGATTTTACGTAGTTTTGATGTGCCTAATCGATTCCGCACACCTAAAACTGGATTTGGAACAAAAAGTTTTTGGGCGTATTTCGAGCCGAGTTGGGCCTAGTAGGCGGCCGTTTGACCGAATTTGGGCGAAAATTATAATTTCGTATTTTCGCTCCGTTTAAACGGATTTTATATAGTTTTGATGTGCCATATCGATTCCGCACACTTAAAAACGGATTTGGAACAAAAAGTTTTTGGGCGAATTTCGAGCCGAGTTGGGCCTAGTCGGCGGCCGTTTGACCGAAAATTTGAATTTCGTATTTTCGCTCCGTTTTAACGGATTTTATGTAAATTTGATGTGCTTAATCGATTCCGCACACTTAAAACCGGATTTGGAACAAAAAGTTTTTGGGCGAATTTCGAGCCGAGTTGGGCCTAGTCGGCGGCCGTTTGACCGAAAATTTGAATTTCGTATTTTCGCTCCGTTTTAACGGATTTTATGTAAATTTGATGTGCTTAATCGATTCCGCACACTTAAAACCGGATTTGGAACAAAAAGTTTTTGGGCGAATTTCGAGCCGAGTTGGGCTTAGTAGGCGGCCGTTTGACCGAATTTGGGCGAAAATTATAATTTCGTATTTTCGCTCCGTTTAAACGGATTTTATATAGTTTTGATGTGCTTAATCGATTCCGCACACTTAAAACCGGATTTGGAACAAAAAGTTTTTGGGCGAATTTCGAGCCGAGTTGGGCTTAGTAGGCGGCCGTTTGACCGAATTTGGGCGAAAATTTAATATCGTATTTTCACTCCGTTTTAACGGATTTTATGTAGTTTTGATGTGCCTAATCGATTCCGCACACTTAAAACAGGATTTGGAACAAAAAGTTTTTGGGCGTATTTCAAGCCGAGTTGGGCCTAGTAGGCGGCCGTTCGACCGAATTTGGGCGAAAATTATAATTTCGTATTTTCGCTCCGTTTAAACGGATTTTATATAGTTTTGATGTGCTTAATCGATTCCGCACACTTAAAAACGGATTTGGAACAAAAAGTTTTTTGGCGAATTTCGAGCAAAGTTGGGCCTAGTAGGCGGCCGTTTGACCGGATTTGGGCGAAAATTTAATATCGTATTTTCACTCCGTTTAAACGGATTTTATATAGTTTTGATGTGCTTAATCGATTCCGCACACTTAAAACCGGATTTGGAACAAAAAGTTTTTGGGCGAATTTCGAGCCGAGTTGGGCCTAGTAGGCGGCCGTTTGACCGAATTTGGGCGAAAATTATAATTTCGTATTTTCGCTCCGTTTAAACGGATTTTATATAGTTTTGATGTGCTTAATCGATTCCGCACACTTAAAACCGGATTTGGAACAAAAAGTTTTTGGGCGAATTTCGAGCCGAGTTGGGCTTAGTAGGCGGCCGTTTGACCGAATTTGGGCGAAAATTTTAATATCGTATTATCGCTCCGTTTTAACGCATTTTATGTAGTTTTGATGTGCCTAATCGATTCCGCACACTTAAAAACGGATTTGGAACAAAAAGTTTTTGGGCGAATTTCGAGCCGAGTTGGGCCTAGTAGGCGGCCGTTTGACCGAATTTGGGCGAAAATCATAATTTCGTATTTTCGCTCCGTTTAAACGGATTTTATATAGTTTTGATGTGCTTAATCGATTCCGCACACTTAAAAACGGATTTGGAACAAAAAGTTTTTGGGCGAATTTCGAGCCGAGTTGGGCCTAGTAGGCGGCCGTTTGACCGAATTTGGGCGAAAATTATAATTTCGTATTTTCGCTCCGTTTTAACAGATTTTACGTAGTTTTGATGTGCCTAATCGATTCCGCACACCTAAAACTGGATTTGGGACAAAAAGTTTTTGGGCGTATTTCGAGCCGAGTTGGGCCTAGTAGGCGGCCGTTTGACCGAATTTGGGCGAAAATTATAATTTCGTATTTTCGCTCCGTTTAAACGGATTTTATATAGTTTTGATGTGCCTTATCGATTCCGCACACTTAAAAACGGATTTGGAACAAAAAGTTTTTGGGCGAATTTCGAGCCGAGTTGGGCCTAGTAGGCAGCCGTTTGACCGAAAATTATAATTTCGTATTTTCGCTCCGTTTAAACGGATTTTATATAGTTTTGATGTGCCTTATCGATTCCGCACACTTAAAAACGGATTTGGAACAAAAAGTTTTTGGGCGAATTTCGAGCCGAGTTGGGCCTAGTAGGCGGCCGTTTGACTGAATTTGGGCGAAAATTTTAATATCGTATTTTCGCTCCGTTTTAACGGATTTTATATAGTTTTGATGTGCCTAATTGATTCCGCACACTTAAAAACGGATTTGGAACAAAAAGTTTTTGGGCGTATTTCGAGCCGAGTTGGGCCTAGTAGGCGGCCGTTCGACCGAATTTGGGCGAAAATTATAATTTCGTATTTTCGCTCCGTTTAAACGGATTTTATATAGTTTTGATGTGCTTAATCGATTCCGCACACTTAAAAACGGATTTGGAACAAAAAGTTTTTTGGCGAATTTCGAGCAGAGTTGGGCCTAGTAGGCGGCCGTTTGACCGAATTTGGCGAAAATTATAATTTCGTATTTTCGCTCCGTTTTAACGGATTTTATGTAGTTTTGATGTGCCTAATCGATTCCGCACACTTAAAACCGGATTTGGAACAAAAAGTTTTTGGGCGAATTTCGAGCCGAGTTGGGCCTAGTAGGCGGCCGTTTGACCGAATTTGGGCGAAAATCATAATTTCGTATTTTCGCTCCGTTTAAACGGATTTTATATAGTTTTGATGTGCTTAATCGATTCCGCACACTAAAAAACGGATTTGGAACAAAAAGTTTTTGGGCGAATTTCGAGCCGAGTTGGGCCTAGTAGGCAGCCGTTTGACCGAATTTGGGCGAAAATTATATTTTCGTATTTTCGCTCCGTTTTAACGGATTTTATGTAGTTAGGATGTGCCTAATCGATTCCGCACACTTAACAACGGATTTGGAACAAAAAGTTTTTGGGCGTATTTCGAGCCGAGTTGGGCCTAGTAGGCGGCCGTTTGACCGAATTTGGGCGAAAATCATAATTTCGTATTTTCGCTCCGTTTAAACGGATTTTATATAGTTTTGATGTGCTTAATCGATTCCGCACACTTAAAAACGGATTTGGAACAAAAAGTTTTTTGGCGAATTTCGAGCAGAGTTGGGCCTAGTAGGCGGCCGTTTGACCGAATTTTGGCGAAAATTATAATTTCGTATTTTCGCTCCGTTTTAACGGATTTAATATAGTTTTGATGTGCCTAATCGATTCCGCACACTTAAAAACGGATTTGGAACAAAAAGTTTTTGGGCGAATTTCGAGCCGAGTTGGGCCTAGTAGGCGGCCGTTTGACCGAATTTGGGCGAAAATTATAATTTCGTATTTTCGCTCCGTTTTAACGGATTTTACGTAGTTTTGATGTGCCTAATCGATTCCGCACACCTAAAACTGGATTTGGAACAAAAAGTTTTTGGGCGTATTTCGAGCCGAGTTGGGCCTAGTAGGCGGCCGTTTGACCGAATTTGGGCGAAAATTATAATTTCGTATTTTCGCTCCGTTTAAACGGATTTTATATAGTTTTGATGTGCCATATCGATTCCGCACACTTAAAAACGGATTTGGAACAAAAAGTTTTTGGGCGAATTTCGAGCTGAGTTGGGCCTAGTCGGCGGCCGTTTGACCGAAAATTTGAATTTCGTATTTTCGCTCCGTTTTAACGGATTTTATGTAAATTTGATGTGCCTAATCGATTCCGCACACTTAAAAACGGATTTGGAACAAAAAGTTTTTGGGCGTATTTCGAGCCGAGTTGGGCCTAGTCGGCGGCCGTTTGACTGAATTTGGGCTAAAATTTTATTTTCGTAATTTCGCTCCGTTTAAACGGATTTTATATAGTTTTGATGTGCTTAATCGATTCCGCACACTTAAAACCGGATTTGGAACAAAAAGTTTTTGGGCGAATTTCGAGCCGAGTTGGGCCTAGTAGGCGGCCGTTTGACCGAATTTGGGCGAAAATCATAATTTCGTATTTTCGCTCCGTTTAAACGGATTTTATATAGTTATGATGTGCTTAATCGATTCCGCACACTTAAAAACGGATTTGGAACAAAAAGAATTTTGGCGAATTTCGAGCAGAGTTGGACCTAGTAGGCGGCCGTTCGACCGAATTTGGGCGAAAATTATAATTTCGTATTTTCGCTCCGTTTAAACGGATTTTATATAGTTTTGATGTGCTTAATCGATTCCGCACACTTAAAAACGGATTTGGAACAAAAAGTTTTTTGGCGAATTTCGAGCAGAGTTGGGCCTAGTAGGCGGCCGTTTGACCGAATTTGGGCGAAAATTATAATTTCGTATTTTCGCTCCGTTTTAACGGATTTTATGTAGTTTTGATGTGCCTAATCGATTCCGCACACTTAAAACCGGATTTGGAACAAAAAGTTTTTGGGCGAATTTCGAGCCGAGTTGGGCCTAGTAGGCGGCCGTTTGACCGAATTTGGGCGAAAATCATAATTTCGTATTTTCGCTCCGTTTAAACGGATTTTATATAGTTTTGATGTGCTTAATCGATTCCGCACACTAAAAAACGGATTTGGAACAAAAAGTTTTTGGGCGAATTTCGAGCCGAGTTGGGCCTAGTAGGCAGCCGTTTGACCGAATTTGGGCGAAAATTATATTTTCGTATTTTCGCTCCGTTTTAACGGATTTTATGTAGTTAGGATGTGCCTAATCGATTCCGCACACTTAACAACGGATTTGGAACAAAAAGTTTTTGGGCGTATTTCGAGCCGAGTTGGGCCTAGTAGGCGGCCGTTTGACCGAATTTGGGCGAAAATCATAATTTCGTATTTTCGCTCCGTTTAAACGGATTTTATATAGTTTTGATGTGCTTAATCGATTCCGCACACTTAAAAACGGATTTGGAACAAAAAGTTTTTTGGCGAATTTCGAGCAGAGTTGGGCCTAGTAGGCGGCCGTTTGACCGAATTTTGGCGAAAATTATAATTTCGTATTTTCGCTCCGTTTTAACGGATTTAATATAGTTTTGATGTGCCTAATCGATTCCGCACACTTAAAAACGGATTTGGAACAAAAAGTTTTTGGGCGAATTTCGAGCCGAGTTGGGCCTAGTAGGCGGCCGTTTGACCGAATTTGGGCGAAAATTATAATTTCGTATTTTCGCTCCGTTTTAACGGATTTTACGTAGTTTTGATGTGCCTAATCGATTCCGCACACCTAAAACTGGATTTGGAACAAAAAGTTTTTGGGCGTATTTCGAGCCGAGTTGGGCCTAGTAGGCGGCCGTTTGACCGAATTTGGGCGAAAATTATAATTTCGTATTTTCGCTCCGTTTAAACGGATTTTATATAGTTTTGATGTGCCATATCGATTCCGCACACTTAAAAACGGATTTGGAACAAAAAGTTTTTGGGCGAATTTCGAGCTGAGTTGGGCCTAGTCGGCGGCCGTTTGACCGAAAATTTGAATTTCGTATTTTCGCTCCGTTTTAACGGATTTTATGTAAATTTGATGTGCCTAATCGATTCCGCACACTTAAAAACGGATTTGGAACAAAAAGTTTTTGGGCGTATTTCGAGCCGAGTTGGGCCTAGTCGGCGGCCGTTTGACTGAATTTGGGCTAAAATTTTATTTTCGTAATTTCGCTCCGTTTTAACGGATTTTATGTAGTTATGATGTGCCTAATCGATTCCGCACACTTAACAACGGATTTGGAACAAAAAGTTTTTGGGCGAATTTCGAGCCGAGTTGGTCCTAGTCGGCGGCCGTTTGATCGAATTTGGGCGACAATTATAATTTCGTATTTTCGCTCCGTTTAAACGGATTTTACGTAGTTTTGATGTGCCTAATCGATTCCGCACACCTAAAACTGGATTTGGGACAAAAAGTTTTTGGGCGTATTTCGAGCCGAGTTGGGCCTAGTAGGCGGCCGTTTGACCGAATTTGGGCGAAAATTATAATTTCGTATTTTCGCTCCGTTTAAACGGATTTTATATAGTTTTGATGTGCCATATCGATTCCGCACACTTAAAAACGGATTTGGAACAAAAAGTTTTTTGGCGAATTTCGAGCAGAGTTGGGCCTAGTAGGCGGCCGTTTGACCGAATTTTGGCGAAAATTATAATTTCGTATTTTCGCTCCGTTTTAACGGATTTAATATAGTTTTGATGTGCCTAATCGATTCCGCACACTTAAAAACGGATTTGGAACAAAAAGTTTTTGGGCGAATTTCGAGCCGAGTTGGGCCTAGTAGGCGGCCGTTTGACCGAATTTGGGCGAAAATTATAATTTCGTATTTTCGCTCCGTTTTAACGGATTTTACGTAGTTTTGATGTGCCTAATCGATTCCGCACACCTAAAACTGGATTTGGAACAAAAAGTTTTTGGGCGTATTTCGAGCCGAGTTGGGCCTAGTAGGCGGCCGTTTGACCGAATTTGGGCGAAAATTATAATTTCGTATTTTCGCTCCGTTTAAACGGATTTTATATAGTTTTGATGTGCCATATCGATTCCGCACACTTAAAAACGGATTTGGAACAAAAAGTTTTTGGGCGAATTTCGAGCTGAGTTGGGCCTAGTCGGCGGCCGTTTGACCGAAAATTTGAATTTCGTATTTTCGCTCCGTTTTAACGGATTTTATGTAAATTTGATGTGCCTAATCGATTCCGCACACTTAAAAACGGATTTGGAACAAAAAGTTTTTGGGCGTATTTCGAGCCGAGTTGGGCCTAGTCGGCGGCCGTTTGACTGAATTTGGGCTAAAATTTTATTTTCGTAATTTCGCTCCGTTTTAACGGATTTTATGTAGTTATGATGTGCCTAATCGATTCCGCACACTTAACAACGGATTTGGAACAAAAAGTTTTTGGGCGAATTTCGAGCCGAGTTGGTCCTAGTCGGCGGCCGTTTGATCGAATTTGGGCGACAATTATAATTTCGTATTTTCGCTCCGTTTAAACGGATTTTATATAGTTTTGATGTGCTTAATCGATTCCGCACACTTAAAACCGGATTTGGAACAAAAAGTTTTTGGGCGAATTTCGAGCTGAGTTGGGCCTAGTCGGCGGCCGTTTGACCGAAAATTTGAATTTCGTATTTTCGCTCCGTTTTAACGGATTTTATGTAAATTTGATGTGCCTAATCGATTCCGCACACTTAAAAACGGATTTGGAACAAAAAGTTTTTGGGCGTATTTCGAGCCGAGTTGGGCCTAGTCGGCGGCCGTTTGACTGAATTTGGGCTAAAATTTTATTTTCGTAATTTCGCTCCGTTTTAACGGATTTTATGTAGTTATGATGTGCCTAATCGATTCCGCACACTTAACAACGGATTTGGAACAAAAAGTTTTTGGGCGAATTTCGAGCCGAGTTGGTCCTAGTCGGCGGCCGTTTGACCGAAAATTTGAATTTCGTATTTTCGCTCCGTTTTAACGGATTTTATGTAAATTTGATGTGCCTAATCGATTCCGCACACTTAAAAACGGATTTGGAACAAAAAGTTTTTGGGCGTATTTCGAGCCGAGTTGGGCCTAGTCGGCGGCCGTTTGACTGAATTTGGGCTAAAATTTTATTTTCGTAATTTCGCTCCGTTTTAACGGATTTTATGTAGTTATGATGTGCCTAATCGATTCCGCACACTTAACAACGGATTTGGAACAAAAAGTTTTTGGGCGAATTTCGAGCCGAGTTGGTCCTAGTCGGCGGCCGTTTGATCGAATTTGGGCGACAATTATAATTTCGTATTTTCGCTCCGTTTAAACGGATTTTATATAGTTTTGATGTGCTTAATCGATTCCGCACACTTAAAACCGGATTTGGAACAAAAAGTTTTTGGGCGAATTTCGAGCCGAGTTGGGCCTAGTAGGCGGCCGTTTGACCGAATTTGGGCGAAAATTTTAATATCGTATTTTCGCTCCGTTTAAACGGATTTTATATAGTTTTGATGTGCTTAATCGATTCCGCACACTAAAAATGGATTTGGAACAAAAAGTTTTTGGGCGAATTTCGAGCCGAGTTGGGCCTAGTAGGCAGCCGTTTGACCGAATTTGGGCGAAAATTATAATTTCGTATTTTCGCTCCGTTTAAACGGATTTTATATAGTTTTGATGTGCCTTATCGATTCCGCACACTTAAAAACGGATTTGGAACAAAAAGTTTTTGGGCGAATTTCGAGCCGAGTTGGGCCTAGTAGGCGGCCGTTTGACCGAATTTGGGCGATAATCATAATTTCGTATTTTCGCTCCGTTTAAACGGATTTTATATAGTTATGAAGTGCTTAATCGATTCCGCACACTTAAAAACGGATTTGGAACAAAAAGAATTTTGGCGAATTTCGAGCAGAGTTGGACCTAGTAGGCGGCCGTTCGACCGAATTTGGGCGAAAATTATAATTTCGTATTTTCGCTCCGTTTAAACGGATTTTATATAGTTTTGATGTGCCTTATCGATTCCGCACACTTAAAAACGGATTTGGAACAAAAAGTTTTTGGGTAGGCGGCCGTTTGACCGAATTTGGGCGAAAATTTAATATCGTATTTTCACTCCATTTAAACGGATTTTATATAGTTTTGATGTGCTTAATCGATTCCGCACACTTAAAACCGGATTTGGAACAAAAAGTTTTTGGGCGAATTTCGAGCCGAGTTGGGCCTAGTAGGCGGCCGTTTGACCGAATTTGGGCGAAAATTATAATTTCGTATTTTCGCTCCGTTTTAACGGATTTAATATAGTTTTGATGTGCCTAATCGATTCCGCACACTTAAAAACGGATTTGGAACAAAAAGTTTTTGGGCGAATTTCGAGCCGAGTTGGGCCTAGTAGGCGGCCGTTTGACTGAATTTGGGCGAAAATTTTAATATCGTATTTTCGCTCCGTTTTAACGGATTTTATATAGTTTTGATGTGCCTAATCGATTCCGCACACTTAAAAACGGATTTGGAACAAAAAGTTTTTGGGCGTATTTCGAGCCGAGTTGGGCCTAGTAGGCGGCCGTTCGACCGAATTTGGGCGAAAATTATAATTTCGTATTTTCGCTCCGTTTTAACGGATTTAATATAGTTTTGATGTGCCTTATCGATTCCGCACACTTAAAACCGGATTTGGAACAAAAAGTTTTTGGTCGTATTTCGAGCCGAGTTGGGCCTAGTAGGCGGCCGTTTGACCGAATTTGGGCGAAAATTATAATTTCGTATTTTCGCTCCGTTTAAACGGATTTTATATAGTTTTGATGTGCCTAATCGATTCCGCACACTTAAAAACGGATTTGGAACAAAAAGTTTTTTGTCGAATTTCGAGCAGAGTTGGGCCTAGTAGGCGGCCGTTTGACCGAATTTGGGCGAAAATTTAATATCGTATTTTCACTCCGTTTAAACGGATTTTATATAGTTTTGATGTGCTTAATCGATTCCGCACACTTAACACCGGATTTGGAACAAAAAGTTTTTGGGCGAATTTCGAGCCGAGTTGGGCCTAGTAGGCGGCCGTTTGACCGAATTTGGGCGAAAATTATAATTTCGTATTTTCGCTCCGTTTAAACGGATTTTATATAGTTTTGATGTGCTTAATCGATTCCGCACACTTAAAACCGGATTTGGAACAAAAAGTTTTTGGGCGAATTTCGAGCCGAGTTGGGCCTAGTAGGCGGCCGTTTGACCGAATTTGGGCGAAAATTTTAATATCGTATTTTCGCTCCGTTTAAACGGATTTTATATAGTTTTGATGTGCTTAATCGATTCCGCACACTAAAAATGGATTTGGAACAAAAAGTTTTTGGGCGAATTTCGAGCCGAGTTGGGCCTAGTAGGCAGCCGTTTGACCGAATTTGGGCGAAAATTATAATTTCGTATTTTCGCTCCGTTTAAACGGATTTTATATAGTTTTGATGTGCCATATCGATTCCGCACACTTAAAAACGGATTTGGAACAAAAAGTTTTTGGGCGAATTTCGAGCTGAGTTGGGCCTAGTCGGCGGCCGTTTGACCGAAAATTTGAATTTCGTATTTTCGCTCCGTTTTAACGGATTTTATGTAAATTTGATGTGCCTAATCGATTCCGCACACTTAAAAACGGATTTGGAACAAAAAGTTTTTGGGCGTATTTCGAGCCGAGTTGGGCCTAGTCGGCGGCCGTTTGACTGAATTTGGGCTAAAATTTTATTTTCGTAATTTCGCTCCGTTTTAACGGATTTTATGTAGTTATGATGTGCCTAATCGATTCCGCACACTTAACAACGGATTTGGAACAAAAAGTTTTTGGGCGAATTTCGAGCCGAGTTGGTCCTAGTCGGCGGCCGTTTGATCGAATTTGGGCGACAATTATAATTTCGTATTTTCGCTCCGTTTAAACGGATTTTATATAGTTTTGATGTGCTTAATCGATTCCGCACACTTAAAACCGGATTTGGAACAAAAAGTTTTTGGGCGAATTTCGAGCCGAGTTGGGCCTAGTAGGCGGCCGTTTGACCGAATTTGGGCGAAAATCATAATTTCGTATTTTCGCTCCGTTTAAACGGATTTTATATAGTTTTGATGTGCTTAATCGATTCCGCACACTTAAAAACGGATTTGGAACAAAAAGAATTTTGGCGAATTTCGAGCAGAGTTGGACCTAGTAGGCGGCCGTTCGACCGAATTTGGGCGAAAATTATAATTTCGTATTTTCGCTCCGTTTAAACGGATTTTATATAGTTTTGATGTGCCTTATCGATTCCGCACACTTAAAAACGGATTTGGAACAAAAAGTTTTTGGGTAGGCGGCCGTTTGACCGAATTTGGGCGAAAATTTAATATCGTATTTTCACTCCATTTAAACGGATTTTATATAGTTTTGATGTGCTTAATCGATTCCGCACACTTAAAACCGGATTTGGAACAAAAAGTTTTTGGGCGAATTTCGAGCCGAGTTGGGCCTAGTAGGCGGCCGTTTGACCGAATTTGGGCGAAAATTATAATTTCGTATTTTCGCTCCGTTTTAACGGATTTAATATAGTTTTGATGTGCCTAATCGATTCCGCACACTTAAAAACGGATTTGGAACAAAAAGTTTTTGGGCGAATTTCGAGCCGAGTTGGGCCTAGTAGGCGGCCGTTTGACTGAATTTGGGCGAAAATTTTAATATCGTATTTTCGCTCCGTTTTAACGGATTTTATATAGTTTTGATGTGCCTAATCGATTCCGCACACTTAAAAACGGATTTGGAACAAAAAGTTTTTGGGCGTATTTCGAGCCGAGTTGGGCCTAGTAGGCGGCCGTTCGACCGAATTTGGGCGAAAATTATAATTTCGTATTTTCGCTCCGTTTTAACGGATTTAATATAGTTTTGATGTGCCTTATCGATTCCGCACACTTAAAACCGGATTTGGAACAAAAAGTTTTTGGTCGTATTTCGAGCCGAGTTGGGCCTAGTAGGCGGCCGTTTGACCGAATTTGGGCGAAAATTATAATTTCGTATTTTCGCTCCGTTTAAACGGATTTTATATAGTTTTGATGTGCCTAATCGATTCCGCACACTTAAAAACGGATTTGGAACAAAAAGTTTTTTGTCGAATTTCGAGCAGAGTTGGGCCTAGTAGGCGGCCGTTTGACCGAATTTGGGCGAAAATTTAATATCGTATTTTCACTCCGTTTAAACGGATTTTATATAGTTTTGATGTGCTTAATCGATTCCGCACACTTAAAACCGGATTTGGAACAAAAAGTTTTTGGGCGAATTTCGAGCCGAGTTGGGCCTAGTAGGCGGCCGTTTGACCGAATTTGGGCGAAAATTATAATTTCGTATTTTCGCTCCGTTTAAACGGATTTTATATAGTTTTGATGTGCTTAATCGATTCCGCACACTTAAAACCGGATTTGGAACAAAAAGTTTTTGGGCGAATTTCGAGCCGAGTTGGGCCTAGTAGGCGGCCGTTTGACCGAATTTGGGCGAAAATTTTAATATCGTATTTTCGCTCCGTTTAAACGGATTTTATATAGTTTTGATGTGCTTAATCGATTCCGCACACTAAAAATGGATTTGGAACAAAAAGTTTTTGGGCGAATTTCGAGCCGAGTTGGGCCTAGTAGGCAGCCGTTTGACCGAATTTGGGCGAAAATTATATTTTCGTATTTTCGCTCCGTTTTAACGGATTTTATATAGTTAGGATGTGCCTAATCGATTCCGCACACTTAACAACGGATTTGGAACAAAAAGTTTTTGGGCGTATTTCGAGCCGAGTTGGGCCTAGTAGGCGGCCGTTTGACCGAATTTGGGCGAAAATCATAATTTCGTATTTTCGCTCCGTTTAAACGGATTTTATATAGTTTTGATGTGCTTAATCGATTCCGCACACTTAAAAACGGATTTGGAACAAAAAGTTTTTTGGCGAATTTCGAGCAGAGTTGGGCCTAGTAGGCGGCCGTTTGACCGAATTTGGGCGAAAATTATAATTTCGTATTTTCGCTCCGTTTTAACGGATTTTATGTAGTTAGGATGTGCCTAATCGATTCCGCACACTTAACAACGGATTTGGAACAAAAAGTTTTTGGGCGTATTTCGAGCCGAGTTGGGCCTAGTAGGCGGCCGTTTGACCGAATTTGGGCGAAAATCATAATTTCGTTTTTTCGCTCCGTTTTAACGGATTTTATATAGTTTTGATGTGCTTAATCGATTCCGCACACTTAAAAACGGATTTGGAACAAAAAGTTTTTTGGCGAATTTCGAGCAGAGTTGGGCCTAGTAGGCGGCCGTTTGACCGAATTTGGGCGAAAATTTTAATATCGTATTTTCGCTCCGTTTTAACGGATTTTATATAGTTTTGATGTGCCTAATCGATTCCGCACACTTAAAAACGGATTTGGAACAGAAAGTTTTTTGGCGAATATCGAGCAGAGTTGGGCCTAGTAGGCGGTCGTTTGACCGAATTTAGGCGAAAATTTAATATCGTATTTTCGCTCCGTTTTAACGGATTTTATGTAGTTTTGATGTGCCATATCGATTCCGCACACTTAAAACTGGATTTGGAACAAAAAGTTTTTGGGCGAATTTCGAGCCGAGTTGGGCCTAGTAGGCGGCCGTTTGTTCGAATTTGGGTGAAAATTATAATTTCGTATTTTCGCTCCGTTTCAACGGATTTTATGTAGTTTTGATGTGCTTAATCGATTCTGCACACTTAAAAACGGATTTGGAACAAAAAGTTTTTGGGCGAATTTCGAGCCGAGTTGGGCGGAGTAGGCGGCCATATGAGCGAATTTGGGCAAAAATTATAATTTTGTTTATCCGCCTTGTTTTATCGAATTTTTTGGAGGTTTGATGTTTCCCCAACCCAGTTTTTAAGTCGCGTTTCCGGAATCTGGTTTATTTGTATTCTAAATGTGGGAGAAATTTTTACGGGTTTTCAATTACCTTAGTCAGAGTCTGAAGGCCCCCTTGACTTTGGCCTTGTCTAGCCCTCCGGTAGCTACGCCAATATTAATATTTTCAATCTTACCTCATAAAGATTTTAGTTTTTTTGAAGGTTCATGTATTTGCCTTGATCGATTGGTTTTACATTTCCCCGTTGGACTTATCCACATTCAGCATGTTTAATTCTATTTAACCGTATATTTAGCAACCTAACTACTATGTTACTCAAGTTATTGTTAAACTTATTATGTACGGTGTTTTGCCGTGTGGGCGTCCGATCACGGAGTTACGGTCATTTAGTTATTAATTGTGTTTATTTATTGATTGCAATTATCGTGTCTTCATAATTGAAGGTTGTGTAGGGCTGGTACAGCATATGTTAAGGCGTTAGTCTTGCAAAAACATGTAAAATGTCATGATCAATTCATTTTTAGAACGGTTGAACTAATGGATTTTTTATGTTATATTCGTTTTCAAATCCAAGGGAACATTGGGAAACCTTGCGCCTCATAACATAGTCATTCACTCCACTCCTTCACTCCATCATCTCATCATAGTAACTGACCCCTAACTAAGTTTGAAACTTGTATCTAGGGTATCAGAAACTACGCACACACTCATTCACACACCCCAGACCGAGACAAACATTTGTGGTTCACACAATAACCCCGCACGGGAATCGAAACCGCAACCTTACGAATGATAGTCCGGCACCACTTTGCCATCTAGGTCGTCAATCGTCATACATAGGTATACCCACCTTCCTTTTGTATAAAACATGCTAGTTTATTTATAAGCACAAACACCCAGTATCACCCCTAATGATTAACTTATCATCGTTTACATTACAATAATCTTAATGTATAATTGAGCTAAGCCCATCGTCCATTCGTCCACATGTACCTACAGGGAGTCGGTCGGTCGCGGGGGCGGCATGGGCGGTGTTTACATCAATACTGATTTATAATGAGTTATATTCATATGACAATTGTAATTATTGACACATTTTATTCTTCCTGAGTGGCAATTACATTAGACGTATAGAACAGAAAGTTCGTTTTTATTAATGAAATTGATATTTGCTTACGACTTGTAATTTTGCCGCGTTACGAAACGTGAAGTTGGAATAAATAAATTATGAACAAAATGTTTATTATTCCATGGCACAGAGATACTTTGTGTAATGTGTTCTGTGGCGAACTGGCGAACGCTCCAAATATATGCCAAATCCTCGCCCCGTGGCGCAATAGGTTGTCAATTGGTAGCCAAGTGTACAAAAACATAATGAACGCATAGTCTATTCGTTTAAAGGTAAAAGTCAGTGGTCTTGTCTAACGGTTTTATTGTTAGATACTTTGATTATATACTTGTCTAGATGCAAAATTGGCCGTACTAAAACGGGTCAAATAAAGTCTACTCTACTCTAAATATTTGGTAGACTCACTTCTTGTTTACATCAGTGTTATTTGAATGACTTATGGATAACGCTCACGAAAAATAATTATTTATGCCGGTTTGCGCTGTTAAATTATGTTATATTAGTTCAATTGAAGTTTATTTATTTTCTATTACAAATTACTATTTTACTTTATTTAATTAGGTATATTGACATTGACATAATACCTAATACAATAATAAACGAGCCGTACTCACACATATCCCGCAATTTGAGGACAATTATAACGCGTCGTTTGTTGGCATTACTCTATCTAGACAAATATATAATCAAAGGTTAGACATCATGTTATTAGAATTTATTATTTTCAAGAGCCAAAAGATGGCGTTGTAAAAAAAGGATGGTGTGATTTGACCATAGAGGTATTATACATTGTATTATATTAGGGATTTGACGCCAGCAAAAGCCATAAGGAAACGAAACTTCAATGAAATAAATTATGTTTTACAACTTTAGAACTTAAAGAATATTATATACTTACTTAAATACTTAGAGTAAATATAAATACATAATAATTAAGGCATTAGGTAGATAGTTGCAGTTAAAACATGTTGGTAGCCTAGATTTTTAAAGATAATGTACACAGTTTTTATCATAATAAAGAATTAAATTACTTTGTTTGTTTATTTTTAATATTTATCAAAAACTAGAAGGTCAAAATACGAACACATAACATTCTTTTAATCGAAATTATATTATTTATTAGTTAATATCAAGATTCATGCAAACATTACTACAAAATTTGCAAATAAAGTATCGTCGCGGTTTTAGCGTTTCTCTCTTCTTAAGTTTTCTGCATGGTCCTAGCATGCGCTAAAATTCATACGCTCGCGGCCCGAAAACGTTTGTCAAACTGCCACTTGGCTGCCAATTTGTAATTTCTATTCACAAGCAAATGTCAAACTCATTTCATTTACTAACTTGCTATGTCAGTTGGAACGTTTTGTACTGTTTGACAATTGTAAAAAATGACGTGCACCAACGAAATCAAAGAAGTTAGCGCTGTTCTAGAGACGACGTTCGTTTGTGGAGAAAAGGAATAGACTGGGAGCGTTTGCCACTTGTCTAGGGGGGCTGGTACTAAATACGCATTAGTTAATTGTTTTGCGTTGTATTTTTTACGTATGTCTATTTCAAGGTTAATAAAGTAATGCCTATGTATGTCTACTTATTACAATTTTCACAGTTCAACTCAATCGGAACAATCCTAACATCCAAGAAATTCAACAGCTGAGAGTATATTTCGGCTTACACGAGACAGCCTCAGCCTAGTGTGTAAGCCACCGACAACCTGTTTTTAGTTTTAATTTTCTTTTAGCAATACATTTATTTTTGTTCTTATTTATTATTATTGTCTCGTTAACACAGTTGATTTAGTTTAGAACCACGGTACGGTATGGTCTTGGATTCAAGTCCCAGCTAACAACATACTCGTAATCTAAAAAAATGCTTAGAAATAATTATACACACTAATAAAGATAAAAACCTTCTCCATAACAAGTCTTGACCCAAATTTGAAGTATTTAGTTATCACCATAATTATAACTAGTACTTACCTTGTAGTACCCGTCGACAGGACATCCTGCCGCTCCCCCGGGACCCGGTCACACCTGTGGACAGGGCATTGACACACTCATTATATCGATCACCACTATCGATTGTTCATAGTTTAAGTTTATAATGTTTTTGGTCTTAAAGATTAAATATAGGTTTACTCGTACTACCCATATGGGTGTTATAGAGAAAGATAAATCTAGCTAGATAATAACAACGATTCACCTGATTTTTAAAACTTTTTTACCAGTAGATAAAATGTTCTATTATCACTCGGTAACCAAGGCTATATAATCCTACTAATCCTACTAATATTATAAAGGCGAATGTTTGTGAGTGTGGATATATGGATGTTTGTTCCTCTTTCACGCAAAAACTACTGAATGGATTTTAATCAAAGGTACAGGATTTCCTCATACCTAGGAATAACACATAGAATACTTTTTATCCCAAAATTCCCCCGGGATAAGGTTCCACGCGGGTAAAACCGCGGGGCACAGCTAGTACTTCAATATTCCCACAAAACTGGCAGTAGTAACTACATATAAAGAGGTAAAATTTACTTTTAAGGAAAATTAAAACACCCGGTAGGTATACAATTAATGACCATGTGAAACAGGAGCGGGTCACTAGTTTTACTGGTAAGAGAAACTACATTTATTAATTGAAAAATACACAACAACAGTTTAACATATTAAACATTAAAACAGAATACACATATTTAAAGAAGGGTTCTGATGTGTAAACCAATTATGGTTGTGTACAGCATTGTCTAGTAAGAACATCAAAAAGTAATAAATGTGTTATGTACATGTTTGTATTTTACTTATCTATATCTTTTGTATTGTATGTATAAGGAATAAATCGATTTTTATTTATTTATTTTAATTAAGACTATCTAAAGAAACTATATTAGCAAAAAATATCCCTGAACCAAAACGGAATAGCAATACAAACAAATGCAATCCACAACTACCTACTTAGTGCGCTATAATTTCCAATAACTTAATTGTTGTATCGTTCTCCCGATGAGAGATCACAAGCATTGCACATTATGGATAATTGAAGAGTTTCCTCTACGAGATCAAACGATGACTTTGGAGGGGTGTAAATACATTATAATGTAATACTATACCGCCCTTTGAAGTGCAAATGTATAATTTGATGTTGGTGATGGAAAGAATACAGATATGGAAACTCTTTTTGTTAAACTGTGAAATCTATTCATAATAATAACTTGCGACTCACCGCGGTTTCACCCGCGTAGTTCGCGCACACGAAAAAATGCAGAGATAAAAAAATAAATGAAATACCTTCCTCTTGAATCACTCTTTCTTTTAAAGTTTTTTTTTAAAATCCGTTGCGTAGTTTTAAAAATTTAAGCATACATAGGGACAGACAGACAGCGACTGCGACTTTATTTAATATGTACTACTAGATGTGCCCCGCGGTTTCACCCGCGTAGTTCCCGTTCCCGTGGGAATTTCGGGATAAAAAGTATCCTATGTTGTTTCCCGGACCATCAGCTACCCCTGTACCAAATTTCAATCGGTTCAGTAGTTTAGCCGTGAAAAGGTAACAGACAGACAGACAGAGTTACTTTCGCATTTATAATATTAGTTAGGACTAGTTAGGATTAGTTAGGAAGGATGTAGTGATAAATGCCAAAGTAATTAATGTTTAAATTATTATGATTATCTGGATATTTACCATGTAAGTATATTTATTCCGCGTTTCCGATATTTTGACGCTGTTGCAAGCGCCATGACCACGGATGAACTGTTGGACTGTACTGCGGGTAGATTTGATAAATGTTTAAGAGCAGACAAATATGTATGTCTACCCACTTGTCCGTTTATTACGCACAACCACAAAACAATATAGATGGTTAATATCCCGCTAATCATAACAATTTGAGTGTTAATAACTATGATAACTATAGTGTTCTTCATAAAATTTGGTACAAAAATAATTGTATTAAATATTATTACTTTAGGGAAGGACATTGGTTTCTTTTCATATTCGAATTTCAAAGGTGAGTGGCGGGCGGAGAATTAGTCCTATAGCTACTTAATAATATTGTTAATGTGACAGTTCGTAATTTGAAACGGATTTAGATGAATATGGCTCAAAGCTATAAATTCTAAACCCATTAGACTTGGAATAAAAGTTCTGAAGAAGTTGGCTCAAAGTTTATAATATAAGTGGTTCTTTGGGTTGGGTTGGGACCCGAATTGAACATATTACCTAGTTTGATTTAAGTACCTGATTTGATATCATATGGGCAATAGGTATGTTATCTAGGCATCTTAACCATTTCTATAGAATCAGAATAAGTACACACATGGTTAATCTCGAAACACTATTACTAGTACAGAAATCATCCTAGTCCGAATGTTATATCTATGTTTTTATTTGATGTAAAGGTGTCTTGCGATTACTATCATGTCGTGTCGTGTGACGTGTTTCCGGCTGACATTGTAATCCCGGATTCGCTGGTTGAGTGTTTCGGTTCGATTTCCGTTCCCACAATGCGCACACGTGCATTTAACTTAAATTTTCTCAAATAAGTAGATAAAATATCAGGAATTAAGTAGTTCCATAAAATTTTAGAGTGACTTAACTTGAAAGTGTAAATTAGATTCTATTACTTTACAATTTTATTTTATTTTTGTATGAAGATCGTTAGTGAACTAGTTGCACCTCACGGTTTCATTACTCGTGTTATTTTAGCGTCGTATTAATTGCTGTTTTTCAGCCGTTCAGCAGTTCCTTTTTATTCATAGATCCGTTACTCAATTAGACATTTTATATCCTTACACAAAAGATTTTCTCATCATAAATTGTATACAAAGAGTGCGCTCACACGCGCGCGCGCATTGTCCCCGCGCGGTCAGTGTTGAGAGGAACTCCCGCGCGGACTCACAACAAGTGACGTCACCGCATTATCCGCCTGAGAAAGTTTACACACGGTCATATGGAGCTGTTTGATATCACACCTTTATGTAATCATAACTTTTATAGTTCTCATCTTAAGCAAGCTAATGTTGAAGTTATTGACTGAAAAATTCCACTGCAGTGAGAAATCTTCTCTCAGTGATGATATGAGGAAGAATCTGTGTAATCACTACATCATCATCATCAACTTAAGAGCTGTTGCTCTTGTCGGTGCAACTCCCTCCATCTGGCCGTATCCAATGCAGCCTCCTTCACCTCCTTATACGACACGACACCGACCCTATCCTTTATCTGACTCATGTAACTTATTCTTGGCCGGCCCTCTTCTTCCGTCTACTTTTCCCTCCAAGATGTTCAATATCAATCTGTCATGTCGTATAAGGTGATCTATCATTTTTCCTCTAATCACTACACTTGACTAATGTATATTCTTCTAGTAGCTTCATGCGACTCCAGACTGACAGCTTACTTAACCTTAGGTAAACTTATCCTTACCAGTGATTACGACTCAGCCGTTTCTAATCTACTTAAGTATAAGTACTTATCTATTTCATTAATACCTGATGATTCTGGCAATCATCTTATGGGATAAACATTGTAGCTCGCTATATCCTTTGGGATTATTTTATCTATCAATCATCCTTTAGTAGAAGGTCTAGCCACCCGAACTTATGGTTTTCGCACACTTATCTTCAAATTATATCCTACGAAAATCTAATCGTATTATTTACAATAGCAATTCATTATCCTCGACAGTCGTTGAGGCACTATAGAGTCCTCAAATAATCTAAGAAGAGGTTTTATTGAAACTGCTCACTTACAACTCCAATACAATGCAAATCTAATCAAATGCAAATAAAATCTAATCCTATCTAATCTACCTGTATAGACTAGTAATAAGTACAAAGTTCCAAATACATACTGCAAATTACATTAATTCAACGACCATAATTAGGCCTATCTTCTTGCCGTCAACTACCCTACGAGTGCAGTATTGTCGTGGTGCAGTGCCCACGAGGCGCGTCGCCCTGCGCCCCACCAGACCACCTGGTTTCGGCACAACTTCTCGACCATAAGCATAACGCACCGGGCGGCCGAGCGAAGCGCACGTGTGTAATCGCGAAGATAGTATTTATAATATTTACGTTACGCGAACGTTTTAAAAAGTAAATTAATGTGAGTGAGAGTGCACTGTGGAATGTATTGCTAATTAAACTGTCTGTGAAGTAATTTTGGTAAGTTTTTAATTTTATTAGTTGGTAGATTTTGTTTGCTTTTGTAAGCGTGTTATTTTTTGTTTATGTTGTGTTTGTTCAATGGTTTTTATTTGTGTTTTAGACTTTTTGTTATTTACCTGGAAGGATTTTATTAATTTTAAGTAATTTAAAATGTGTTGTGTGTTATTTTGATATTTGATTATTGAAGAGGGTAATTTCGCATCGAAGTTTTATGTCAGTTTATGCCCTTTACAATATTATTCTCAATTTAAGATTTAGTCCGAAAACATCACAATAATGATCTTTTACTAATCTAAAAATGTAAATTTAAAATATTAGTACAAATAAGGCTTCTTCTGAACTCATTTCCATAATCTAAATGAGATCGACTTTTTAGTTTAGCTAGAATCGTTTGAACTTAATAATACGAGCGGTGCACTGACTTAGCTCACCTCAAAGAACGATTCAACACTGTTTAAAAATATTGAGTAAACCGTATTTAATATTCAATAGGTATATTAGATAATATTTAATGGCCTAATCTTTCACCGTTCAAAACCACTTTCCTCAAAACTTATTATATCATGGAAAGCATTCAAAACAAACAAACGCCCCCGTCACTGGGCGCCGACTGCATTATTCAATGATTAAGTCATTTGGACGACTTCTCTATAAGGCGACGACTGCCTCACTTTGATAATCATTTCGTAGTAAAGTTTACCTTGAAACTGGATTTTGTACACCTCCGGCTAAGTTATGCACTCCTGGTACTTTTTTGGTTATGATGTTATGTAACTGTCATTTGGGTTAATACACAACTACCGATTATTTTGAGCTTGCAACGTATAGTCTGGTTGGTCAAGCGGTTGTAGCGCTCGGCTTAAAAATATGAGCCGCCAAGGAGTTAGTGTTTCGATTCTGGGCGACGCTGATTTTAATTTTGTTTAATTATTTTAAAAATGCATGAACGTTGGTGCGATTGCATTGAAGGGGCATTAGAGGTCATGTCGTCGTGGTTGCAAGACGCTTGACGACAGTGGCAGTGAGTTGGCAAAAAATCGAAATATCGAAATTAAGTACATTATACATACTTATGCCATTTAGTATTATTGCCTATTTTGATTTACTATCAGTGAGTGTGTGTTTCTTCGAGACGGGGTAAGTTACATTTTGTTTTGTTATTAAAATCATAGGTTTTGAGGTGCTATCTAGTTCTAATATAAATTTAATTGTTGTAGCTTACGGATATGCCCTTCTTGGTTTGGATGAAATTAAAGTACTTACTTAAATCACAATACAAATACATCACCGGCAAGATAGCACGAGGCACGGTTTAGGCAGGATTCCTTTACAAAAATCCTCCTGGCGCCCTCATTTAGGATAATTTAATAATTAGTGTAGAATTGTAGCTTGTAATTTAACATTAGGATAAGTTGTTTGTTTACTAACCTTAGTACTTAAATACAGTTGTAATTATATAATTTATCTCGTTTGATTGTGACCAAAATAACCCGTAACAAATAGCGCCCAACGTTAAAACATACGGGTTTGGTCTGTTTTGTATTAATAATCATAATACAGCTGTTGTTAATATTGGATAGTTAGTCGTAGTAAAATTAAGCGTTGTTGGTTTTTTTGTTTAAATTATTGTGAGCTAGTTAGTAGAAAAAATAGTGTTTAGATAAAAAAAAAAAAAAAAAAAAAAAAAAAAAAAAGTATATTTATTTCCAAATTAACATTTTTACGAAACAGATTTCTTGCGATACCCACACTAGACACAAGTCTGTATCGTGGGTATCTATAAAACGATTTACAATTTGTATGTTGCTCAGTTAACTTACTATTTATTATTTGACTTTTTATTATTATAAACTTACTATCTAATTACATATTTTGAATGAGTACAGTAATAAATTTGGGCATGAAAGAACTACTATGCGTGTATGTACATTAAAAAAAAAACATCTGCTTATCAGTGTGGTGCGTGTGTTGGTGTGAGTGTATGTGCGTGTGTGTAATGTAAAGGGAATAAAGAATATACATATAACGGGCAGTCTAAAATAAATTGATAAATATATTTATATATAAATATGGTTACTTCTATTTGTTTATATCTGGTATAAAACATATTAAATATTACTTATATAAAATATCATTATATAAAATACATTAAAATTTGAAATTGGCTTGGCAATTAATAAAATTATTTTATTTTGAGAAGAGATTCCGTTTGATCGTAAGACAGTGTTTGAAGCCATTTTAATACTGCAATTTTAAATTCATTAAAAGTCATAGTTTTAAGGATTGCGCCGGTCAATTTACAAGATTTTACTGCAATGTTATAAATTCGAGTATCTGCAAATGGACTAAACCGCCTGGCAAATGAAGTTTTTATTTGAGGTAGTTTGATTTGAAAAGTCCGCTTACTTTGTATTGTTGGAACTTGAGAGGATAGCACTTTCTTATGCACCGACAGTACCGCGTTAGCAAGGTAAAGTTGTCGAACATTTAGGACGCCGCTCTCCCTATACAGTTCTTTAGTGGGGTATCGGAATTTTTTCTTCAGCATCACCTTCAGCACTGACCTCTGAGCCCTCTCAACCTCTATGAGTATTGTTTTTGCAGCGCCACCCCAGCATTCAACACCGTAGGTCAGTAAAGATTGGCATAGAGCAAAATAAACACTTTTGAGAATGTCTATAGAAGCTGAGTTTCTTAATTGCTTCATGATTCCTATCACCCTTCGTATTCGACCAGAAAGAGTTGAAATATGAGCCCTGAAGTTCAATTTGTGGTCAGTTTGGATTCCAAGGTATTTAATTTTGTGGGTGATACATATTGAATCACAAGTGCAATTTGCGTTTGTTTGATTATGGCAGTTGTGCAACTTTAGAGTTTTGACATTTGAAGGTGGGGCTGAAGAGCTTGTTTTATGGAATGCTAGAAATTTAGTTTTTGCTGGATTCAGGGTTAAAAGATTATATTCCAGCCACGCATTGACTTGTGACATGCCTGTTTCAGCAGTTTCTACAACATCTCTCCACGTTGTGCCTTTAAATAAGACGACAGTATCATCTGCGTAGCAAATCACTTCAGAGTTATTGAGCTGCAGAGAGTGTAAATCATTTAAATACAATATAAAAAGTGTGGGCCCCAAAATGCTTCCCTGCGGCACGCCATACTTAATAGTTTGGAATCCACTTACAGAGTTGTCTACCTTAACACACTGTTTCCTATTTTGCAAATAGCTTTCAAACCAGTTCAGAGCATGTCCTCTGATGCCATTAGATTCCAGTTTTTTCAAAAGCACTGAACTGGAAACAGTATCGAAAGCTTTGGCTAGATCCAGGAAGACGCCAATACATCGCAAGTTCTTGTCTAAGTACGACGATACTGTAGATGTAAGTGTTAAAATGGCGTCACCTGTACGTCTTCCCTGCCTGAAGCCAAATTGTCTTTCAGATAGAAGATTGTAAGAATCTAGGTAACTGATAAGTCTTTTATTCATTATTTTTTCTAGGAGTTTTGAAAAAGCACAAAGCAGTGATATTGGTCTGTAATTATCGGGCATATTTGTTAAACCATTTTTGTGGATAGGACATATTACAGCTATTTTCCATAAATCGGGAAAGACACCAGTACTAAAGCTTAAGTTAAAAATGGATGTTAACGGTTCAGTTATGTAATCTTTGATATATTTAATAAGTGAATTACTAATGCCATCTATGCCTGGGGCCTTGTTATCTTTTAGTTGCATGATCAGGGATTCTACCTCTCTTATATCCGTAGGCTGAAGGAAAAAGGAGTAGTGGCTGTTGTGTGGTCGTCTTACCATATTTACTAGATCTTCCTCAGTTTTCCCCAGTCTATTCAGAATATTGTCTGCTAATTTCTGCCCCACATTAGAGAAGTACTGGTTACATTCGTCCAAAGACTGTTTAATACTATATGTACCAGGTACATTAAGCAAATCAGAAGACTTTTGTTCTTTATTGGTGAGATTACAGATATCTTTTATGGCTTTCCACAATCTTTTTGGGTTATTTCTGCTTTCTAACAGTTCTTTCTCTTCGTACTGAGTTTTGAGTTTATGTAATAATTTGTTGCAAAAATTTCTATAACGTTTGTATGTAACTTGAAGTATAACATTATCAGGACATTTTCGGGCTTTGATGTGCAGTTTGTCGCGATGTCTCATACATCTCAGAAGACCAGGTGTAATCCAAGGCTTAATGTTGAATTTAGAACGACTAATAACGACTTTACTCGTATGCCTCAGATTTGTTTTATTTATCGAAATTGAAGCTAACGTTTTTATTCTTTTTCTTAAAAACGCTTTTGTTTATTGTATAAGCTAGTGTATAAGTAATACATTAAGGAAACAATTAAGGGCTGAGTAATTTTTTTTAAACTACCCTCAAAAAAAAAAAAAAAAACCGTAAAAGGTCTAGCTTATTCTCTAGGCTCGTGAAATACACAAATACTGATAGTGATAAGGAGTCTATTGCTGTTTTATATCTGTCCGTCTACGCTCTCGTAACAATAACGGCTGAATTTTTGTGTTATCTTGATACGTACCAGTCTGACACTGTCAGTGTAACAAGAGGTACTTGCCATACAGTGGGATACATACAGACACTTATTTTAGGGTTTGATTCGTTAGTTTTTATAGTTTAGTAAATATATATATATTGTTATTTAAATAGATATTATTTTCAACACACGTGCTCATAAAGAGGCTCTCAAAAACGTTGTATGGCATAAGATATTTTTTTTTTTTCTCTTTCTCTAAAAATTTACATCTCCTGGCCTGGACACTTACTTTCGTTACCATGGATCCCTTTTTCTTGCTTAAAGATGAACTAGAGTTCGAACTTGCTAGTAGAGGCTACATTCAGCCAGGAACTCAAGTTTCCGCTTTGAAGGTTATCCTAAGCAAAATGATGCACGCTGAGGGGTTACAACGGGTCTCGTATCAGATCAAGCCACCTCGTTGTAGTATAGAAAACCCTGGGCAAGAGCTTGAACTTTGTTCGTCAAAAATAGACACACTGCTGAGATATATCTCAGAATTGAACGAAAAGCCGGATAAAAACCTTTACAAACGTTTAGTAACGAGAATATCACATGTGGTGAATCGACTAGGCCTAGTAGTTGCTGTTGAAGGGATAGACAAGGAGAAGCAAAAAGCTTTAACCGACAAAGCTATAATTTTGTTAAAAGACCTAGAAAGAAAAGACGACATAGATGATGATGAAAAGATTACGCCAGAAATGAAAGAGGAACTACAAAGAACACTAGGTGAAGATGCTAAAAAGATTCTCGAAGACATAGAAAGTGATGCAGTTGCCAGCGCCACAGGGCCTTCGTCGTCAAAGATGGAATTTAGGGAACAGGGCGATATGCCAGGTCCGGAGCAAAGGAGGGTTAGCTTTGCCAATGAAGAACTAGATCCCCACGCGTTTCTCACTAAGCATCAAGAATTGTTCAATTCAACAACAATTCAGGAGTCCCAAGTGACTAGCAAATTAAAACTGGTACCAATAAGCCAGTGGGGTGTCCATTTTGCGGGGGATAACAAATTTAGTGTAAACGCATTTATAGAACGTGTGAACGAACTAAAAGACGCCAGGAATGCTACAGATCGAGATTTGTTTAGACATGCCATCGACTTCTTTAGCGGAGATGCCCTCATCTGGTTTCGGGCGAATAGAGAATTTGTAAGAGATTGGAATGAACTAGTCATATTATTGAAGCGGACCTTTCAGTCACCCTTCTATCAAGAGGAATTGTTGTCAGAGGCGAAAGGTAGAACGCAAGGCCGGGATGAGTCAGTCATTATATTTGTATCGGTAATGCAGAACTTATTTAACAGACTGCCAAACAAAATTAGTGAACAGGAAAAACTAATGATTATTACAAAGAACTTGCAACCGTATTACCAGAGAGCAGTGTGCAGAGATGTTTTTGCTTCAACAGCCGATTTAATAAATGTTTTGAGAATAATAGAGAGAACAAAAATAAATTGTGAGAGATTCCAAGAACCCAAGGCAAGCTTGAATTCTATTGAACCGGATCTGGCGTATAGATCACAGGCGCCGGATCAATACAAAGAGACGATTAACGAGATCAAACCCATTAACCAGAAGATTAGATGTTGGAATTGCCGTGAAACTGGGCATCCATTTCGAGCATGTTCTTTGCCGAAGCAAAGGTTGTTCTGCTTTAAATGTGGAAAATTCGGGGTAACGTCCAAAGATTGTTCGTGTAAGGGAAACGACGAAGGGGAGCGTCAGAACACTGCCAATTGACTCCTCCCCAGGGCAGATACAGCAAAGAATGGCAGGATTGGCTCAAATATGTAAGTCAATTTATGACCAAAAACAAAGTATTGCCATTAACTTTTCGAAAACAACTAGATAACCGGTCATACGTAAATATAGACATTTTAGATAGGTCATTTGGTGGATTGTTGGACTCGGGTGCTACGCGTTCAGTAATAAATTTACAGACTTACAAAACCTTCAAGGAGCTAGGTATAAAAGCTCAGAAATTACACCCACTAGAGATTTCTACCGCAGACGGCACAAGCCATTCCATTCAGGAAGTCATGGATACACCAGTGCGGTTCAATAGGCAGTTCCATGTGGTGCCATTTCTTGTAATGCCGGATTTATCGCAACCCCTGATTTTAGGTCAAGATTTTTTGGACATGTTTGACATAGAATTTAATTTTATGGGAACGAATACCGTGCAGGTTAACGATCTTCTAGACACGAAGTCTGCATTGGTTGGCAACGAGAGTTTATCAGGCACCCAAAAACTGCAATTAGGAGACTTAATAGAAAGAATTAAAATGCGCATTGGTGAGGGTCTCGGTAGAACCGACATAATAAAACATGCAATCGACACAGGAGATAGCAAGCCGAAATACCAGAAACAATACAATTTCTCTCCAGTCATACGAAAAGATATAGAACATGAACTGGATGATATGCTGGAAAAGAAAGTAGTGGAACCCTCGCACAGTCCATGGTGCTCGCCAATTGTACTAGTAAAAAAGGCGAACGGGTCGAACAGACTTTGCCTGGATAGCAGACAACTGAATAAGGTCACGAAAAGAGACACATACCCGTTGCCAAGAGTATCGGTGATCTTGGATAACTTGCGCAATGCTAAATACCTGACCACGCTAGACCTGAAATCAGCTTTTTGGCAAATCGGGTTGGAGGAAACAAGCAAAGAAAAGACTGCATTTGCAATTCCAGGAAGAGGGTTGTTCCAATTTAAAGTAATGCCATTTGGACTTGTAAATGCGTCGCAAACCCAACAAAGATTAATGGATATGCTGTTTTGCGCTCTAGAAGAGAAAGTTTGGGCCTATCAGGACGACATAGTAATCTGTTCTGAGTCGTTTGAGGAGCACCTAGATATTTTAGAGAAAGTGACGCAGATATTGGAACAAGCCGGTCTGACAATTAACGTCGATAAATGTAAGTTTGCTAGGTCGAGCATGCGCTTTCTTGGATACATCGTAGACAAAGATGGACTTCGCACCGACCCTGAGAAAGTATCAGCTATTATTAACTTTCCAAGACCTAGAAATAGAACAGAACTAAAGAGATTTATAGGTATTGCTAGCTGGTATCGAAGGTTCGTCAAAAATTTTGCTCTGGTCGCAGCTCCCCTACATAGTCTAACAAAGGGTAAAACAACAAGAAAGTTCGTGTGGACCGATGAAGCTGATAAAGCATTTGTCACCTTGAAAACGCTTTTAACATCCACGCCAGTCATATCCTGTCCAGATTTTGATAAACCTTTCATCATCCAATGTGATGCATCTAATAAAGGTATTGGAGCTGTGCTATCACAAAAGATTGATGGAGTGGAGCAACCTGTAGCTTATCTTAGTAGGAAATTAAGCGACCGAGAACAAGCGTACTCAACGTCAGAACGTGAACTGCTAAGTATAGTATATGCCATCGAAAAGTTCAGACCATACATCGACGGTACGCAGTTTTCAGTGGTGACAGATCATGCGGCACTCAAAATGTTACACAAAATGAAAGACCCTCACGGAAGACTAGCGAGATGGGCAATGAAATTGCAGCAATTTAGTTTTGACATCATCCACAGACCTGGCAAATGCAACGTCGTCCCGGATGCATTGTCACGAGCTATTGACATGCTAAGTTTTCCGACTTTTAACCTATCAGAAGCAGATAAAGACACGTGGTACAGAGACAAGGTTAAAACGACATTAACAGGGAACTCCGATTCAAATTGGCAAGTTTTCAATGGCATGCTATATAAGAAAGTCAGTCTCAAACAATACCCAGACAGAGCGCACGACTGGAAAATATACGTCCCTGAATCTCTAAGGCAAGGAGTATTAGAAAACTGCCACAATAATTTGACATCAGGACATTTAGGGATCCGCAAGACGACCTATAGGATAAAACAACATTATTATTGGCCCGATATCTTGAATGACGTTAAAAAACATGTAGGCGCTTGCGTCACATGTGCGAAAACTAAAGTGCAGCAACAGTTACCCTTCGGTATGATGGGGCAGAGCAGAAAGGTGTCGAGACCATGGCAAGTCATAGCAATGGACTTAATGGGACCATTTCCCAAGAGTAAAAGCTGCAACACCATGCTCCTAGTTATTACATGCTTATTTAGTAAGTTCGTCCTATTATTTCCATTGAGATCGGCCAAAGCGGATAAGATTTGCGACATAGTAGAGAAGCAGTTTTTACTGTTTGGCGTACCTAAAGCCATAATAACGGACAATGGGAAACAATTTGAATGCCACTTATTTAAAGAACTTGTATCAAAATATAACAGTGAAATATGGTACACACCAAACTACCATCCGCAAAGCAATCCAACAGAACGGGTAAACAGGGTGGTCGGTACAATGATATCCAGCTATATCAACAGCAAGAAACACAACGAGTGGGACGTGCATCTCCAGAACTTTGGACACGCAATAAGAACCTCGGTCCACGAAACTACTGGCTACACTCCTTCAATGTTGTTTTTTGGCCGAGAAACCACGATACCACCCAGAATACCAAAAGCAAATGAAATGCACCTGTTGAAAGAAAGTGACCTGACAAGTGACCTACAGGAGTATTTGGAGCTGATCAAATCGAGAGACCAATTGTATAAGCTGGTGGAAGAGAGAATTTCGGCAGCACATGACATGAGCTCTAAGCAATATAATTACAGGCATAGAAGGGCCAATTTTCAGCAGGGTGACGTTGTTTGGAAGCGAACTAAATATCTTTCTAAAGCGGAAACAAAGTTTATGGCTAAGCTAGCTCCCAAATTTGAAAAAGCAATCATTGTACAGAAACTTTCTGAAAACGTTTACAAACTTAATAACGCCGTAGGCAAATCAATCGGTGTATGGCACGCCAAAGACTTAAAGCCCCTCTACAATGATATCAAGCACCCAAATATTAAGTGACTGTACGGTACTCAATTTTTTTCTGACAGAAACATCTAAAGAAACAAAATGGGTACATTTTGTTTCTTTCAGTAGTTGGGGGTATGTTATGTAACTGTCATTTGGGTTAATACACAACTACCGATTATTTTGAGCTTGCAACGTATAGTCTGGTTGGTCAAGCGGTTGTAGCGCTCGGCTTAAAAATATGAGCCGCCAAGGAGTTAGTGTTTCGATTCTGGGCGACGCTGATTTTAATTTTGTTTAATTATTTTAAAAATGCATGAACGTTGGTGCGATTGCATTGAAGGGGCATTAGAGGTCATGTCGTCGTGGTTGCAAGACGCTTGACGACAGTGGCAGTGAGTTGGCAAAAAATCGAAATATCGAAATTAAGTACATTATACATACTTATGCCATTTAGTATTATTGCCTATTTTGATTTACTATCAGTGAGTGTGTGTTTCTTCGAGACGGGGTAAGTTACATTTTGTTTTGTTATTAAAATCATAGGTTTTGAGGTGCTATCTAGTTCTAATATAAATTTAATTGTTGTAGCTTACGGATATGCCCTTCTTGGTTTGGATGAAATTAAAGTACTTACTTAAATCACAATACAAATACATCACCGGCAAGATAGCACGAGGCACGGTTTAGGCAGGATTCCTTTACAAAAATCCTCCTGGCGCCCTCATTTAGGATAATTTAATAATTAGTGTAGAATTGTAGCTTGTAATTTAACATTAGGATAAGTTGTTTGTTTACTAACCTTAGTACTTAAATACAGTTGTAATTATATAATTTATCTCGTTTGATTGTGACCAAAATAACCCGTAACAATGATTTTAAAATGTAGTCAAATTTTGATTTTTTTAATTATGCATACATTTGTGATTAATGTATGCAAGAAGAATACGTTTTTATTTTAAAATAATATTTCACCTAAATAAATAATTAATTAAGTTTATCTCACAATAATATCGCGAGATGAGACAGAATATTAAATAGTAAACAAGGGAAAGTTTGCAGATTTGTAACAAACTAATAATTTTATTTATATTTACTTTCACAAAAACATTAATTTTGTTCGGATATCGTGGTCTACTTTGATGGCATTTCTAGTTTTAGATAAAATTAATAAAATCGTCATTAGAATAAGCCGTGCTCGTACCAAAACTAAACAACGAAGATTTTTAGATAACTTAGAATGAGTAAAATAACTACTAGTACTATTAATTATTCTGTGCTAACAGATACATACATATAACGCAATACAAACAAATCTTTTTACATATTTTTTGTAAGTTAATGTCCCGTTTTAACCAGTCCCTGTCTAAGATCCTAACTAATATTATAAATGCGAAAGTAACTCTGTCTGTCTGTTACCTTTTCACGGCTAAACTACTGAACCGATTGACTTGAAATTTGGTACAGGGGTAGCTTATGGTCCGGGAAAGAACATAGGCTACGTTTTATCACGAAATTCCCACGGGATCAGAAACTACGCGGGTGAAACCGCAGGGCACAGTTAGTTTACTTATGTATAGACACAGGTACATAATTCTATTGTCATTACTTGAACAATAACCCCTCAGGTACGTAATAATGTTTAGCAGTAATGGTAAGATTGTTATATTCAAGGAATATCTTTACTTGTTCCTCTTGAAGTCAAAGGCTTTGGATATTCTACGTTAGAAAAAATAACTAAATAAGATCAGAAATAACTGTTCAATTCAAACCTTTGCCGACATAAGTTTAAATGACTTGGAAGTTATATCACTCTTAATCATTCTTAAAATTTGCAGTTTCTACTACCTGACTAAAAATGCTAATTCATTATCATAAAAATCTTTACACTTACGAGTATAATTACGCACTTACATAATGTTAATTTTCAAAAGCAAATACTTTAATGATCGGTGAGTGAGTAAATGAATGAATAATTAAAATTACACAGTAAATTGATATCATTAAGTACGGTAGTGCTACGAGCGAATGGTTGTAATTAGCTTAAGGACTGCTTACAGTTTTAGTTACTAAATACATTTGAATGTTTTTAAAACTTTGAAAATAAATATTGCTATCACTCGCATTTTAAACAATATTTTTTGGATGTTAATATCTATTGTTTCTGTAATGAAGCACTAAAGGTTTTTCTACACTAATATTATAAAGCGGAAAGATTTGATTGTTTGTTTGTATGTTTGTAATGTATTGGCACCGAAACTACTGAACCAATTTCAAAAATTCTTTCACTAATGGAAAGCTAATTTATCAGTGTGTGACATAGGCTATATTTTATCCCCGTATTCCCACGGGGACGGGAACTACGCGGGTGAAACCGCGGGGCGCTACTAGTATATGATAATCTAGCGAACTACTTCATCTAACTTACATTTAAGTACCTATTCTACTATAACTCAATTTCCCTATTAGATGTGAGATAGCGGAATACTAATACTTAACATGTTTATCGCTTCGTAAATTGGGTTACAAGTTACAACACTCTCCCTTGACGCTTTGAAGTTTCAAGTGAATAGCTATTTTGTTTCACGTTCACGTATGAGATTCTCCACTCGTAAAGTTGACCAGAATAACCAACAATAGGCTGTGAAATTGTGATAATTAGACCTATGAAGACACATCGAGATAATTATACTTAGTCCCACTTAGACCTAGACATCTCATTATAGTAACTGACCCCTAAGTTCGAAACTTGTATCAGAAACTAACTACAAGGGTATCAGAAACTACGCACACTCACCCCAGACCGAGACAAACATTTGTGGTTCACACAAATATTCACCCCGCACGGGAATCTAGCCCGCAACCTTACGGATGGCAGTTCGGCATGGATGAATGACTACCAATTGACTAACTAACTACCTAGTCTTATCGCGATGTAGTCAAAACGATTCTATACCGACAAAGTTACTATATTGAATTCATAATGTAGAATCTACGATGTCTAGACTGCCGAGCACGGAATAGCGCCCGCAGAAGGTTTTGTGTTCCAGACAATAGTAATATATTAGGTTCAAAGCAGGCTGCAGACTTTACTTTATGGCAGACTTTAATATAGGCAACAAATAGCAGCAACATGAGTTATTGAATGTAATAAAGACCGCGTTGTGTGTATGTAACAGCGCCCGCCATTTTCATTGTTAGCACACCCTGCGGCGGATATTTGGCAAAAACTTTAATCATTCGTTTGATTGTCACTTCCTTGATTCGTTGAATATATCTACTACAGGTTACAATGAACAACCCATACTTAATCTACATTAAATAAAAATCATTGCCGAATGTGCGTCCCTGCGTCCATGCACCACTTCGAAAATTTGGGGAAATTCACGGAAAAATTGCACTTAGGTACACATACTCGGAGCTACTTCTTCTTAGCGTGTCGACTCATATTTTTGAGGAACAGAACTCGACCACCGATCACCACTATCAGTGGCCTTGTAAAAGTCCTCGCGTGTGCAGGTGTAGGGACACGCACGGCAAGTTAGGAGATGGACCATTGTTTGGGAAGAAAAGCCACATAATCATGCACCATCAGAACTGTAGCCCCACCTGTGAATGTTCTCCTAAAAACGCTATACTTAAAAATGTTTTTGCTTGTAATTCTCGTATTTTCAAAGAATAAGTATTAACGGTAGGTACACCGCAGGGTATAACTGTGTCATTAATAAAATGATAAACGCGAATGTAACTGTGTATGTTTGATGTTTTCCCACGACTAAACGGATAAATTAATCTTAATGAAGTTTGGCAAAGACATCATACCATTATATTAACTTAAAGGATGTAGTATAGGCTACTTTTGAACCTGATATATTAAACAGTTCTTTAGGGAACAATATATAAAATTATGACGCGTGAATACAAGTATGTAAGCAAAAATATATTTTTAATTAATAACATCAAAAAATAAGTATTTTCGAAAAAAAATTTTACAAGCACATCCTTAAATGAGTCAGTATTTTGATTTGATTTAAATAATCGAAAATGCACGCTACATACTCGTATTAGTACTAATTGAACGTGTGTGAGAAGGATTTCCTTTTTATGTGCCTTTAGCATGCGTGTGAGTCCGCGGGTAAGTAGTCACTTAGGGCCTATTTCACCATCTTCAAGTAAAGTTCTGAGTAATTACTCACAAGTTTTGACTTTGTCACTTGATATATTATTAAGTAAAAAAGAGACACATAATGTCTAAGGGCCTATTTCACGTTCTTCAAGTAAAGTTACTCAACAAGTAAAGTTAGTTTTGTTTCTACTGTATAGTCACCTTTTAAAATTAAGTGATTGTGGAAGATATGTCTTTTATCCCGATAATTGTGTATGTACCAGCGGGCGAGACCGCGGGGTACACTTAGCTTAGTATATTAATAATTATCCACAATTACGTGGTGTTTGTATAAAGTACCACTTAATGTAGTAATTTAACGGAAGGCAGAGTAACTGTTTTATAAATGGGTACTTATAACTGGACTTTGTTTGGGATTACAATTAAATATTATATTAATAAAGATTTAAAAAATAAGATTAATTTATTTAAATATTTCAGATTTATTAAAATATTAAAAAAATGGTTATTATTGAAATTGTGGTTAGACTAGAATAACAATATAATGATTTTACGGACGAAATGGCAATGGCGGAGTAGTGCCTGATTGCCAAGCAGGTCCGAATCTCGAGCTAGGTAAATATTAGTTTCCTACATGCCCCGTGGGTCCTGCCAATATCGGCTGACGGTGGTATGCAGTTCTATGCATTTTCACTGCGTTAAAAAAAAAGGTAAATATTCGTTTGTATCACATGTATTTATTGACGTCTATAGATGTGTATGTTTGTTTATGCACTAGCGATAAAAATAGCAATAAAAGTATCAGGTTTCAATAATATTTTTTTATAAATAAAAACAAAATATTTATTATTAGTACAAAATATGTAGATAGTAATCAACCTTGTGAATGTTTTGATTCAATATTTTTTTAATTATTTTTTATACCTATAATAACTAAGATAGCCTATGAGGCCGGTGTCTTGAATTTAGCGGGCAGCGGGGCGCTAGCGGGGCGCTAGCGCGAGCGGAGCGCTTAGCGCAGACCCATTCTTGAATTTAGCGGGCAAGCAGCGGGCAGATCGAGCGGCTGGGTTATTCCTGTCTGATCCCCCGTATCTGATACCCCGTAACGGATACCGTTTAATTATAAGTATATTTTTTTCTAGTCCGGTCTGATCCCATTCCAGAAATAAATTTAAATATTTTATTCCGGTCAGATACCCTATTATATAATACCCTAAGTATTACCACATTATTTAGGACAGTCGGCAACAAAATATAATTTAGAGGTTTTTATTCAACCAACATTATGTATTTAAAAAAATTACAATAATTGTTTTTGAATACCAGGAGAATAGAAATGTAAAAATGGACTTTTCAAACTTGAGTTAAATTGATTCACAAATTACGTATTAATTGGACTTTCTTTGGAGAGTGATTAGAAGTACCAGGAGAGCATAACCTTTATGCGTAAATTTCTAAATCACTACTTAATATAAAACAAAGTCGCTTTCTCTGTCGCTATGTCCCTTTGTATGCTTAGATCTTTAAAACAGATTTTGATGCGGTTTTTTTAATAAATAGAGTGATTCAGTGCACTAAGTGTGATGACGTTTTGAATTCACTAACTATCATACAACTTTTTTTTTATTTAAAATTCAAACTCGGGACCTCCTTGGTGTACTTACTTATTTTTTAATTTGCTTTGCGCGTAATATTTTCTTTTCATTTATTATTGTGATTATGTTATGTTTCTATTTAGTAATTTCCTCGCTGAGGGGGGATGAAAAATAATGTGTTGCACTCGAGTGCAAACAATTTTTAACCTTGTGCTCCTTTGAGTCCCTCGCTATCGCTCAGGATTCTTATTTTGAATCCCTCGCTGCGCTCGTGATTCAATTTTAGAATCCTTCGCTGGCTCGGTCCTTAACTGGAGCCCCGGTTAAAAAGCAACTTTGCACTCTTGTATAACAAATAACTATTAACGCTTCGCCGGCCGCTGCCGCGGCACGGTCGCTTCGCTCGCTCGGTTCGCGCGTTGTGTGGTCGCAGTTCTAACATAACCTAACCAAAATGTTGACCTATTTGAATAAAACCTAATCAATTTTTTAGAAACTTTTTGTCTATGTATGATTTGACAACTCAATAATGCGTTTCTTTACTCTAAAAACAGTTTAAATGTGTTATGGTGAGCCCCTAAAACACCCCCAAACAAACAGCATCATCAAATTCAGGTACCAGAGATCTATAGCCAACCCCCAAAATCTTTATAGCTTACTTCATTATTGTACGAAGTAAAAAATTATATATAAAAAATGACTGTCTGTTTGTTCCGACCAATATCTAAAACGACTGAATCAATTTTAATCAACTTTCACAGCAGAAAATATACAAATCTTTTATCTTTGACATGGTCGATGTCGAACCTATAGGAAAAAAGTAACAAACAACACAGTAGATTCAGTATATCTTCGAAATATTTATTTACTAAATCAAAACTGTGATGTGTTAAATTCCTGTGATGATTGAATAAAACACTTCAATCGAATTAAACTACATAATAATATGTTTTTTCTTGAAAGTACTTACCTGTCAAAGAGGGCAGGGGATCAGACCGGAATGGCAAAATATTAGGTGGATCAGACAGGAATAACCCCCGCGGCGCTATAGCGCTGTAGTGTTGGGACTTCAGATATTTGTCTTTATTTTCGACTCGACTTGACAAGAAGTAGAAAATTTGTTTTTATTGATGAACGAAATGTCTGAACAACAGCGACAACATCTTTTTGATTCAAACTTATTTGATTTCTTGTGAGCGAAAGAAGAAGTGAATCTCTATTATAGGGCAAGGAAAATAAAAGTCGAATTTTATAGAAATTATGAAGAACAAAGACAATGTCCCGACAATTTCTAGGACTATACAAGAATGAGTGCTTAACGTTATTAGATTTAAACTTTATTTTTAGCTCCTAGACTAATCCGGTATGATAGGTTCACTCGGTTTGGCCTATGAGAAAAATAAAATATGACAGTTCGCTTATAATCTATCAGTATTTTTAAAGAGCGAAATGAATGAAGCTGTTCTTTCTTACATTTTTAATGCGAAACAAAGGCAATTAAGCCCAACAACGTATAAAACTGGGTACGTACTCCTTGTTTCATTTAATGGAAACTAGTTGTGCCCCGCGGTTTCTCTCGCGTAGTTCCCGTTCCCATGGTAATTTCGGGATAAAAAGTATCCTATGTCCTTCTCCTGGTTCTTAGCTACCTCCCCACCAATTTTCAGGCAAATCAGCTCAGCCGTTCTTGAGTTATAAGTGGCGTAACTAACACGACTTTCTTTTATATATATAGATATAGATTATAGGTTCGTAAAAAAATAATGATAAACCAAAAAAAATATATAAAAAATTGTTAAAATAATTATTTGTACTATCACGTCGGAGGACATGTCGACACGTCACAAAATTAAATTTCACAACACTAAATGAGCGCAAAGCGAGCTCTTTGCGCAAAGCGCTCATTGCCCGCTCCCGCCCCGCTGCCGCTCCGCTGTGTTCAAAAACCGGTCCATTGAAATACACGGAAAGTATCTCCCCGCTCCCGCTCCGCTCGCGCTCCCGCTCCGCTAGCGCCCCGCTGCCCGCTAAATTCAAGACACCGGCCTTACAGACTTCGCAGTTCAATTTCGTGTACTACCAACATAATGTACGATTACATAATCGTACATTATGTTGGTAGTGAATGTAATGTGTAATGATGAAGTACATCTTCATCATCATCAGCTCATATAATGTCCCTACCGAGGGGCTCGAGCCTACCCTGAATTGGGGTGATTAGGCCTTAGTCAACCACGCTGGCCAAGTGCGGGTTGGTCGACTTTACACAACCTTAGAATTTCTTCCCAAGTGTGTGCAGGTTTCCTCACGATGTTTTCCTTCACCGTAAGAGTATATAGGTACATAATATGTACTAACTACTTCGTCCGTAAGGCTGATATTTAAATAACATTGTACGAGTATGTTGCTACTAACAAAGTATTAAGTATACACATTAAAAATTAACACTAACTGACCACAAATGTAGTATAAACTAGTAGTTATTATGCTACATTCGCTGGTCCGTCTAAAATCTGCGTCTAGACCGAATTATGCCATAAGTGCTAGACTGGGTCATTCAGTTGAGGCCTAGTTAAGCGATGTGGGGTGGTTTGATAAATTGATGGCTAATATGGGTCGTTTAAATGCTTTTAAAATTATTGATTCAGTAGCAGAACCCCACGGTTTTACCCCCGTAGCTCCCGTTCCCATGGGAATACGGAGATTAATAGCCTTCCTCGATAAATGGGCTATCTAACACTGAAAGAACTTTTCAAATCGGACCAGTAGTTCCTGAGATTAGCGCGTTCAAAGAAACAACTCTTCAGCTTCATAATATTAGTATAGAGTGATATTTTCTTCAATTCACTTTCCTAAAGGTATCAAAGAAATACCAATCAAAGTGTAAGTGTATATTTATTACATGGGATTATGTGTGTAAAATAATATCATCATCATCAGCTCATATCTATTAAATAAATAACTAACGAGCTAACATATTATTTATCAAATTATTTAAATTCAATTGACTATCAATTCAGCGTTCTATATCTACTGAGAAGAATTGATAAGAACCTCTGTGGGGAAGCTTTTTCTTTCATTTTCAACATCCCCGGTCTAATGTTCGCGTTCGTGAAAGCTCCAAAGGGCCTTTTGCGTATCTAATGTAGCTTTGGAAGAGCTTTTCACATGGGCGGTCTTTGTATAACTCTAATATACTATTCACAAAGAATTCAAAAAATGGGGATTTGAAAAATCATCGCTTAGAAGTTAATGAGATGAATTTCTTTAGAGGAAACCCCATTTCAAAATGTCTAATGTTTATTTTACACCACCACGGTTTTCTTCAATAAAATTAACTTTTATAACCAGGACAAAAATCCGTTAAAATAATTTTATTTCAAGATAGAATATATTAATACAGGATTATTCGCTCGTTCGTAGTAAGCTATACATATCAACACAGGTAAAACCTTGGATCACAACGGGTTTAAATCAATATAATTTTGAACCGAATAATATTAAATTATTAAATTATATTATCAAACGTGTATTGTGTAACCTGCTACCATTTTGGTCGTCAGTAAGTGGTATCAGTTCGCAAATTGAATAGCAGAGTGATGGATGGTGCCGGCTCAGAACTGGTACAGTCGAGGAATAAAGTTATAACGTAGTGTGAGTATATAGACGTTTGATTATTAATTTAATTAAAAAATTAAAGTAAGTATAGTATGTGAATTAAATGAATGTATATTTTTACAATTGAGATGACTTTAATGTTTTCATTTTTAGTTAAAATATTAAAATTCTTAGGACCATAGGTACCTACTCATATAAAATAATTACATTAGGAATATAATATTGAAAGTATGGTCATTATAACAACCATATAAGTAGTTATTACTACTGTAATCAATATTAAAGTTACACAGTTTTACATAAATTATTTTTTTCTATTTCTCTTACTATAAAAAACCATTTTTGAGAATTTGTGAGTTACTTCGTTTTTTTTATTAAATAGATTTTTATCTCTAACTGTACTAAGACTCGATGAAAAAAAATCAATCATATTATTATGTGGATAAACTTTATGTATAGTATGGTGTATGTACGTGTTATGTATTGGTACCTATGTTATACATAACCGGTTACATTTATCTCATTTAATTAAATCTGAACACTTTTAGTTTTTGTTCGATCGACATTCTATATCAAATAGTTTCGTAATTCTTATTAGTTTGACTTGTTCTCAAATGTTATTTATTAATTTACAAGTTTAAGAGTTACATAGGAACTGAAGAGAATCTAGTTTCTTTCATGCGATTATTTTAGTTACAAAAATCCTTACATTACCTTCAAAATTTCTTGTTACTTAATTTCTTGTTTTTGATTGTTTGTTGATTATTGCTTACGTGCGGTTGATCCCACAAATTCACCACGCTCGGAAATTGAGCCCGCTACCCTATCCGTATCAGTCTGGCATAATGAGCACCCTGCCAGCCACTGGGATCGCAAAGTTGTACTTAGTTCAATATACCAATCAAATTAGACTTACGTTTTACAAAGATGTTATCAATAACATCTACACTCATATTATAAAACATCGACAACTCGATATAAAACTTTACAAACCGACCATCGAATCGAACATAAGATGAAGAGAAGATGTCACTCGTCCGCCCACCAGCCGCCGCCCGCCGCGCGTCGCCCGCGCAACAATCACATCATGAACTGATAATGATATCATTTGACCATATGTTCGCACCTTGTCACATGTGTCAATGGTTATGACCATTTATGTGGGCTATTTAGTAAGTTTTGAGATTTATTGATGGCTAATTTGAGTGTGAAATTGAGCTCAAGTAGACTAGGCTAGGGCGTAGAAGTAGGATAACATAACATAATCATTCACTACATCATCTCATTATAGTAACTGACCCCTAACTAAGATCGGAGCTTGTATCTTGGGTATCAAAAACTACGCACACACTCATTCACACACACATCCAGACTGAGACAAACTAGTCCACCAGGATCTTTTTCACATATGGGTTATGTTGACAATATTAGTAAATTTATTTCTAAATTGTATCCTATCATTGAGCGGAAACGTAAAGTCATCCCAAACCATGAAAAAAGAAAGATTTAAATCGAGATAAATTCATGAATATAGTGACTGTCAGATACGTTTTAATGTGAGTGAAAACTTGATTTTAGGCGATACAAAAAGTATAGCCAAGTATATAATATAGGGCAAGCATAATTCATATTATTTATTGTATAATTATTGAGTATATTATATCATAGGTGGTATAAATCACTCTAACGATAGTAATAATGTAAGTCGTAGTAAAGTTTTTGGATCTTATTTACAAGAATGTAGGGCTGTTGTACCGAGTTCTATTGAAATCGCTTTAGGGATTTGATCGTGAAGGAGTAAAAATAAACGTACGCATAGACAAACTTTTGCGTTTATTATATTATTGTAATAATTGCATAGGACATCAATCCTGCGTGGATCAGATTATATTATTTTAATAATAATTATTATGTTATTGTCGATGGTAGAGTGGTCACTATGCAATCCATAAGGTTGCGGGTTCGATTCCCATGAGGTGTGAATATATGTATGTGAATCACAAATGTTTGTCTCGGTCTGGGTGTGTGTGTGAATGAGTGTGTGCGTAGTTTCTGATACCCTAGATACAAGCTTCGAACTTAGTTAGGGGTCAGTTACTGTAATGAGATGATGTACACTTGTACAGTAGTGAATGATTATGTTACTTATGTTAATTAGGTATTTGTATGTATTAAAAAATACGAGATAGATAATTAATACTATCTAAAAAATCTACATGTCATCATCAATAGACCAGAAAAAAACATAATGTTAATAACTTTGTTTACTTCCGCGCTGTACATTATAATATTTAATAGTTTTAGGAAATGAGAGATTTTCACTGAATGTCATCATTGTGTATGACATTGGACTCGACCTTTGGACCGTGGGAACTGAAGCCGTATCGTCCACTATTGTATCTCTGTTAATCGGTTTATTTTGAGAATATTTCATTTTATTATGTATTTTTTGTTACATTTAGGTTTTGATGAGGAACTGTATTGATACTGTGTTTAGCGCCTACTAAGAACTATTGTTTAGATCTTTTAATATTTATTTTAATACTAGCAACCCGGTTTTACTAATCTTATGGGAATTTCGGGATAAAAAGTATCCTATGTTATTACTAGTTATAAGGAACATCTGTACCAAATTGAATCTAAATTGATATAGCAGTTTTTGCGTGAAAGAGTAACAAACATCCAAACACAACTATACAAACTTTCGCGTTTATAATATTAGTAGGACTAACTTGGTTTAGCTAGGCTGTGCCCCGCGGTTCACCTACACGATATGTAGCTCTGCTCCTTTTGGTGTTCGCGTGTCTTCACTACATAGTATAAAACAAAGTCGCTTTCTCTGTCCCTATGTCCTTATGTCCTTATGTATGCTTAGACCCTTAAAACTACGCAACGGATTTTGATGCGATTTGTTTTAATAGATAGAGTAATTCAGTGGAAAGGTTTTTAGCATAATTGTATCCCCATATTCCTACGGGAAACGGGAACTACGCGGATGAAACCGCGGGTCGCCGCTAGTCCTTGATAAACAGACTACCTGACACTGAATTACATATTTATTTTTCAAGGTATTGATACCTCTTATACAGATAACAGAACCTAATTTAAATACTCCTTTAATATTTGAATAAGTAAATAGATGCATCCTATTACAAAACATCGTCAACAACAGTCCAAAGATATTAAACTTGCCCAAAACAGAGTTGGCGAACAATTTCACAATTCCTTTTTCGTTTGCAAATCCGTTGTCAGTTCATGAGGTCTGTGAGTGTGCATATCATTAAATTCGGCCACGTTCGGTCGTTCGCGTCCATCGGCAATGAGCGGTGACCGCCACCGGAAACAATAATAAACTGTGAATGTAGTTATTGCTTGCATTTTAATTCGGTAAGGCAATGATATGTTAAACTATAGACAGTCTATAGTGCCCGCACTCAGAAATGGCAACATAAAAACAAGGCAATTTCCAGTAGGCTAATTTACGGACCAACTAGTAATGCTAGGTTTCGTGGAATAAATTCAATTGTATTTTTTTCTAAATTACTAGATAGCTACTAATCCTTTCGTCGCATAAGTAACTATCTAGTATTTTTTAAATGTCGCGTTGACGCGTCTATTTTTTAATAGGTCGTTGGTTTAAGGCAAGAACGTACGAAAAGCGCACGTTCGCTTTGATCCATCGTGTGGTGATCAAAGTAGTGGGATTATAATATACTTTGTTAATACTTTAATTGATTTATGTTTCTGTCAGTTTACGTGTCAGGTGAACATTTCTAGATATTTGTGGTCCGTTGTAATTAATTATAGCAAAAGTATCTGCCTCTACAACCCCACTGCAAGGTTAATGTTTTCTCTATTGAGGAGGAATAAATGTACGCACCTTTTTGCACAATGTGGGTTAATAAAGAAATACAATTTAATTGTAATTAAAAATCTGACTCCTACTAACTATCCTACTAAACTAAAAGCCGAATGTTTGTGAGTGAGGATGTGTGGATGTTTGTTCCTCGTTCACGCAAAATCAACTGAATGGATTTCAATGAAACTTTACAATAATTTAGCTAATACATCAGAATAACACATAGGATACTTTTTATTCCGAAATTCCCACGGGAATGAGAACTACGTGGGTGAAACCGCGGGGCGCTGCTAGTAGACAATAATCATAATTACACCTTGATGTTACATTTGGGTGTGTCAATGCAGCCTGTGGGCGATATGACCTACTCCAGTTTAATTACAAAAAGCTTGGCTCATCAACGCGTCGATATTTCAATGAGCAAACACATTACTTTTATTAATTACTTTACATTTGTTGTATTTTGTTATTGTTTCATCTACACTGATACATATTTATAAAGAGGAAAGATTTGATTGTTTGTTTGTAACGAATAGACTCCGATACTACTGAATGTAAAGCTAATTTAACAGTGCGTGATATAGATTATATTTTATCCCCGTTTTCGCACGGTAACTGGAACTATACGGGTTAAACCGTGGGGTTAATTATTACATATATTATGTGTAAATCCTTGTTCGATGTTTATTAAGAGTACAATTTTAAATAATGGGTTAATGTCAAAGTATTTTTTTATGTTTAAAAGTGTCTCTTAAAAATACTTTGACATTAACCCACGGGTGGCGACCGAACTTGAATGAAAACGCTGGAAGTGCTAAATTTTAGAAAAAACATAAGATTTGCAACTTTACTTCTTGATAACGTTAGTTTACAGATATTTTTGATAACATTATTCAACCAATTACTTAATGATTGTGCATTATTTTTAGTAATGTAAAGGGTTCGTTGGCCTCATTAGTGCGATATGAGTCGCGAGCGTCGCGGTGGGCCACACGACACGACACCGACACGACACACCACGATACCATGTGGTAGGTGACATATGGTACACGCAAATCACATTAAAGGGTTACAAACGTAGTGTCCTCCTGTTAAATACGCATGATAAAAGCCTCTGTCTCACAGATGAATATTGGCACAGTGATGAGGAACTTGGGTGGAAAGGCTAATTATTTTAGATTCGTGTCGGACCTCACGTGGGTTAGAGTCATGGAGTATGTTGATAATAAACTGAATGGCTGTTATCATCACGCTTGTTGGTGATCTTAAATAAGCCATGTCGATAAATAAACATACACAGCTCGGTCTAGGAAGTGAGTATGGGACTTCTGGCTTAACAGGCAGTTGTATATACCACTAGATGAGATACACTTTATGTGCAAAGTCAAACGATACAACATTACCTCGACGACATAAAAGGATCGCAATAAATAACTAAAATAAATATTTTATGGCAAATTACAATTTTAATACGTCCTCGACATGTTTACCTGTAACTAGTGTTATTATTTATTTTAGTATTCGCCTCGTGTCTGTGTGGGCGTGTGTGGGTTGACCCTTAAGGTGGCCATTGACGAGTCAGTTGAACTGATCAGTCCAGACATAAAACTGTGACGTCACTCCAAACGTTTTAGGCCAACTAGATTTGCCTACTGGAATCTGTAATCGCTCCGGTGATTGACGACCATTTTTGGATGGACGCCAGTTCAACTGATCAGTTCGACTGACTCGTCGATGGTCACCTTTAGAGCTGTTGTGTACTTGGACTGTGACTCTGCGACTAGGATTGGTAAGGTGACGAGAGAATGAATCGACAGGTAGAGTGATTGAAGACTTATACAAAAAAAACCTTTGAATATGGACCATCACGACTCGAGATTCTCTCAAAACTTTGAGCATCAAATTCTTTTTTATTTTCTCCGCTAAAACTTCCGATGAAGTCGATAGAGTTCGAATTTCAAAAAACGTTGTCTATGATTATCATGAATGAGTCTTGTCTTCAACGCGCGTCGCTTGAATATTTCTTCGAGTATTTAACTTACTGCTTCGCTAGACTATTTTTGTGTAACTTGCTAGTAAAAATATGGTTCAATCGCCACTCGTGACCGAAGGGTTATCTCAACTGGTCCACAGATTAGGAAGTGGACTACAAACAAACAAAACACTGATAAATGGACGAAGAAAGTTTTTGTTCTAAATACGTTTGTAGGTACATTGTTTTTGTTTCATTTGAGATTAGAGCACTTGAGCTTTTGAACTGTGGGATTATTAACGAATACATAAATTATGTTAAGAATCTACTTATCTGTAACTAATCATGAAAGTTTATCGCCTTTTGGATAGGGGTTCGTTTATGTTTTCAAATATCTTATCAATATGGCTATTCATTTCCATTATAACTGTCCAAAGTAATAGATTCTCATAATTCTTTCAATAATCTTATCACCTTATGGTTTTTTATTAAAAGTTTTATTATAGAGATAAATCCTTACTAGTTCTTACTAATATTATAAAGGACTAATATTATAAATGCGAAAGTAACTCTGTCTGTATATCTGTTACCTTTAAACTACTGAACCGATTGACTTGAAATTTGGTACAGGGGTAGCTTATGGTCCGGGAAAAAACATAAGATACTTTTTATCCCGAAGTTCCCACGGGAACGGGAACTACGCTGGTCAAACCGCGGGGCGCCTGCTAGTAGGTAATATCTTTTACTATTGAGCGCAATTAATACAACTTACTACGACAAACACCAGTTTACAAATAGTAGTGATTAGTAGTATTTTATACATTTCTGTTCCGGAGTAATTATCCCAATTTCGTTTTTCGGAAATGATAAACACGCGTTACTTCAATAATATCGACTGAATCAACCCAATATTTATTTTTACCAATAAACTTCTCAAACAAACATAATACAAAGTGCATTCCACTTCCACACGTTTAATATTAGGTATATCTTGACAGTTGTCACCGGAACTACATCGGCTTCACTCGGCTCCACAATATGGGGTACGGTCGGCAAACAAATACAATGTGCTGTGATGAAATGATTCCTTAAAAGTACTAAAAACTTCTTAAAAAGCAAAATCTTTGTTGTTAATGTGTACCTATTAAATAACATAACATAATCATTCGCTACATCATCTCATTATAGTAACTGACCCCTAACTAAGTTCGAAGCTTGTATCTAGGGTATCAGAAACTACGCACACACTCATTCACACACACACCCAGACCGAGACAAACATTTGTGGTTCACACAAATATTCACCTATTCAAACCCGCAACCTTACGGATGGCAGTCCGGCAAATATTCACCACGTGCAGGGTGTCCACACGGGAATCGAACCCGGCAGTCCGGCATGGTGATCACTCCGCCATCGAGGTCGGCAATAATTCAAAATTAAGGCCCATTCCTTTTCTTTTGTTCATCTCCTATTTTAAATCTTTATTTATTTATTTATAAAGCTCCCATTTGTTTCGTAAATCTTACATATTACAGCAATATTTCGATGCGGACCGTACCAGTGGTCTCGCTCTACAGCCGCCGCGGTATGGAACAATCTTTTTTTCCCAATCCATAATATTCGTATGTTCTGTGGTTCATTTATAGACATACATTTTATTATTTGTGTTTCGTACTGAATGAACGTTCAACTTGCCGTTAAGAATTTAAACTGAATAGTTTCATATATTAATGTGGCATCTATGGAATTGCACTGCAGTGCGATGAAATTGTTATTACTGCATTGAATAGTCTTTTTTATTAGGGTTGGGTTATGTTATAGACAGATAATATCTTCATGAATAAGTGTCTATAACAAATGGAAAAGCCAAGCTAAGCTATAAAAAATAAGTAAGCATTTGTGAAGTAAAGATCTTTTCACGGCTTTTCGCAGCTAATCCACTTAATTGATTTTGATGAACTTTGGAAGTTAAATAGCGTAACTACCCACTTACCTTAGTAGATAACATAACATAATAATTGACTACATCATCTCAGTATAGATAGATAGATAGATAGATAAAACATTTATTGCTTCATTAGACACACATACAAAAATATTCTTAAAACTAAAATGGTAAAAAAGCAAAACAAAAGCAGTCAACAATTTAGACAAGAGAATAAAAAGCATAAATAACGTGAGCAGTGTGCCTTAACAAAGCAAAGGGATGTAGCTCAGTGATACATCTGCCCCAGAGAGCAAAACACTGATATTCTGCTGCACCCGTGTGTGTGACTTCACGGACGAGACGGACGAAAGAATAAAATTTTAAAGTTCTACTTTAAATTAAAATAAATGTATGTAAAAATATTATATTATAGGTATGAAAATATTAAATACAAACCGAGAATAATGATGAATAATATATGTATACTAAAATAATAATAATTATGTAAGTACTAAATTAATAATGTATATGACCTAAAGAAAAATATACATGAAAAAGACTACCAGGGACGAGTATAAAGTTCTGGAATACCCAATTTTTGCTCAGCGAGAATATGAGCACGCAAGCGCACCCTAAAGGTTCCAAGCGACGCCAGATTACGTATGGGTGGTGGAATGTTGTTCCAGCACTTAGTCGCCTGGTAGCGGAAACTTCCCTTAAAAGCCACTAGTTTATGAGAATGGTGTCTCAATTGAGTCCGCACAGAACGATCGTTATGTGATCTGCTGAAATTTAACTTGTTAAAGAGATAGTAACTGACCCCTAACTAAGTTCGTGACTTGTATCTAGCTAGGGTATCAGAAACTACGCACACACTCATTCACACACACACCCAGATATATAATAAGATAAACATTTGTGGTTCACACAAATATTCACCACGGGAATCGAACCTGCAACCTTACGGATGGCAGTCCGGCATGGTGACCACTTTGCCATCGAGGTCGTCGAATCCAAAAACATCAATAAGAAGCAAACCCCCTATGTTTTCACACAGTATAAAAGAGCTAGTTTGAAACCAAACACTTTTCAATCTATACTAATATTACAAAGCTGAAGAGTTTGTTTGGTTGAACGCGCTAATCTCAGGAATTACTGGTCTGATTTGAAAAAATCTTTCAGTGTTGAATAGCCCATTTATTGAGGAAGGCTATAGGCTATATAACATCACTCTGAGATCAATAGGAGAGGAGATAACGCGGGTTGACCCGCGGGGCGCGGCTAGTAAGTACATATACGAGTATAGGAAGCCACAGAAATTCAAAACAATTGACAATACACACGTCAAACATTAACATAACAAATATCCAAATGTGGACTCTAATAATAACTGTAAAGAGTTAATTCAATACTTGTTATAATGTGTAGTGAGTGAGTGATCAAGTGTGACCGGTCGCACAATGACTGACGATCTCAATACAAATTGAACATCTCTATTGTCGATATGTTGCCCTAGTACTTGTCGTACGATATGTTATGTAACTATTGTAATAGATGATCTTGTACAGACAGACATACACATTTACATACGAAATTATTTAACCATAAACACTTTTGTGATAAATTTGGTCGAATAGGGAATCGAATCTGATACCATATTATACCTAAAACACTTCAATAACGTACCTGTTTTTATGCAATTGAAGTTTTTAAATCCATTTTACACAACTATAATGAAGGGGTAGTTTATCCCCTGAGTGTCTGGCTACAGTTTATACCAATTTTCCTATGAGACAATTATAAATTTACTAATGCTGTATCTACTACAGGTATTTCTTCGCAACATTTTTGTAACATTAGCATGTAACAATATTACATCACAGAAAGCAGTCGCGCGGTTCATTGCACCCACAAATGACTTGATTGACTGTGGGGCCTGAAATATTCATACATACCACTCCACAATTATATTTTGCATAGGTATTAAAAATATGCATTCTTTTTAGACGCTGTCGTATACAAAATGCCCGTTTTCGAAAGACTGGTTATGATAATTCCACTATTAGTACAAAACTATTTTATATAAACCGAAATTTGACAAGTAGGAGGGCCTTAAAGGTATGTACCACATTTAAAGTCACTGTACGAAGATAGTTTTCTCCTATTTAACTCTATTCTCTCGCAGTCTCTTCATGTGAGTTCAGTACGATAAGTTTTATTGGTTGAACTTCGAACCCACTGTTAAACTTTACACTCCAAGTTTTGAGAACTTTAACTAACCGTAATAACTGTTATTCTCATACACTTCAAATATGTTATTCTAAGGGCCTATTTCACGATCTTCTAGTAAAATTACTCGCCAAGTAAAGTGAGTGTTGTCTCTTTCTTACTTTATATCAAGTGACAAAGACAAAACTTGTGATTAAGTACTCGAAACTTTACTTGAAGATCATGAAATAGGGTCTAACTCTTTTATTTGCTAAAGAAAACCGCATCGAAATAAGTCAAACATTTCTGTACAACATGACAATAACTTGTTTAAACATATCCTACCTGTTTGTTCTATACTATTTGATCTCGTAACGTCTTCAAGCACACGCCCACGCCCGTCCCACGCCCACGAATGTTCTCGAAAGTGTGGGACAGTGAGTGATCGATTCGCGACATCACACACTCAGTAAAAAGTATGTAATTAAAACTTGTCGATACTATAAAATGCAATAGTTTTCGTTACTATTTTAATCATGTAATTATTTTTAAAAAATTAGAAAGAAAAGAGATGAGAAATCTTGAGAAAGGAGTCTTGAGTGACTTGATACATACAAACTGTTTTTCAAACTTTGGAAGATTAATTTGAATAGGATATCATCATCATTATCAGCCTTTAGCCATTAGTCATCCACTGCTGGACACACTGATCCAATTTGCATACGGTCTGAAGCAAAAAAAATATTGTTACAATATTAAGCAGTAATTAAGAATATCATGCCTAATTGTTCACATAAAATAATCTTTTATAAAAATAACCAGTTCTTTAAAACCAGTATTCATTCAAACATTTCCAAATATTTTTTATTTATTTTGAACTGTTTACTAAACTCTTCTAACCACTTTTACTTTCAAGTGTAGTTTCTCACGTTCAGTGTGTCGAATAATTCGATTATGAAATCGAATACGACCGAGTTCTAATCGAGTTATTATCGACCATTATTTTAAAGAGGACCGCAATTACTGTCATTACAATAATCGGCTTTGGACTTTAACGTGTCAAGTGAGTGTCAAATGTTCATTATGGTCAATGAAAACAACGTTTATTTTTATATGGTTTTTAGTTGTGAATTAGTTAATATATTGGAATTCACTCTTAATTTCATCATATCATATTTTATGTAGGTGTTTACTGCTGAATGAAGACTGTGCGTAGAATCGGTACTTACCATAGAGTATTCCGAATTCTATGAGACTGTCATATTTACATCATATTTATTTTAATGCGGCGTTGCGCTTCGGCTAATCTCAGCAACTACTGGTTCTATTAGAAATATTATTGTTATGTTAAATAGTCCACTTATCGAAGAAGGCTCTAACGTTACGACTAATAGAAACTGAGGGGTTAAAAAGTTTAAAACTTAGGTCAGTAAATCTCAAGGCACAATTAGTAAAAATATATTTCTTTCATCATTCTTCGTTATTACCCTCATCCACATTCCACTCGTCTCTTTAACGTGTCGTGCTACTTGAACTATATCACTCGTTACACCAATTAGAGTCACTTTCCCTGTTTTGCGATTCGTCAGTTCACTTTTAATTTCGTTTTTCAAGTTATTCACTTCATTATGATTTCGTTTGAATTACGCAACACGCATACAAATGTCTTATTTACTTTCTGAACACATAATATACGGAACTGATATTATTATAATTGATTTATTTGTGTTACAGTTTTTATTGGCATTATATTTCATTGACGAAGTCTATATTAATATTATAAAGATGCTTGTTTGCTTTAGCTCTCTAATCCGAGGAACTAGTTATACTAATCCGATTTGAATATTTTGTTTTTGGATTAGGCAGCCTATTTCTTGAGGAAGGTCTCTAATCATTATCACCACGGTAGCTATCCAATGGCGTGGCGCAGATGACACCGCAGAGCAAAGGCAGTAAGAAAATTGATTGTAATGATACACTCATCCTAAGTAATTTGGCAACATCCCAAATATCTTTTATTGTTCAATAGCTTTTATTCTCTCCTTTGTTGTCATAACAAATCATATAGAAGGAATAAATGAATAAAAATAATGTTCATTTTCCTATGTTATATTTATACTAGTATTTGATTTGAAAACAGAATTTCGGTTAATGATAATGGCGTGGTAACTCTTGGTGGTAAAGTATTTGATAAACTGGCAGCAAAAGTCACCCATGACTCTCATCAAGAGGAAGTAATAATGTGAAAGAAGTATCAGAAGTTTACTCATAAGAATGTTCCACTTACAGACCCTAATATAACATAAGGAATTTGTTATAAAAGTACTGTTATAAAAAGATCCTCCCAAATCTGAGATTACTTATTTCCGTGAATTGATCCTAAAGTTTTGTCTCTGGTTATTGACACGAGGAAAGTTCTCCAATCATTACCGTTTGTGTGCAGTACAGTTTGGGAGTTGAACGACCTGCGATTAACATTGACAGTGCAATAAAGAAATCAGCGATTTATGCTGATCAATGGCAGACAACAAAGTACTGAAACGATTTAGTAAGCTAAAGTGGGTATGTAACTTGACAGTTCTCCCTAATTAGACTTCTAATTTAGACCCTTTGTGCGTGCTGGTATAATTTTTGGTAGGACTTTTGAGGGCTCTAATTATTTATTACTAAAAGTATATTGTAAATTATTTATAAGGCAATTATAGTAACATGTTTGGAATCAAGAGTTCTTTGACTTATCTTAAAATCCGCAATGTTGATGCTCATGAACATAGTGTAATATAAAGTATCTCAAGAGCAGTGACAATAAGATACGAATCTGTGCGCATTGCAGAAGCCGTGTGTGGCGATGCGCCCAGCGCACCAACCGGTTGGAGCGGATATGCGCGCTCGCACCGCTATGCGTGTATTGACGTTTTTGATCTGGAAGCGATGTACATATTATTTAAGCATAATTTATAAAATTTATATTCGGTTATTGATCATGTATTGCAATTTATTAGTGAAAATTTGCATTATGTGTATTCCTCATTAATCTATACGTAACACCATAACCACCAATATCTAATTAATTCCCATGTTAACCATCTTAGAAATTAACACGGAATGTGAATTAATTAAGGTGGGAATGCTATCAAACCGATAAAATCTCATTAAATGTAGTAATATTACGTATATCCTAAATTAAAAATTACGAATCTAGAACAACATACTGTATTGTATAAATAGGTGTCAAAAATTCGCCACCTTTTTTATGTGATATTGTCGGGCGCTTTGTTGACGGCGCACGCAAAAGCATTTGATAAGGTCGCTCAGGTAATGTTATCGTTGTTGCAAAATCTAACATAACGACACTCGTGCGCACATTACGACGTGTTTTGAAACAACTAATCCAGTTTGCGAATGTTATCTAGATTTGAGTTAGAGTTCTGCGATGGAAATTAATTTGTAGAGTTCCGCAAGGAGCTGTGTTTAAACCTGTGCTTTTTACAGAATAGATTTTTTTGAAATTTAGTGTTTATTAATAAGTTTATAATGTAGTAGCAGTCGTAATCCCGTTGGAATGTCATTCTAACAAAAACCAAATCTTGCCTTATAAAAAAATTATAAGGCAATATTTGAGTTTTTTTGGTATCCAAGTATCCATAAATATAGATAGGTACACAATGACAATCTTTTGTTTTATCAATTGTCATGCTCCATCCAGACACCAAATACATCCATGTTCTTTATGAATAACGTTAAGAATAGCCGGGACAAATATTTATATTTTTGTCTCCCCACCGCGGCCACTTCCTCCGTGAGAATCGGACCGTGAACCACTGAGCCCACTCAAATAGACGAGCATTATGTCACTCCACATCAGATTGGAGATTGTATGTGTTAATTGCTTCATTTGCATCTACAATCTTAACTAACTCACTGATTGTCCTTCTGGTTATGTTAATAGCATATTTTTTATCATATTTGTATTCTAAATAAAGATTGGAATGAATTTTAAAAGTTACTAGATAGACAGTCCAATTCCTCTTCATCATCACTACATTGTAGTAAACAAAGTCGCTTCCCTCTGTCTGTTCCTATGTATGCTTAGATCTTTAAAACTACGCAACGAATTTTGATGCAGTTTCCTTTATTAGATATAATATTTCAAGAGGAAGGTTTTTAGTATAATTTATCCCTGCATTCTCACGGGATCGAGAACTACGCGGGTGAAACTGCAGGGATCTGCTAGTTATAAACGCGTATATTTCTATGTATTATGATTTATGTATGTATGGATGAATCTAGAAAGCCGTGGGGCGCTGCTAGTTATGAATTCTAGACGTTTTCACACTGGAAAACTTACCAGTCACTTTACTGAGAAATTACTTTGATGCGTGAAAGAAAAGCACATTAAGATCACTATTTTCTATTTATAATAATAGTAAATATTTATACGTAATTTAATGATCATTTTATTTGAAGTTTTATAAATATTTAGATTTCCCTAAATATGTAACACTTATTAATAATTTATATTTGTTTTGTATTTGCAAATTAATTTATTAACTTTCTGATTATTACGTAAATAACAGAAATAACAATGTTTAATAATATTAACTGTCTTATTAATGTCCTTATGAATATTGTTCAAAATAATAGTATTACATTACATAACAATTTAGTATTAACTAGCAGCGCCCCGTGGTTTCACCCGCGTAGTTTTCAAATTACCTCCCTTTTCTTCAAAAAATCCCTCTTAGTGGTAGCCTACTCCCCCCAACAAATACACGTGCCAAATATCAGCTCTCTACTTCCAGTAGTTTCAACTGTCGTTGTCTGTCAGTCAGTCAGTCAGTACATCACTCGGTAACGGAAGAGTTTTATATACACACATCAAAAGTGTCTAGGGATCAACATATATTTTTGCAATAACTTTTCTCCTGATTGATATTAATTAAAATTTTCTTTAAGGATTCATCAAATAAAGTGTTTTCGTTTGTCACAGTAACGATAAACCAAGTCACCTTTGCATTAATAAAGAAATTTGCCATTTTCCTAATAAAGGGATTTTTGACATTTGAACCACTAACATTAAAGTTCGAAAAAAAGACTGAAATAACAGTTTTCTTTAAAATTTTATTGGGTAACTTAAACAATTAATAATCCGTGTTTCTACCGCGAACACTAACAACACAAGAACATCGGTTTGGCATACTCAAAATGAGTTCATCCAAATCACGCTGTGGAATGGCCGCCCATGTTCGTTGCAACAACAAAAAAAGGTCTTCTTGCGACTGGATACCCTCCATATTCGGCAGAGCTCTTCTCTGTAGCATATCCCATGCATGCTCAATCGGGTTCAAGTCTGGCGACTGAGCAGGCCAGGGCAGGACATTGATGTTAGCTGCGGCGAGAGTCTGTCTTACAACTCTTGCGGTGTGCGGTCGTGCATTATCATGCATTAACTGAAATAAGGGACCGATTTGCACTTGTAGAGGAACGATGACGTCTGATACAATCGTCTCAGCATAAATTTGAGCGTTGAGGTTGCCTCTGATCCAAATCAACTCAGTTCTTCCGCCGATCCAAATACCCGCCCATACCATGATGGTTCCACCACTATAAGGATGGACTTCCTGGCAGGATTTTAATCGCTGTTGGCGTCCAGGGGTTCTCCAGTGTCGTATACGTCTTGTATCCGGTCTCATACCAAAACGAGACTCATCAGAAAAGCACACGAAACGCCATTGTTCTTCTGCCCAATTTCTGTGTTCAAGAGCCCATTGATATCGAATCCTACGATTGTGCATTGCTATAGGTGGTACCCGTAGCGGTCTTCGGGAATGAAGGTTCACTTCATGCAAGCGGTTTCTGACTGTTTGGTCGCTAATTAAGTTCCCTGAAGAGTGATGAAGCCGCACGGCTAACATCATGGCGGTTATTGTTGGAGCTCTTCGAGTTAAGATTTGAATGTATCGGTCTTGTCTCCGTGTGGTGCAGCGATACCGTCCTCCATGGCGCTCAGCCACGGTACCAGTGCTTCGGTAACGTGTCCAAAGTCGACTGATAACACTCTGACTTGTATTCAGAGCTAAAGCCACAGTACGTTGCCGGGAACCAGCTTCTATCATTCCCACGGCTCTGAGCATTTCTTCCCTGCTTAAATGACGTCGCCGCTCCATAATAACGTTGGTTTTAATCAGTAGTAGGGAAACAGTAGCACTAATAATGTCTTCAATGCGTTGTATGTTTTTATAGGGAAAATATTGACAGCTGATTTTCATCTTTTACTCGAATTTGATTAACAGTTCCTGATTCAAATTATGAAATGCACCAAAAAGGATCCATATAAATTTATAAAATCATAAATTTATTACAAAGCCACATCTCAATCTCAAGAAATCCGCATAAAAATGCTTGATCCCTAGACACTTTTGATGTGTGTATATAGATAGATAGAAGATAGATAATAATTTAAAGAAGAAGAAGATAAAACTGTGGGCACAGCTAATAGGTATAGAATATTTTTATCATAAGTGGTACCAATTTTTAATACCGACAACAACTACAAAATTGTCACCATCATCATAACTAATCAAAAACAATTCCATACCCACAAAAATACACACATCAAAAGTGTCTAGGGATCAAGCATTTTTATGCGGATTTCTTGAGATTGAGATGTGGCTTTGTAATAAATTTATGATTTTATAAATTTATATGGATCCTTTTTGGTGCATTTCATAATTTGAATCAGGAACTGTGAATCAAATTCGAGTAAAAGATGAAAATCAGCTGTCAATATTTTCCCTATAAAAACATACAACGCATTGAAGACATTATTAGTGCTACTGTTTCCCTACTACTGATTAAAACCAACGTTATTATGGAGCGGCGACGTCATTTAAGCAGGGAAGAAATGCTCAGAGCCGTGGGAATGATAGAAGCTGGTTCCCGGCAACGTACTGTGGCTTTAGCTCTGAATACAAGTCAGAGTGTTATCAGTCGACTTTGGACACGTTACCGAAGCACTGGTACCGTGGCTGAGCGCCATGGAGGACGGTATCGCTGCACCACACGGAGACAAGACCGATACATTCAAATCTTAACTCGAAGAGCTCCAACAATAACCGCCATGATGTTAGCCGTGCGGCTTCATCACTCTTCAGGGAACTTAATTAGCGACCAAACAGTCAGAAACCGCTTGCATGAAGTGAACCTTCATTCCCGAAGACCGCTACGGGTACCACCTATAGCAATGCACAATCGTAGGATTCGATATCAATGGGCTCTTGAACACAGAAATTGGGCAGAAGAACAATGGCGTTTCGTGTGCTTTTCTGATGAGTCTCGTTTTGGTATGAGACCGGATACAAGACGTATACGACACTGGAGAACCCCTGGACGCCAACAGCGATTAAAATCCTGCCAGGAAGTCCATCCTTATAGTGGTGGAACCATCATGGTATGGGCGGGTATTTGGATCGGCGGAAGAACTGAGTTGATTTGGATCAGAGGCAACCTCAACGCTCAAATTTATGCTGAGACGATTGTATCAGACGTCATCGTTCCTCTACAAGTGCAAATCGGTCCCTTATTTCAGTTAATGCATGATAATGCACGACCGCACACCGCAAGAGTTGTAAGACAGACTCTCGCCGCAGCTAACATCAATGTCCTGCCCTGGCCTGCTCAGTCGCCAGACTTGAACCCGATTGAGCATGCATGGGATATGCTACAGAGAAGAGCTCTGCCGAATATGGAGGGTATCCAGTCGCAAGAAGACCTTTTTTTGTTGTTGCAACGAACATGGGCGGCCATTCCACAGCGTGATTTGGATGAACTCATTTTGAGTATGCCAAACCGATGTTCTTGTGTTGTTAGTGTTCGCGGTAGAAACACGGATTATTAATTGTTTAAGTTACCCAATAAAATTTTAAAGAAAACTGTTATTTCAGTCTTTTTTTCGAACTTTAATGTTAGTGGTTCAAATGTCAAAAATCCCTTTATTAGGAAAATGGCAAATTTCTTTATTAATGCAAAGGTGACTTGGTTTATCGTTACTGTGACAAACGAAAACACTTTATTTGATGAATCCTTAAAGAAAATTTTAATTAATATCAATCAGGAGAAAAGTTATTGCAAAAATATATGTTGATCCCTAGACACTTTTGATGTGTGTATTATTAAATAAAAAACAAATTCAAAAACCAACCATCTCCAACCTAGCTTCCAATTAAAACTGAACAGCCCACTTGTAAACAATTGAAGTACCCAAACAGTAGCCATGAACCATCAAGGACCCCGCATCCTGTCAATTATAAACACAAGGACTTTTACATACAAATATCCTTTATTTCGGAGTTCCCGTGAGTGCCCTTTGTAACACTATTAGGACCACCCATCGGCTTCCTTGACGATCCTTTAACGGACGTGCTTTATGTAGAATAATAAGTTGGTCACTTGGCTCGACGAGAATTCGTGGTTTAGGAGAATGTTTCCGTTTTGTATGTTTACCTATGATGCATGAGTATGGTAGTTGGTAAAGATTGTAGTAATAAGTTTTACTTGAATGATTCTAGGGATGAAAGTGTCTGGGGTTCCACAGGGCTCGGTTCTCGGACCGACCTTGTGGAACGTCGGGTATGATTGGGTCCTCAGGGGCCCAATCTTCCCGGGGATAGGGGTGTCATGTTACGCCGACGACACCCTTGTCACCGCTAGGGGCAGCTCGTGGGCGGAGGTCGAGTTCCGGGCGGCCATCGCAGTTTCTGTGGTGGTCGGCCGGATCTCGAGCCTCGGGTTGAGAGTCTCCGTCGACAAGACGGAGGCCCTCTACTTCCATGGGCCGCGCAGAGGGGCACCGAGGGGGGCGGGCATTACCCTCTTCGGCGAGAGGGTGGCGGTCAAGGCCCAGATGCGGTATCTGGGCCTTGTACTGGACGGACGGTGGAATTTCGGGGCCCACTTTACACAGCTGGCCCCGAAGTTGATAGCCGCCGCCGCCTCGCTGGGGAGGCTACTGCCCAACGTGGGTGGGCCGGGATCGGGGTGCCGTCGACTGTACTCCGGAGTCATCCGGAGTATGGCCCTGTACGGCGCTCCAATTTGGGTGGATGCCCTCAACGCCCGCAACGTGCGACTCCTACGGGCCCCGCAGCGAGTCATCGCGGTGCGGTCTGTGAGGGCATACAGGACGGTGAGCTGGACAGCGGCGACCCTCCTGGCGGCGGATCCGCCGTGGGAGCTTCAGGCTGAAGTCCTTGCGGCGGTCCACCGTTACAGGGGGGATGCTAGGGCCCGGGGTCACCGGCCCTGCTGGGCGGAAATAAGTCGGGTCAGGACCGCAGCTGATGAGGTCCTGATCCAACGGTGGGGGGAAGCGCTCCGGTCGCCGGTTGCCGGCCGGGAGACGGTGGAGGCCATTCGCCCCCACCTCTCTCGGTGGGTTGCCCGGCGGCACGGGGCGATGACTTTTAGGCTGGTGCAGGTGCTCTCCGGACATGGGTGTTTTGGAGAGTACCTGCACCGGGTGGCGCGCCGGGAGATCACCCCGGTCTGCCACGAGTGTGGCGCGCCGACAGATACGGCGCGTCACACTCTGACGGAATGCGCCGCCTGGGGTCTGGAAAGACAGACCCTGGTGGCGCAGATGGGAGGAGGAATGTTGTCGCTGTCGAGCTTGGTCGAGGCCATGCTCGACGGCGAGGAGATGTGGAGAGCGGCCGTCACCTTCTGCGAGACTGTGATCTCGCAGAAGGAGGCGAATGAGCGGGTCCGTGAGGCACTGTCCACTGACCCGATCCGCCGCAGGAGGCCGGGGGGGAGGAGGAGGCGCTACGCGCACCTCCTCCCACTCGGGCCTTCGTAACCGGGGAATCCTAATTAGGAATGCCCCGGTTGCGGGTCGGGGGAGTTCAATTGGGCATACCCCGGTCCGAGGTCTCCCGCCGCCGGCCGGTATAGGGCGGTGATAACCGTCCCTAACCCGCCGGTGGGGACCTGAAGGGAGGCGGCGGCCCCCATTGGCGAATCAGCCGAGGGGGGTCGCTGCCCCTGACTGCGCGCGTCCGCCGGACGACCCGGGGTCCCGGGACTCTGGATCGTCCCGTTGGCGCGCGCGGCCCCCCACATTTCGGGCGCAGTTGGCTGTGCCCGTTAATGTGCGGGGGTCAGTGAGGGGGTCAGTGAGGGGGGCTGGGAGATGCGGGAAGAGGCGCTACAGGCGCCATTATCGACCCAAATCTCCCGAACCCTAGTACGAAGGGCGAGCGTCGGGGAGGACGCTCGCCCTCGGTACCGGTCGTGGGGACGTCTTCACTTCCGGAGACGTCCTTTCAGGGAGGGGGGCGCCGCATTTAGTGCGGGCCCGGCGTTGGGGTGCCGTGGTAGTAATCCCCCTCGGGATCCTACGGTACCCCAATGGAACGCGGACGGAAGTCGCTGTGTTTTTAGTGGGTAGGCCCAGCCCTTCTGGCTAGGAGAGCCCCACATAACCACCGGGAGTCCTCCCGTTATCGGCTCACGGTGGTATGCAACTCTATGCATTTTCACAGCGGAAAAAAAAAAAAAAAAAAAAAAAAAAAAGGGATGAAAGTGTCTAGGGATCAACATATATTTTTGCAATAACTTTTCTCCTGATTGATATTAATTAAAATTTCTTTAAGGATTCATCAAATAAAGTGTTTTCGTTTGTCACAGTAACGATAAACCAAGTCACCTTTGCATTAATAAAGAAATTTGCCATTTTCCTAATAAAGGGATTTTTGACATTTGAACCACTAACATTAAAGTTCGAAAAAAAGACTGAAATAACAGTTTTCTTTAAAATTTTATTGGGTAACTTAAACAATTAATAATCCGTGTTTCTACCGCAAACACTAACAACACAAGAACATCGGTTTGGCATACTCAAAATGAGTTCATCCAAATCACGCTGTGGAATGGCCGCCCATGTTCGTTGCAACAACAAAAAAAGGTCTTCTTGCGACTGGATACCCTCCATATTCGGCAGAGCTCTTCTCTGTAGCATATCCCATGCATGCTCAATCGGGTTCAAGTCTGGCGACTGAGCAGGCCAGGGCAGGACATTGATGTTAGCTGCGGCGAGAGTCTGTCTTACAACTCTTGCGGTGTGCGGTCGTGCATTATCATGCATTAACTGAAATAAGGGACCGATTTGCACTTGTAGAGGAACGATGACGTCTGATACAATCGTCTCAGCATAAATTTGAGCGTTGAGGTTGCCTCTGATCCAAATCAACTCAGTTCTTCCGCCGATCCAAATACCCGCCCATACCATGATGGTTCCACCACTATAAGGATGGACTTCCTGGCAGGATTTTAATCGCTGTTGGCGTCCAGGGGTTCTCCAGTGTCGTATACGTCTTGTATCCGGTCTCATACCAAAACGAGACTCATCAGAAAAGCACACGAAACGCCATTGTTCTTCTGCCCAATTTCTGTGTTCAAGAGCCCATTGATATCGAATCCTACGATTGTGCATTGCTATAGGTGGTACCCGTAGCGGTCTTCGGGAATGAAGGTTCACTTCATGCAAGCGGTTTCTGACTGTTTGGTCGCTAATTAAGTTCCCTGAAGAGTGATGAAGCCGCACGGCTAACATCATGGCGGTTATTGTTGGAGCTCTTCGAGTTAAGATTTGAATGTATCGGTCTTGTCTCCGTGTGGTGCAGCGATACCGTCCTCCATGGCGCTCAGCCACGGTACCAGTGCTTCGGTAACGTGTCCAAAGTCGACTGATAACACTCTGACTTGTATTCAGAGCTAAAGCCACAGTACGTTGCCGGGAACCAGCTTCTATCATTCCCACGGCTCTGAGCATTTCTTCCCTGCTTAAATGACGTCGCCGCTCCATAATAACGTTGGTTTTAATCAGTAGTAGGGAAACAGTAGCACTAATAATGTCTTCAATGCGTTGTATGTTTTTATAGGGAAAATATTGACAGCTGATTTTCATCTTTTACTCGAATTTGATTCACAGTTCCTGATTCAAATTATGAAATGCACCAAAAAAGATCCATATAAATTTATAAAATCATAAATTTATTACAAAGCCACATCTCAATCTCAAGAAATCCGCATAAAAATGCTTGATCCCTAGACACTTTTGATGTGTGTATAATAATATAATAAGATGATGTAGTGAAGAAGAAATAAAAATAATTTATGTTATAATAATTGGTAAATTCACAATGTATTTAAAATTATATTCAAAATATTGAATTTAAAATATATAAACTTTTTACATTACTTTGTACAGACGTCTTCCATCTTAGTCTTCTGTGATCGCGGGTTCTGTAAAGAATCCGAAACGTCAGAAAATGTAAAACAAAATACAACCACGACAAAAATCCGTTTAAGTGTTTTATTTCAATTTATGTTATGTTATGATTGATTGATGTCTTCGTAAACCTTGTTAGATAAAAAAACCACCTTGTTCAATAAATAAGCAATAATTTATAATACAAAGAGATGCTTCAATACCGGTAGTTCAGAATAAAATAAATGCAATATTTTCAACTTTAAAATTAAAATTCATATAAAAGTCACTCATAGCTTAATTTTAGTCAAACCCTATATAAAACACCTATCTTCTCCTAATTTATACGAGAATCATAAACTCAGTGCTCATATAAATTACTCCAATAAATTCCAGACTTAGTCCTAAGTCTCGTTAAAGTCCTAGATCATATAATTAATTGAGGCGCTCGGTCGTTTGGTTCGAAGTTCAGTATTTCAATGACATCCTCAACTTAACAGGATTGTAGTTAATCCTGGATGATCCTTGATAAAACTCATGTCGTCAGGATAAATAGGGGAGTTAAACGAATTATTTTGGTCCAAAGTTAATGACCTAATAATAAAATGGATTAAAGTATGGTGTATTTTAGAAGTCACTGTAAAGTTTAGTTATTTTAAGTTTATTAATGACTAGCGGCGTCTCGCGGTTTCACCCGTGTGGTTTCCGATCCCGTGGGAATACGGGGATAAAATATAGCCTATGTTATTGAGGGTGAATGTAGCTTTCTAATGAAAAAAGAATTATTAAAATCGGTCTAGTACTTTTTGAGTTTATTCGTTACATACAAAAATACAAATCTTTCCTCTTTATAATATTAGTGTAGATTATCGAAGTAATTTACAGGTACTGTTATGAGAATGAGCTTTGCCCTTATTTCAATTTGTAAAATCAGGTTTTTTTTTCAAAACTGTCATAGATAACCTTAAAAAAACCTTAGCTTTATCAAATATGTATTCAAAACATTTTAGATGTACATAAATTAAAATCTTATACAGGAATTATAAACTATAGACTTAGCGCCTATTTCACGATCTTCAAGTACTGTTACTCACCAAGTACAGCGAGTGTTGTCTTTTTCTTAATTTATATCAAGTGACAAAGACAAAACTTGTGAATGTTTACTCGGAACTTTACTTGAAGGTCGTGAAATAGGCCTTTAATTTCTGAAACTTGCGTGTACTTAATCTAAAACGATTGTCATCTTAGACTCAATTAAGTAATTTAATGTGCCTGTTCCACAATCATACCTATCATCTAAATCACCTCTATGAGATGATGATGATGAGTTTCCTGCTAAAGGGTTCTCCTAACACCATAATGATGGAAGTGTTGATGAAGACAATAGGTCGGACAGCACGAAGGGGTCTCTACGTGTGTGTGTGTGTGTGTGTGGGTGTAATGAGAATGTAACTCACACCAATAAGATGTCTGCCGCGAAAGAACGATGATGCCGCAGACTGTAGGGTGACTGTCTGTTGGGGAATTCACGGGCTATGGAGGAATTTGCAGTTTGATATATGTATGTAGTTTGGGATTTATAGAACATTATTACTGGTCAAAAATCATATTTAGAGATGGATATGTAGTTGTGGTTTGTATACAGAATAATGAATTTGTAGTAATATCATCAACAAAAAAGAGGCTCCTAATTTTGTAGAGAGATATACTCTCAAGTCGTACAAATATACCTCAAACTACTACTTTTGCTGTGATCACGTAATTACATACTTAAATAAATAAAAACAATTTAGTTTGTCTCGGTCTGGGTGTGTGTGTGAATGAGTGTGTGCGTAGTTTCTGATACCCTAGATACAAGTTACGAACTTAGTTAGGGGTCAGTTACTATAATGAGATGATGTAGTGAATGATGTTATGTTATGTTATGTTATAATTGTAATCAGATTAATGTCGCTTCTTATTTCATTGATTTTTTAGAATCAAAATCACTAACTCCAGGCCTTTGCTGCTTCAAAAACCAGTCTGTAAAAAAAAAAGTATTATATAATTTTATCCCTCAAAACCACCAATAGCTGGTCTCTATACTGGTAAGGGCCCTCGAGTGCGGCGCGCGTGATGAATGGCAATCACCGCCCGGCGAGGGCTCAGCGTCGCACTGTCTCGTCTCGGTATGACTCGATACTTTGTATATTAATGGTAAATTGTTTTATAATATTCATTTAATAAACTGTTTGGAATGCAAGTTGTGGGCTGGATTGACTTGGAGGGCTCAGCGTCAGCGTCACTCAGTCTCGGTATCACTCTGTACTCCGGTATGGTAATATTGTTTTATAATATTCATTAACTGTCTCTTTGTGATGCAATTTGTAGACTGGGTTTGTGTTGTTTTAGAAAAGGTTTTGTGGGGGAAATGGAATGTTGAACTTGGTTACTTGTGTTGGGTTTTATATGTTTTGTTCTAAATGTGTTATAATGAATAATCATCTTAATTTGTTAGGATAAAAATTTGACGGGAAGTTTGAGTTTTTTATAGGAAAATGCGAGAAAAACTAAATGGTACAAAATATAAATAATAATACAAAATAATAAATACTATTTAAAATATAATCGTAATACATATTAAACAGACGTGAGACCCTTGATATTATTTGTCTTCGAAGGACTTTATTAATTTACTCAATAAATATTTTTCATGTACAAACATCTGTTTACATACCATTCAGCCTTCACGGACGTGAAAGTACAATTAAAACATATTCGCATTTTAATTCAATGTCGCCATTATTAATATTAATAAATATATAATTTACGCCAAACTAGAATATCACCTGGATAAACAGACGTCCTTACTCAGAGTAAACACTTTGATCATCTCACTCTTTTCAATATTATGACAAATACACATAAGATGGTGGGAAGGATGGTAATTGTCGAAGTGGTTTTTAATTTCATGAGCGTTTCCGTGCTTCCGAGGGCACGTTAAGCCATCGATTTAGGTTGTCGTGCTAACATCATCGACAGTCGTAAATAGTAGTTAGAGCCCTCAAAAGTATACCCAAAAATAGCGTAGCATGCACAAGGATCCAATATGTCCTAACACTATTGATTTCAGTTTTCTGCAATAAGACCTATCTTATTGCAGAAAACTGAAATCAATAGTTATTTATGGTACAAGCGAGGTAAGTTGGTGATTACTTCCGAGGCGCTATTGAGGCCCGAGCCGTCAGGCGAGGGTCTGAAGATTGCCGAGGATAGTAATCATCAATACACGCGAGTACCATACAACGTTTTCAACACATTTGCGAAGAAATTATCACTTTTCGCTAATAAATAAACAGTTTTTCTATTCGCGCGCATCCAACACAACAATGGTGATCGCCAAAGACTAAAAGAATATACTTATTAAAAAAAAATCGAATGAATGAATGAATGGAATCGACCATAGACCTACCAAAAGTAAGGCAACACAGTTGAAGTTTGTTTTTAAAATGTATGGACACGATTTTTTTTGGTATCAAAACTTTTTTAAAACTAAACAATTAAAAAAAAAATCTATGACTCACTAGTGAATCAAGCGTGTCATTATTCAACTGATTTTGCACAAATAAGAGCCCCTTTATGAGCAAGTGTGTTGAAAAATATATTTTTGACGAAAACATCCTAAATGAAACACTTTGGGTGTCCATATTTTAAAATCCTTACATGTAATACCACCCGCAAGGCTAGATTAAGTAAATGAAGTGTTAAAATTGAAACCTCTAACGTATAAAATATATCGATTGGAAATCTAGAATATGGAATCATATAGAGCAGATAATACCAACTGTAAACTCAGTCTGGTTTGCTGCGGTATTCCATATGTGGTATTACAAAGCATCTTTAAAAGCTTCGTATGAACCTATAATTTTACTGTTTCGAAGACGTTAACTCTAAAATAAGGTTTGTTTACTTTCCAAATGTGCACCAGTTACAGGGAAGCTTTATTTACTATTGTTCTAAACAAGGAAACCAACTTAATACCGACAAGTGTATAACACGTGGTGGTAAAGTAATTATAAACAGACAGGAATAGACCGAACGCTCCTCCGCATTACAAATCAAAGCTTAACGTCTGTCGACGGGCGCGAGATCAAAGTCACCTCCTGTCCGATATGCTTTCCTGGTACATCACTTTATATGTAGATTAGACGAATTGGAAAAAAATCAGAAAAATTATGATGTCTGTAAATAAGTCAGCTGATTGCGGCCATGGATTTTGGATTGTGTAATATGTAAGAAACAACTTGAAATTTTTCGAATATACACACAAAAAAAATTGATATCAACGCAGACATTTTTAAGGTATTGCTAGTTTCCTCTGAGTCATTTACTCAATTATGGGTTTGAAAAATATCTTGAAACCTTTATGAAGTTGTGTTTTATGATGAAATAGACATAAAAAGCTCATTATTTTCCAGTTTCATTTAGCAAAGTAAAAAGTAGCCCAACCCACAATTCCGACTATACGACCATAAAGCCAGTGTACAAAAGACCTCCTACACAAACATATTCCGCGAATGCACTAGTTCCGCCCGTTTCCACTGCATTGCTGAATTTTATAGCCTATATACAGTTTACCATTTTATGTGTTTACGCACGTCTAGACAGTGCGGTGTCTGTTACCCTCACCACACCCTCGACCTTATGCCACTAGTAATAAAGACTATTTTATCGCCCTCATAAACAATGTAGGTTCATTTCCCGAGGATTTCCTAGTGGCTACCTCAAGATATATTATACGTGGACTTCCTTCAGGTTTATTGGTCTAGCTTTTAGCGTTTCCTGTGTATTTAAATCTGGTGTTTAAGTTACCTGTCTGATAAGCGGGTTGGCTCTTAAGTACTTACTTCCCTTCGCGTAATTATTGATGTTGTATCGACAATTTCGTTTAAGTAGAGTATTTTAGGTTTTCAAAGGAAATCCGAGCAGTTTATAATTGAATATTTTTACCCAACTGCGGTTGAAGTGAAAATAAGGTTGTTAAATCTCTATTCGTGTGAGATTTCTAGAGTTATCCTAACTAATATTATAAATGCGAAAGTAACTCTGTCTGTCTGTTACCTTTTCATAGCTAAACTACTGAACCGATCGACTTGAAATTTGGTACAGGGGTAGCTTATGGTCCGGGAAAGAACATAGGCTACGTTTTATAACGAAATTCCCACGGGATCGGGAACTACGCAGGTGAAACCGCGGGGCACAGCTGGTGGAAAATAAGGCAGTGCAAGCGGGATCTTATAGATACTTATTTATTAATTCTCCTAAATTTCACTCAGGGGCTATTTCACCATCTTCAAGTAACGTTCCGAGTAGCACTCACGTGTTTTGTCTTTGTCACTTGATATAAAGTAAGAAAAAGACAAAAACATTTACTTGGTGAGTAGCTTTAATTGAAAGTCGTGAAATAGTTTAATTAATATGATATGTTTAGTATGATTCATAGCTCATTTAAATATAAAAAATATTGTGAAATATTATATGAAACAAACAGAATGTTTTCAGCATTCAGTCATTTTGCAAATATTGGTATCGATATTGTGTTACAACTGTTTGTACAATGTGGTACTCAATGTTAGAATATTAATTAACTAATTCAAATAATAATGATAAATTATTACTTATATCAATAAATACATACTTTTTTGTATATGAAAAAAATATAATTTAAGCTTATATCACGTATTGAATTCTTAACTAAATTGCTCTGTCAATATTCATAGACATAATCATTATACTTTTCTTCTTTTTTTCAAACTGAAAGTACCAGGGTCTCATAATCCGGTAGGGTTATTATAATCCCTAATGATATTATGTAAGTAATTATAATATCCATGAAAGCCAACAAATGTCGCGCTAGCTGTCGTCTGCGCAAACAGTTACTTATTATAACAGTGATATCATCCGTTATCGCGGACGACTTGGATTAATATTTATTGTTTTAATAAACTCTTGTTAATTGCTGTTACCCTGGTACCTACTCATGTTAAATGACTCATAAAACATTCAAGGAGACTAAGATGCATTTTTGGTTAATTTTGCAAACAAGATAATTGTAGAATAACTCTGTCTTGCAACCCTGTTTGTTTATTTGTAACGTTTCTCATTATTTATAATGTGTAAATGTTTAAGTATAACAAACCGTTCATCGCAGATTTATTTTTATGTGTCGTGTAAATCAAACAACCAAACATAGTCCAGTCTATGTTTATTCAAATCTTCCCACGCACATAAATAACTACCACACAAAACAAATAAAAATTCAATTAAACCCAAATTCATATCTCTCCCCACCTAATCCCAATAGAGTCACTTCTCACAACCCTTCAAACAAACTCATTGAGATAATCCCCAAAAAACTATAAATAACTACAATATACTAGCGGCGCCCCGCGGTTCAACCCACATTATCGCCTCTTTTATTATTCGCAGCGTAATGTAATATAGCCTATAACCTTCCTCGATAAATGGGCTATCTAACACTGAAAGAATTTTTCAAATAGGTCCAGTAGTTCTTGAGATTAACGTTCAAACAAACAAATTGTTCAGCTTTATAATATACTTAATAGATTGATAACCGCAGTCTCCCACGGTCTGAGTCACGTCAACGATAATACAAGTAGTTTATATTAGTTTACGAGTGTAATGTGAATGTCACTAGTGTGATAAGCTTCATTGGACTAATTAAATAATGTACAGTTTTATGGGCACGATCGTTAATTGATTTAGTTTGTTCCCAAAAAACTATCCGGGATGTTTGGCATTAAATTTCTGCACACGCAACCTCAGTGTGCTATTTTTAGTTTTTGACCTATGTAATTATTTTACTTCTATATTTATAGATTTTTTTTATATACCTTTTGACATGTTTTTTATTGTTGACATTAGTTATAAGTGACATTTGTATTTCATTTTATTTAAAAAAAAATACCAGCCCGAGTTTCTTTCCGATTATTCTCGGCTGATATAATTCCGAATCGGTGGTAGATTCAGTGACCTTCATGAGTGCCTCATTGAGGCCTTAATTGAACAAATGATTTTTGAATTCATACACTCGCCTAAATAAAGATAAAACACAAGAATCGAAACCGAAAATCTAATTATTATACGCTACTTATAGGCATTCCGCTAATGACGAAAACATAGTGGCATATATTTAAAAATGCTACGTTTTCCGACGGTATCACGGAAAAGCGCGGCTCGCAGTTTGTATGTATTATGTCACTATTTATCTTTGACTAGTAGCTCCCCGCGGTTTCACCCGCGTAGTTCCCGTTCCCGTGGGATTACGGGGATAAAATATAGCCTATGTCACGCACTGATAAATTAGCTTTCCATTAGTGAAAGAATTTTTGAAATCGGTCCAGTAGTTTCGGAGCCTATTCATTCTTTATAATATTAGTATAGATATCACAATTACCACAATTGGTTATTATGTCTGTGTCACTAATCCGTTCAGCAGAAGAGATATTGAGTCTCCAATGCGGGCGTCATAATTGTAACCACTCGTCAAATACCTACGTCGTTAAATTAAATTAATGAAAATACAACAAATTAATTAAATAAAAGATAAGCCAAATATGTCTTAAACTAATTGTCAGATAACACGCATAATAATAAAATGTTTATTTTTTTATTTATTACTACTTTATTTATAAAATTAAATTAAAATTATCGTAAAAACACATTAATAAAAAAGCGATGTTCCCCTATTATCCCACTTGTTAGTTATCCCAATAAAATGTATTATTGATTGTGACAAAAGTGCCGTAATTTCTGTGCCCCTAGTATTTTTGGGGTGTAGACTTGCGCGGTGCGAATGTGTTGTTGTCCCTCTCTCACTATTGAGATACGAGCCTGGTGGGATAGAGAGGGTTGATAGAAAGATTAATTCACGTGCTGCAGATGCTGTGGATAGGCTTATGTTGTAAAGAGCCAGTATTAAATATATTAAAATTTCAAAATTGTATCACTTTCTTATTGGGATTTTTACAAGTAATAAATACAGTTATTATAAATAACTTTTTTGTTTGCTGTCCTTTAGTCGGTAGTTTTGAAAGACAATTAATTGTCTTAGGACTTTGTACTTGCTTGTTCTACTTTGTAGTTTTGTATCTTCAGTATCTTCAGTATATTATTCCAAATATTTTTATGAGATAATCTCTTCATAAAAGTTCATAAAGCTACGAAAAATTTTATGACGATGTTTTTGGCCCCAGCTTACGGGAACAGCATACACTCATTATTCAGAACATTTTCAAGTAACAGTATCGTGAACGAGACCATCATTTTTTAAAAAATCGAACTCCGAATAAAAGGAGATTATTAAGACCAGCATGCATCACCATTCAGGGCGCGTTGCAGCCTGAAGTTGGCCTTAAATGTTGAACTTGACCCTCTCGAGTGAGACCGTCCACTTTCCCAGATGGTGTAGCGTACTATGTGCGGTACTAGTGAACGTCTCGACGTCGGCACACGACGCCGTACAACGGACAGACAGACAATATACTTTATAATACGACTACAACAATAATATACATAGAACCTAGTAGTTCTTTTTTTAAAGTCGGTATAAAATATACAGTGGAACATAGAGGTTATATGTCTTTTTTTAAAGTCGGTTAAAATGACAATCAATGTGTGAGTGACAGTATTGTAGTGATTAGTTACGGATACAAAGTGATGATCACCGGCTTATGACATCGGTTTTTTTTTGGAATTTTTTGGTAAGAATTTTTTGGATGTTTTGAACTTGAGTTATATTTATTTGTGACTATTTTTAATAGGACTAATAGATAAATTTGTTTTAAATATTCTAAATTTTTACCTTAGCTGGGTTTTGAACCTAGGACAACCACATTTTGAACGTTTAAAATCAATTTTTCGGATTATTCAATTTTTTATCCTAACTTATTGACTGATACCTTAACTCGATTATTATATTAAAATGGATACCGTATAAACAATTTGACCGATTCCAAATACTAATTTAAAGAAAACAAATCGATTTCAAAGTGATCAAATCGATTTTTACGGACCTCCCTCGGACCATGAACTTCAATGACAATGTTATAATTTACGTTAAATTACATTTCGGGTTATTCCAAGTTCAGGATTTAAAGAATATTATTTGTTTGGATTTTATTTTGAGGAATATATGAAGCAATAAATTGAGATATACGTTTTTTTTTTTATAATTCACTACATCACCTCATTACAGTAACTGACCCCTAACTAAGCTCGGAGCTTGTATCTAGGGTATCAGAAACTACGCACACACTCATTCACACACACCCAGATAAATTAAAATCTATTCAGGTATATTTGTTCCCATTAATCTCTTCAATGCAGATTTTCATAAAGTATTGATATCTTTGATTTACACGATTTTCATAAAGTGTTCACCTGAAAAGCAATACTATCAAGGATTGAAAGGCCAAGAAATTCGAAGTTGAGAACGCAAGTTTAAAAGACTACTTAAACTACTATACGATAAACAGTTATATGTTTACATAAATATTAAGATAAAACTATTTATTAATAAGTAATTAGTATCTTTCTTCGACCCTAGTTAAATACTATTCGAAGAAAAAATATCAAAACAAACTCTTCATTCCCCTCACATTCCAAGCATCGTAAACAATTGACGTACAAACATTTATCGCGAATCTTAAACCAATATGGAAGAAACCAGTTTATGTGGCGTCACTGATAACGCCTTATCTGAGCTATTACAACTAGCGGCGCGTGCGCACCGATGCACGCACTAATGGCGGACATCAAGCCACCTGCACAGCGTTTTATAATTCATATAACAGCTCTTAAACTGTTTTAATTGCTATCTCGGAGTTACCGCTGTGAAAAATGGGGCAGTTTCTTTTTATTTGAAGTAAAAGTGGTGATGGGTTGGATGAGATGATGGAATTTAATGATAGTCCGGAGATGAGTAGTGCTGGATCATCGTCAATTATACTTTAACTGGGTATGTTCTGAGGTTTCTTCCGCGTTGAATGTTAATTATACATAAATGTTCCTTTTGAATCACTCTATCTATTTATGAAAATTACACTAAAATCCGTTGCGTAGTTTTAGTTTTAAAGTGTACAAACAGCGGCATCGTCTTGGAATATTTTTGGGTTTTGCCGATTCGCATCGCATCGTGATATGACACACTGAAGAACTCTTTTTTGATTTCCATTAATTGAATTGATCCGAACCAATGATAAGTTACCTTTGTAAGTCTCAGGGCCTATTTCACGATCTTCAAGTAAAGTTCCGACTACCCACAAGTTTTGTCTTTGTCACTTGATATAAAGTAAGAGACAATACTAACTTTACTTGGTGAGTAACTTTACTTGAAGATCGTGAAATAGACCCTTATGCAAAAGTATTTCTAAATGTCTCGTCTTTAAAGTTATTTTTAAGTAACATTTATTTATAGACGTGTTATATTCCACGAGTCCGAAGCTGTCGTTTCAATTTTATTCTCGGCGGAGTCTTGAAGGGAAATAATAAAAACAAAACAGTTCGAGTTCCCTTCGAAGCCATAACAGAGAGCCCTCCCCGTACCGGTGTACTATACATACATAGAGGAAGGAATTCACGGCGCTTTGTAACGATTATTGAAGGGAAATTGGGATATTTGTTTGAAAGAACGAACGTTTGTATGAGTTTTGGACTTTCAACCAATTTTGAAATTATAAAAGTTGACGAGTTATCAAATCTCAGTTATAAGTCACAAATGTGTTTTAAAACAGATTTGATAAAAATGTGGGTGTCATGTTTGTTGATGATTATTTTGATAAGTCTTTAAGAAACCCATGGTAAGTCTTCTATAACATTGGTTTCTTTCCCAAATTTTCAACAGTATTGCATTGAATTACAACAAAAAACGAGACGATCGACCGTAAACGTTCTTAAAGCTCAAAATATCAATAAAAATACTTGTGTAAGCTATTTGCATCGCAAGTAGATCCAGTCGAGGTATTCCAACGATTTAAATAAAACGATTTTATTCCGAATGTTACTTTACATTGAGATAAAAGGAACGGAATCCGCGAATGTACAGTCAGTGTCATTTATATATAGAAAGTTCCACGGTATAATATAGTTAGTTATACGATAATATTTAGTTCAAAATAAGTAAGCTTTAATTTATTTACAGTTATATGTACATTACTTCTTTGCATATATTCTAACTGAAAACTAAATTATTCGTAATAAACTGTACTATATTTAAATTTAAATGTTGGCTTTCTTTACTATATCTCACGCGTAGTCACTACATAGTATAAAACAAAGTCGCTTGCTCCGTCCCTAGATTTTGATGCGGTTTTCAGTATAGATAGAGTAATTCAAGAGGAAGGTTTTTAGCATAATTTTACACCCACATTCCCACTTAATCGGAAACTACACGGGTAAAACCGCGGGGCACAGCTAGTAGTTTATAAAAATAATTCTAATCACAATAATAATTCTTCCTATAAGTACATACATATATACGTATCAGGACGGCATATACGCATGCGAAAAAGCCTTTTTATGTTGATAGAAGACCCCATATCGATTAAAATCATTGTATTTTTTGGTACCTATATCTGTGTATTACAATAGAACTAGCTCATGTACATTACTTTACCAGACGCGTCGCACTCGCTGCCTCCAGTAACTTCGCGTGAACTAAAACCATATTGTTTTCAATAAAACTGTCACTGAATCGAACGCTATTGTTCGCTTTATTTATCGATCTGGAATTGCGCACTCCTTCAGGCCGGCGGAGGTTTTTATAACGAATGTATTCTGACACCACCAGCTCCATACACCACCATTCCATATACATACTTTAGAACATACATACATTACGCTCTTTCCAACAAAAAGACTCTTGATTTAAAGAACTCACTTCTACAACGTGTTTGAACAGAAATCTGTCTTGATTTTAAAGCATTCACCTTCGAGCGCCTAAAATAAGGCTCTCCGTTGATTTTATGTAGCACGAGGAAGCGGACAAATTGCAATTAGACATCTTGGATCCCCTGTGAAACTGCGTTTTGGACCCTTGACACCACCGTCTCGCACCACTGGTAGTGCAAAAGGTATTTTAATACCCATGCCACTACCGACAAATAGTGCTGTACCGCCATTGGTTGTCATTGCAAAAACTTTAATTAATAAAACATACGATTGTAGCCAAACTAAATGTTAGATTTTTCAGAGCTTTAACTACCTGATACACAACGTAACATTAGCACATTTTTCTGCACCATAAAAATACATTTTCAAAAGAAAATGCTTTTCCTGCAGTAACTATTAATGACAGATAATCTGCCATTCATCTCCGGTCTCATCTCACTCAGAGAGATGTGGCAAACTCGGGCTTTCTCGAACGTTACGTTCACAGTGAGTGCGCAAGCATTTCTACTCAACGATAGTTTACAATTTGTTTACAAATATCTGGGTTTTAGAAAATCAATTTCTGAATATTGATTTTGTGGTTCAATTGTTTCAAATTATATAATGGGAATAAAACTAGTAAGGTTTTTAGCTCTGTTTTTTAACTACTACGTGCTGTGTATTTGTTCCAATAAGTACCCAAGAACGTCAATGCAAGAATAAGTTTGTCGCAAGCTTTTTCGTTTGCGTAAAATTCGTGTTCCGTCACAAATTTTCTCCTAAACACAACTCACAATTCATTAAGTCATGGAAATCTATACTCTATATCTGTACTAATATATAAAGCTGAAGAGTCTGTTTGTTCGAACGCGCTAATCTCGCCGGAACTGCTGGTCTGATTTGAAAAAATCTTTCGGTGTTAAATAGCCCATTTATAGAGAACAGCTAAAGGCTATGTTTTATCCCCGTATTCCCACGGAAATGGAAACCACGGGGGTAAAACTGCAGGGCGCTGCTAGTGTAAATAATAATCGAACTGACATAAAGTTTGAAAAGCTATTGTTTTATTGGGTTATAGGAAAAGAGTATCGAGAAGTTTTGAGAACATTCCGAGATCATCCAATCGAACAGTTATTGAATGATTGTTATGTTATAACAATATTGTTCGTAAAGTACTAACAATTAACTTTCTTTACTCAATCCATAACTATAACCTGTTCACGGTTTGTTAAAACGGTTCTCACAACAAATTTACTACAATAACGATTGGTTTAACTATCGAATAAAACATTTTATCGATTAATTAAACACTCGATTACTATGGGAAATATTCGAATGTAGAGAACTGTAGTTAGTAAGTACGATTATACAATCCAAAAATAATTGTTCAGGGCCGTATTTTGATAGAAATTATTTAATACAATTTTATTGTGAGGTCACACATTACACCAGGGTCGTACTGATCTCGATTCCCGTTGTTTCGACAGGCGTCGATACAATACAGCGACTCGATTAAACACGCCTTCACGGTCAATTATTTATCGATTATTTTCGATTCGAATGAGTATGAGTTGCGAAATATTCATTAACCTTAATTCGATAGCACGGTGTAATGTTTCAAGCTGTATTATATTACGATTAGTCAGTTAATATAATTAGTGTTTGATTAAGAGCCTATTTCACGACCTTCTAGTAAATTTACTCACCAAGTAAGGTTAATTTTGTCTCTTTCTCCCTTTATATCAAGTGACAAAGACAAAACATGTGAGTAGCTACTCGGAACGTTACTTGAAGATGGTGCAATAGGCCCTAATAATGATTTAACTAGCATTTAAGTAGGTAAGTATTTAAGTTTACAACTTATTTAGGTTTTAGTAGTCCAATGTTTACAATATGCGATAGTTAAATAAACTTTCGGAACCCCCGAATAACACAATAACCCCATTGATAGAGGAACAATGGTCGCCACTGACGTTATAACTTTAAAACAAAGGTTTTGTTTGAATTAACATATCGAATGTCAAACGATTAATCGATTTAGTTCTCAATACTTGATTAAACTTGAATATTAATAGTTTTTGTTGGTATAATAATGAGTACTATAGCGTACTGGAACATAAGTTGATATAGGACCTATTTGATTGTGCTTGATTTGATACGCATTGTCAAGTGAGAACAATTGTAGAAAAAAAAGTCTTGAAGTTCTAAGTTCAAATGAGCATTTGACACATATAGTATAACTAGCTGTGCCCGTGGTTTTACCCGCGTGGAATCTTATCCCGAGGAAATTTTGGGATAAAAAGTATTCTATGTGTTACTCCTAGGTATGAAGAACATCTGTACCAAATTTTATTAAAATCCATTCAGTAGTTTTTGCGTGAAAGAGGAACAAACATCCACACATCTAAACACTTACAAACATTCGGCTTTATAATATTAGTAGGATTAAAACAATCTACTTAATTTCATTGTTAATATTTAACTAAAAGTATTACTTATTCAATGCTCGAAGTTCGATCCTTGAATATTTTTTCTGCTATCTTCTTCTTTTCCGAACCTTTATCCCATGTCTATTTGGGGTCGGTTTTCAGTTTAACCAGATTTTTCGGAATGTCAGTATTTTTCTGCCAATCAATCGTAATAATAACTACTTAGTAGTTTACTAGGCAAACAGCAAACTAGTACTTTATTTCCTATTTCCCACACTGTTTAATCGAATTCAAATCACGTGTTTCCGAAACGTTTGCCAACAATGAATGTTTCATTAACACTAATCAAGTAATTATCTAGTATTGGACTGTTACTCAAACATGGCCTTTATAATTGAAGCCTTAAGAGCGATAATTACTAAGTAGATACCTAAGTATATTTAATTACTGGGCTAGCATTACTAAGGTGCTAGTGGGACACTGCTATGGTATCTTTAGAACCCTTATTACTTTAAGCATAAGTGCGAAATTAACAAAAATATAAATCCTTGTCCATGGGTGAGGTGTGCGCTAGCTATGCGATCGGTAGTTACTTCGTAAGCAGATATTAATTATGTATTGTGTCGTAATAATCTACAAATGTTAAGGTTGACGTGAATAGATTTATAATACCTATTTGTAACAAAATATGTATGTTAGACACTAATTTAGTGTGTCTCAAAGAACGTCTTTTACGAAATTGAGAGAAATATGACCAGAAATGGCCATATCTATCTTTAATCAAATTAGTTCAGAAACTATATTAGTTATAAGTCATTGTTTAATTAATGCTTACGTTATAAAAAAAATGGTCATGTCTTTTCCAACCACGAGAGTATACGTAAGAATCCCGGTCTTTTGGAAGGCTACTATGGGGCCAAAGCCAACACACAGGAAGCCCTTTGACATTGTTCAATTTTATTATTGTGATGTGTGATTTCAAATCTTACATGAATTTAAAGTGTTCTTTGGATGTCCAAACTAAAAATTATTCCTACTTCTTTCCATTATTTTTCTAGATATCTCCACATTATTCTGACGTTAACCGGAACATCTGTTTCGCCGGTAATACGGTTCATCGCGTCGCTCGCGATCACAACTAACGGTCATTACAGCCGTGACTACAACCTATAATACAAAACAATAGATTATACGATCACAATTCATAATTATTGATTCGATTTCAAGTAATACTTGTTGAATGTTATGCATTTCACGTCACTTAATAAGACCAAAGACAGGAAAAAAATATAGAATTGAGAAAAATCTTTGCTCTGGAGAAAACAGGTTCATAATAAAAGTCACTAACTCTCTTTCCCACCGGATTACTATCATCAATGCGGTAAGAGAGGCTTTAAATCTGCAGTGAAGTATCCCAAACTATACTCATAAACTCACTTACTACCTCAACTTAAGATATCTAATTTTAAATCACATACAAACATAATATAAAAATAGTATCACATAGTGTTATAATGGGGGAGCTTATAGACCGGCGCGCGCGCAGTTTCACTCTCAATGACCGGCGCGGCGCGGGCGTCACGGTCAAGGCAGAGCCACGTGGCTGACACACCGGTGGATTAGGAGAAAGATTTTATTGTAAACTAGCTGTGATTTCTGGTTTTACTCGCTTTATAGGTACAGTCTATGTAACCTTCCTCGATTGACATTCTATCTAATACACAGGCTATCTATTTTTTAAAATAACGGATTATTTTGCTTAGATTAGCTCAATCACGGATCATAAAATACTAAGCTCAATTAAGGAAACAAACTCGGCATCTTTTATACGGTTAGTCAGACCTAGATTCTCAGGCTAGGTTTGTTTTAAAAGTTAGAAAAAAAACAGAAAATTCACATTCTTGCAAAGCCGGAACAGGTCATCAGAAACTTAATTAATTAAATAACTTGAAAGTAAATACATAATAAATACAAATAAATAACCGTTTACACTCGTGAGTATATACTATATATAAGAAGCTTTGGCTGATTACAATAATTACATAACATAATACATAGACCGGTATCTAATATCATTAAATAGCGGGTTATTGATACTCCGCTAATCTCCGATCTTGTCTATTTACCACTTTCTATCTTCATATGGTATTATGTAAATTATATAAAATTCCGCGTCAACACATACTTATTTTTTGTTGTTTGTTATTTAATTTGAATTATATCATTTATTTTGTTAGTTTATGTTAATTTTTGCGAAAAGAAAGCATATTCCTGTTGTTTAGTATTATCTACTTATTAATTAATTAATATTACTGCTGTAAAGTCTGCAATCATTTCAATAAGTAAATAATAATTTTGAAGGGTCTTTCCGATACTTAAGTGTATCAGCCTGAAAAAACAGATTTAGGGAATATAAAAATGGGTTACAGACAGACAATTGAAGTGGGAAATGTATGTATGTAAACGACCGGTAACGAGCGTTCTTATTCTAAGGGTAAAACTAACTTAAATCGAATCAAAGTTATTTCCACTGTTATAAAGACTTACTTAGTTTTTTAGGCCTCGTCTTTCAATCAAACTAGACACGGCCGACTGGATCGCGAGTCAAAGTTGAATCGCGAACTCATTTTGTGGTCGAACAGTTTCATGAATCACTAAACTAGGTCGAACTATAAGGTCGGAAATTGTATTACTATAATATTGAGGAAGCATTCTTGTGGTTTATTGTTCATAGTTTTTTGTCATGTTTTGGTTGAACTTGTTACGGGAAAATAGGCTTTCAGTGATTTCTATTCTATTATGGAGATTGAAGGAAGATGGACTTAAACTTATACTTTCGGTCAATTATCTTGCTCTTCTAAGCGAGTAGTATTTTATAATTAGACCTCTCTGGTTCGGGGCCTTTGTAACACGAACTTTTCAAAGAGTTTTAAGGGTCTTTTAGTCATCGACGATAGGTGTGGGTCGTAGTGTAATAAACTACTTCGACAAATGAGCTATTTAACAAGATGATGACTGAAAGAAGCGTTCAACCAAACGAACGAAATAATCATCATCATTGGCCTATACATCTACATAAGATGATTTAGGTGGCGTCAGGTGATTGAACAATTCGTGATAGAACATTTCTGTTCATGGCTAAAGAGCTCTATGCATCTGTATGGATTTGACTATGCTGTAATAATACATTACATGTAATAATACATTACATGCAATAATACAAGGAATAAAAGATCCCTGAATCAAGTGAAACTGCTGAATTTTACGACGATTTAATGACATAATGAAATATTTTCGCTGGAGACGGCGGCAGGCGGCCATCATACAATTTTATGAATATTGGAGGCGGAATCACGAAACTTTACGAATTCATACTTGTGAGCACTTCCCGGGTCAATGAACTTTGTTTTCGCTTCGAGATCAATATGCATTATAGATTCATTTTGTTTATCATAACAATTCGCGTCACGCGGATTCACCCGCGTCGATATTATAGGTCCCTATCTATCTTATATGCCTATCGGATTAGTAGTTCTTGCAATTAAAAAACAAACCAACTCTTCCTTTTTTTTTAATCGGCTTTTATTTAGGGACTTTTTCCTTTTAATAAAGCATGTCAGTCCCATCATACCTTTACCTTAATTAATTACAACGCTTCCTTTTGGAATTGCCATTTAACATACAATAAATAAATAAATATTCATAGTTTTTTTCCAGTAAAGATACAAAAAGAAGAAGACTAGACATAAAAACTTTATAAAAATATATGTGTAAATAGCAAAGTTGCGTGTATCTACTAGTTAAGTACAATCAAAGCAAGTTTATATAAAGACATTACGGTTTAGTAACAATGTAAGGGAAATCAGCTGTAATCAATTGCGGCCAGCGATCGGAGAAAGTTAAACAAAATAATAACTAGCTGATACCCGATATCGACGTACATATTGTTTGCGGAGTAATAACTCCTATAATGTATTGAAACAAATGCAAATCAGATTGTAACTATAGTATACTTAAGTACCGATAATACCTCCTCTAATAGACAGGGTATTGGAAACAATTGCGAATCAGTTAACTTGTAACTATAGTAGGAGTTTATTAAACTCTAATTTACCTATAGGACATTCGCATTGCGAACACATAATTGAAAATAATAATAAATAGAATAGGGATAGTCGCCGGATTAAGTATGTCAAAGGGCTTCCGTGTGTTGGCTTTGGCCCCATACTAGCCTTCCAAAAGACCGGGACTTTGACAATAAATAGAATTAGGTAATAAAAGGATTAAGTATGTGATGCTGCAAGTACTTCAACGAAATTTTTAGAAGACCAAGCTTGTCTCTGACATGTTTTTTTTGGAAATCTGCATTTTCATTGTGTACGCCTGACTATACTAGAATAAATAATCTTAATTTAAACTATGAACTTATAATATTAACAGTTTCATTCTTTGTTTCAGTTCACCATCAGAAGATGTACGCTGTATAAGTGCTGGTGAGTAAAACTTTTTTTTTTGTTTGAAAACTTTGCAAAAAAATTACGTGATATTTTCGAAAAAATGCGCTTAAAATTTCAACCTACACAAAACAATGATAAAAGAAACTAAGTAAGAGTTACTATTGCAAAAACTCAACACAAAAATTCATAACAATTTTATGCAACTATCTTTAAACTATTATTAGTCACACTAACACTGCATTTTCGTAACTGCATAACGTAACATAACATAACCGTTATTACAACTACATAAAGTCTACAATCGTGTTATATTTTGTTACTTTCTTTACGCGTCCTGAATATGGTCTAAGTTAATCCGTGGTTTGGGTGACACAGCCGCAGACCATTGTTCGTAAGTTCCGTCAGTGCATATGTTTATGACATTATTGTCATGTTTGTAGGTCGATAGGTCTCCGGTGTGACGATGGACTTTCAAATAGTTTTATTTGTAACAATTTTGAAGTGTTAACAATTCTATACTATCTTGTCAACAATCTAATTACTTCATTATCATTTTACTCAGTTATGTGAAATTAAAAGGCTCATTTGGATGATTTTGGTACTGAATTAGTTCGATAATCGATATAAGTACTTATAGAATTCTTGTACTGATATCATCAGTAGAGGCTCTGCAGTGGGAACTTACAGACCAACACTCGTTTTTAAAATTAAAACGTAATCAAATATTTTGCGCCTAAAACCACGAACCACGGCAGTTTTATAAATAAATCTAACCGTCTACTCGTCCTACAATTTCATTCTCAGAAAACTAAGTTCATTCCATAAATATCACTGAGTCTAGCAAGTCATCACCAATGAACAGAATCTGCTTCATCACCTTCCCAATGCGCACATTATCATCAGTGTTGTCATCGCCGTGTCATACAATTATGGTTTATTAGTTCCGCTGTGTCATACAATTTGCGCTTTCGGCGTTTACACTGATTTAGTACGGTAATGCTTAGTTGTTTGTATTGGAGTTAAACTTCTGGTCAGTGGTCAAAAATACAGTATCGATACAAAAAATACAAGAAAATTTTATCGATGACAATTTTTTAGGAGGAGGCTGCGAAGGATCGGGAGAGTTGGAGATGTCTGGGGGAGACCTTTGCCCAGCAGAGGGACGACGTGGCTTAAAAAAAAACAAATAAAAATAGGGAAGGTTGCTAAGTATTTTTTCCCAAGGCCTGTGTTTATTTGAAAATCGAAGACCATTTGAAACGTCCAATCATTAAGGTTCGCTTTGACCTCTTAGCACGTTATGCGCGCCTAGTACTTCGTCATGATACTTTTCTGGAAATACAGGACTGATTGTGATTTCTGCTCCCTTGAATATAATGTGTGTTGTTTATTTGTTTGTTGAACCAAAACCTGTATCAATCAATGTGCATTGATCTCTATTAGCAGAGCGCAGTCCACTTTCGTACCACACCCGCAGATCCTGTTTCCTATATCTGGACTGCAGTACTTGGTTCCGCGAACAACACTTTCGATCACATTACGATTGTTAGATTAGTGTTATTTATTGAATCTTGTTTTATCTATGTGTTAAGAAGGACTACAATTTAAGTGAAAGCTAGTAGAGATCTTTTATTATTTTTATCCTGATGTCACTTCCATCCGTATACCCAGAACTAAGGGCCGATTTTTCCATCGCCAGATAACTTTATTCGACGAATAACTTTGAAATTTTGACAGTTATTCCATACAAAATCTGTCAAACGTCAATTTTATTCGTCGAATAAAAGTTATCTGGCGATGGAAAAATCGGCCCTAAGTGAACTAATTTTGAAATGAAATTGGTTCGCTAGTATTTTTCACCGTCATTAGCCGCTTTTAATATCGGATCTAGGGTAGGGACTGGTCAGTCTAAAAATCGGCTATTAATTTTAACGTATCAAGTTGATTATCTTTATTTTACCTACTACTTAACACAAATCATGACATAGTTAACATTAACATTAGTCAATCAACAGAAATTAACATTCTATTGCAAAACTTTAAGCCGTAAATCTTCAAAGTTAAGACGTGTTGACCAACGTTGATTGTTTACATCCATTTCTTGAGCGGGTCACTTCCCGTGCGACCGCCGACCGCTCATTCGACCACTGACCTATTTATGTTTCCCTGGTAGCTCCTAGTATATGGCGCTTTAGCTTAGGGATGTCTGGTTTAACAAAAAGTTGCTTTCCTATGCTGCCATCATCCAGGTTAAATAAACGTCTCTTAGAATGCTTTGGCCTTTTCAGCCTCCTTCCGTCTCGTTCCATCTTGCACTAGGGCGTGTTGTTTTTAATCAATTTAGCAAGCTTAATTGGGTGTTTATAATGAAAATATGCCGGAAAAACATATTTTTTTCTCTTGGTGCTAATGCACTCACCAACATTTTCATAACTGACAGCAGAGTTGGTACTTTTAAGAGAAAACTTTTCTAACACGATTTCAATCAACTTTATTATTCTTCCAAAGTGTTTCCTATTATTCCATAGCTGGCCAACCCTAAATCTGGCAGATGCAAGCATCATGATGACGCAATCGGTTCCGCTTTCCGTGCTAAGTGTGCGTCCAGCCGAATTTAATTACCGCACACTTTCACAGCGCGCACGCGCACCGATATCTCACATTCTTCACACTAATTGTTGGTGGATATTTAATTTACTGAGTCTATAATCTGTATTAAAATGCTTTATATAAAAGTCAATTGTTAATCTAATAAAAACATAGCCCTCAGTAACTTTTACTCACTGACTGATCTACTGAACCGATTACGCTGTTGGCAGGCAGATAGTCATTATAATGCTTCTGCTTAGGAAGAAACGCGGGTACATCTAGTTTCTAGTAATAGAAAGTATACCTAACCAAAGTTCAACAGTACAGTAGAGTAGGATATTATTGGGCATTCTACCCCACCTGCCGTTCCTACGTCTCACTCCGTTCGCCTTCGTCACTTTCGGTGTGGTAAAATGCCCAATAATATCGTATGGAGTAGGAGCCGTTCAACATTTCCGTTTTATTGATTTACTTACTTTTTTATTACAATAACAACAATAACTGCGGCTCATGCTGACGATATGCTTCACTTTATAAATGCTGATGTAATTGATATATTACCTCATTATTAAACATACACATGCACAGTCGCCATGAAATTTGTAAAACAACCACAATCGTTACATGTAAACAAACTCTGTGTTCAGTCTCAGGAGACTGGTTTTCGTCATGGAAAATTATTACCTAATTCGGTACGATGCATTATATGTGGACCGTCAAATTGCGGAAAAACCAATTTATTGATTGGTCTTCTTATTCACCAGAATGGTTTAATATTTCAAAATGTATATGTTTATTCAAAAACCTTGCAACAACCCAAGTACGTCTTTTTAGAAAAAGTTTTGCATCGAGTACCAGGCATGTCATTTCAGAAATATCATGAAAATGAGCAAGTACTGAGTGTTCAGGACGCAAAACCGAATTCTGTGATTGTATTTGATGATGTTGCTTGTGAAAATCAAAGTAGCATGCGTGATTATTTTGCAATGGGAAGACACAAGTTCATCGATTGTTTTTATTTAAATCAGACTTATAGTAAAATTCCTAAGCAGTTAGTAAGAGACAACGCGAATCTAATCATACTTTTTAAACAAGATGAAAGAAATATGAGACATGTTTATGAAGAACACGTCAATACTGATATGACATGGTCTGAATTTCGTGAAATGTGTTCAAAAATATGGAGTGTACCTTTCAACTATGTTGTAATTAATAAAGATTGTTCCAAAAACAAAGGATGTTATAGAAGTAAATTTGATACGTTTGTAGTATTTGACTAAGACGTGTACATATATAAGACCATTGCATGCGAGACATTATTATTCTTCTTACGACACTAAACCGATTACGATCTATTTATCAATATGGAAAAATCATTGAAAAGACAAATTGTTGAGGCGGCAGAAGCTGTAAAGAAAAAAGTACGAAAAATGAAAGATGCTGAGATTGACAACAAACAAGCACTGGAATCTGTTTTCAAGCCTGTAACTGAACCTCTCAACCTAATTGCTAACACTAGGAAGCAATTTTCACCCCTGCGTGCTAGTGAAGATTTTGTTGAGGTTCCGTTTGTGGACGAAACTTCACAAGAAGAAAAAACTGGTAGTTGTAATAATAATAGCGATGAAGATGAATCCGATATCAGCAGTGACTCTTTTCAATCAATAGTTGACAGCAAACAAGGTTGTGATACATCATCCTGGTCAGTATCTTCAGAAGCGTTAGTAGACATTCCATTCGGTGTTAGAGCAGAACGTGGGAAACTGATGTTAGGTTCCGCTAGTATATCGATCAACGATCAATACATTACCGTGGCTGGAAGTAAATACCGAAGTACACCTGGTTTGAAACAATTGCTGCTTAAGAAAGTCGTAGACATAAGCTTGGTTACAGAAAGCGATATGAAACATTATAAGTCTATGCTACTTGATACAAATGCACATCGTCGAGACTACGATTCAAATAAGCCAATAAAAAGTAACAAAGGACAAAAATATTTGCAAGTTATTAAGCCTCTTTTTAAACTGAAGAATTCAGTTCAGGGAAGGGGTCTACCGTTAAGAAAAGAGTGGAAAGAAGATGTAGATTTTGTGTACTGGGATGATCCTAATGAATTGGTTGAAAGATTGAAATTATTAATTGCGTCTAGAGATGCTGGTAACACAGGATTGGACAGTGAAATTATATCTATTATTGAAGAATTGCGTGAAAGTAAAATTATAAATAAATAAAATTAAAATTTAAAGGTTTCATTTTATCATCAGACTTTCAATACAGTACACCTTCAATATGAATATAGATAAATTCGGTCATTATGTTCATAAAAGAATGCGATTATCAGACCTGTTTGATTTTAATGAAAATGCATTAATTAAATCAGAAAATGGCGATTTTGACTTAAAAACGTTGAGATTGAGAGGAATTAGAACTCCTATAGAAGCAGATGATGCTGTGAACAAGGACTATGTAGATCATTTGAATGCTAATACGATAAAAGAACTAAATAAACTCATTGGATCATTGCGTTCTCGAATCATAACAGATGCTCGAACTACTGTTCAATCAACTTTAAATGTAAAGGTACCTGAAGTTTTAACTCATTTGCAAGATAAGTTTTATACCAAAGCAGATGTCGATAAGTTACTTCAAAAAACAACATCTCCGTAATGGCAAAACAGCAAATCGTAAATGAAATACACAAAGCAGCTCGTAAAAATTTCCTTCGACGTCATGTTATTTTAAAAGGAATCCACGACTTATGGCAAGCAGATTTAATGGATATGCAAAACCTGAGAAAGTACAACAAGGGTTATAACTATATTTTAGCGGTGATTGACTGCTTTTCAAAATATGCCTGGGCTGAACCATTAAAATCAAAAAATAAAATTGATGTTGCTCGTGCATTTCAACATATACTGCTTAGCAGCCGTACTAATCCTGTTAACTTACAAACTGATATGGGGACAGAATTTTATAATAACACTTTTCAATCCCTAATGAAGAAGCACAACATTAATCATTACTCATCGTTCTCTACTAAAAAAGCATCTATTGTAGAGAGATTGATTAGAACTGTAAAAAATAAATTATATAAATATTTTAGTCTCAGTGGAAACTATAAGTGGTTAGGTCTACCATTGGATGATATAATGAAGAGTTATAACAACAGTAAACATCGCACTACCAAATTTAAACCGATTGATGTGAATAAATCGAATGAACCAGTAATAAAAGAAAATATAAAAAAAATAAAGAAACATGATTTATTTCAGTGGAAGCCTAAATTCAAAGTTGGTGATTGTGTTCGTATAAGTAAATACAAACATAATTTTGAGAAAGGTTACACTCCTAATTGGTCGACTGAGTTATTTAATGTAAAAAAGATTAATAAAACCTTACCAGTGACATATTACATAGAAGATCAACGAAAGCAGAACATATTAGGAGCTTTTTATGAGCAAGAACTTCAAAAGTCTAACTATCCTGACGTTTATTTGATAGAAAAAGTGTTGAAAAAGAAAGGAAATAAATTATTTGTCAAATGGTTAGGTTTAAGTAGTGCAGAAAACAGTTGGATTGATAAAGCGGCAATTATGTGTTAAGATATTATATAATCATTATTTTTTTAAATTCTTTCATTATACTTTAAGTAATGCAAGGTGGAGGACTAGTTAATAACATTATTAATAATCTACCATTTGAAGTTCATTTGCCTGGATACAATTATTGCGGACCAGGAACCAAACTTCACGAACGGTTAGCGCGAGGCGATCGAGGTGTAAATAAGCTAGACGAAGCTTGTATGCAACACGACATTGCGTACGCAAACTACACAGATTTATCAAATCGTCACAAAGCTGATTTACAACTACTTAACATGGCCAAACAAAGACTTAAATCAAAAGATGCAGGGAAAGGTGAAAAACTAAGCTCATGGCTAGTGAGCAAAGTCATGAAAGCTAAACTTAAGTCAGGATCCGGCGTCAAAACATTTAAAAGCTTAGTTTCAAAAATAAAATCAAAAGTTAAGAAACTCAGACACAAAGATAATAAGTCTTTAATAAAAGCAGCTTACTTAGTTGCAAAAAAGTTATTGCCAAACATCCATCATCGAATTCGGGTACCACGAGTAATACCCGTACCAAAGACTGGAGGAGTTCTTCCTTTAATCCCAATTTTCGCTGGTTTATCAGCTTTAGGAGCTCTAGCTGGTGGTGCAGCTGGCATTGCGAAAACCGTTAATGATTACAAAGCAGGCAATCGAAATTTGCAAGAAACAGAACGACACAATAAAGCTATGGAAGCTTTAGTATTGGGCAAGGGTTTATACATTAAACCGTATAAAAATGGTAAAGGATTGTTTGTAACATCTCCAAAAAACTGAAAAATATGCTACCCAGCCGCCCTCTAACTAATGTAGACATCTTAAAATATTCAAGAAATATACCTCATTTTCGTGGGGTCTACATGAAGGATCGATTACCTAGGAAGCCGAAACAGATTGAATGTGCTATTGTTAACTTAGATGATTCTAAGAACGAAGGAACGCATTGGGTAGCCTATGTTAAAATATATGACTATTGTGAATATTTTGATAGCTATGGAAATTTAAAACCTCCATTGGAACTGTTGCAATATTTTAAGAACTGTAAAGTTTTTTATAACTATACTAGATATCAAAATTTCAACACAGTAAATTGTGGTCATTTATGTTTAAAATATTTGTGGACATTTTGGAATAAAACTATATAAAATATACACTTTTATTTTATTTCTATCATTTGCAAGATGTCCCTCACTTTGTCGATAACTGGGAACTCATCAACTTTATCTACGTACTATCCTAATACGTTGCAATTAAATGGAGAGTATGAGTGTGCTTTATTGCATTTTTCAACATATAACTCTATTCCAAACATTGACAAAGGTAATAACAAGTTCTATTATGGCTCCAACGATGTTATTGAAATACCGGAAGGTACTTATGAATTGCAGGATATAAGTGAGTATTTAAAATCTGAAATAAAAGATGCATCAATTAAACTACAGTGTAATAATAATACTTTAAAAGCTAGTATATACTGTTCAAAAGACGTTAATTTTGAGAAAGAAAACTCTTTCAGAGCACTGTTAGGGTTTAATAAGCAGGTCTTGAAAGCAAATAAATGGCATCTGTCACAGTCTCCAGTCAACATTTTACCTACGACCGTAGTCAGGATTGAATGTGATATTGTAAGCGGATCATATATAAACGGTGAACCAAGTCACATTATTCACGAATTTGCACTCAATGTACCACCTGGATACAGGATCATAGAAATCCCGAAGAACTCAATATACTTTCCAATTAATCAAAACAACATAAGCTGTATACATATCAGGCTATTAGATAAAAACAATCGATTAATCAATCTACGCGGTGAAGAAGTGCAGCTATATTTACATCTTAGAAGAAAAACATGATTGACTACAATAAAAATGTGTCTCAACAAATTAAGAATATCAGTTCTACTCGGACCACCTGTCAAATAAGACCACGCTCTAAGAAAAAAAATAAATTAACTGAAGACAATAAAGCGTTCCTTAGAGCGATCGGATTGGTAAAATGAATATCTTAGACGTTTTATCCGCTCCAACTTACGATAACACTATAGAAGGAATCGAATTTCATTCCTACAAGCCCTACGTAACAAGTTTCAACAGGAACGATGAAATCCGCATACCTATCAACCAACAAGACTTGTACGTACTACCATCAGCTAGCACGCTATATTTGGAAGGAACTGTTATCGTTAGTAAAAAAGACACGAAAGAAAAAGCTACTAGTGTTAATTTTACGAACAATGCGCTAATGTACTTATTCCAAGATATTAGATATGAGCTTAATGGAGTGGAGATTGATAAAATAAAAAATGCAGGTGTAACTACTACAATGAAATCACTAATATCAATGAATGAAAGTGAATCAAAAATATCTAATGCTTGGGGATGGAATATTGATGGTATAAAAAATATCAATGGAGGAAGATTTTCAGCTTCTATACCACTATGTCATATTCTCGGATTTGCTGAAGATTTTAAAAAAGTCGTGATAAACTGTAGACATGAACTGATATTGTTACGAAGTAACACCAATGTGAACGCTGTAAAACTGAGCACTGGTGAAACGGTGGATGATGTTCAGATTAACAAAATTATATGGCGCGTACCGCATGTTAAAGTATCAGATAAAGAAAAAATTGGATTGTTAAAACTATTAGAAAAAGATCGACCACTTCAAATGATATACAGGAATTGGGACCTGTACGAATATCCAGCTTTACCTAAAACTACAAAACATACCTGGTCTATCAAAACTTCATCTCAAATAGAAAAACCAAGATACATCATACTTGGGTTACAAACAAATAGAAAGAACAATGCAAGTTCAGACATGTCTCAATTCGATCACTGTCATGTTCGTGACGTAAGAGTGTATCTCAATTCTACGTATTTCCCGTATGAAAACCTAAATGTAAATTTTGCTGACAACAGAATTGCTTTATTATACGAGCAGTACACCAGATTTCAACAGTCATATTACGGACGTCGTCCAGAGCCCATATTAAGCGAGAAACAGTTTAGAGACTTAGCACCGCTGTTTGTTATTGATTGCTCTAGACAAGCGGATAACTTAAAGACAGGTCCAGTTGTGGATGTGAGAGTTGAAATAGAGAGTAATTCGGAAATACCAGATCAAACTTCAGCCTACTGTCTGATTCTCAACGATTGTGTAATAGAATACAAACCATTAAGCAGCATCGTGAAGAAGCTATCATGAATCCGGATACCATCATCGTAGAAATCCAAGGATTTAAAGATTCTATAAATAATTTTATTGTGAAAGAAGTGGCTATCGTAAGTCAGGAGCATGCACAAACGTTCCTGGTTAAACCACCATATTCGTTCCATTACCTAACACAAGAAGAAAAAAAGCAAGTGAGATGGTTGGAAAAAAATAGGGGAATTTACTGGAGTGAGGGCTACATAGACTACAAGGAGTTTAAACGTGCAATAGTGCCATATTTAGAAAATAAAAAAATTATTACCAAGGGTTTGGAAAAGATAAAGTGGATTAAAGACTTATGTGCGAACTGTGAAGTAATTGATATAGGTGAGAAGGGATGTCCTAATTTTTCAGTTTTAAAAACTAAATATTGTAAAAATAAAACTGAATTTAATTGTGTGAATCATAAATTGAATTGTGCACTTAATAATGCTGTGTGTATTAAAAAATGGTATTTTGATAATAATATGTCTGTATTCAAATTATTTTGTTGTTGTTAAGTTATATTTAATAAAAATATCTAAGTAACTATTTATGGTTTTTTATTTGATCCAATTAATTTAATTATAAATTTTAAATTAGCTGTACCTATGATTAAGTTATTTGAAGTTAACATACAATAATTGTACATGAATACTGTAATACTGTAAATAATAACAAACCTGCAAATCTAGTCTTATTTTACAGCTAATTTGAAATTTATTAATTTAAAATAAAACACAAAATTACATTAAAATATAGCATTTATTACTTCATATATTTATTTACAATTTAACTAGAGCTAATATTCTATTTATTTTACCATCTTAACTTACAAAGCAAAACTTATTTTTATTTAATATTTATAATCAGTACATTCATCATTAATCACATTTAAAAAATACATTATTAATTTTATATTATATAAACAAAGTTCAAACTACATTACTTACTAATAACAATTGTCCCCACAAAGTTTTTTGGAAATTTTATTTATTAATGTTAGTGTCTCTTCCATAACATAGTCCACAGGTTCACTCACTATGTATTGCGCACTCATAACTACCGAGTCTTCATTATCACTTGCAGTTGTAGATTCTTGTTGCTCACTTATGTCCAAAACTTGTATTTGGATCAGTCGCAGACCTTTTCTCTTCTCATTATTTATAACGTATGACTGGCAAA